>CAMZMU010000052.1:27493752-27795192 GCA_947311845.1 Poa pratensis | reverse complement strand
GCTTAGGTTGCTATGTCCGCGCGTTGCAACTCGTGCATGTAGTCCACCATCCACCATCGCCGTCGTTGCCGTCGCTAACGGCCGACCTGCACCTTCTTCTTCCTCTCGCCGACCTGTTGTCCAGTCGCCGCTGCTTCCAAGGCCTGCTGCCCGGTCTCGCCGTCCACCCCCCCCCTGTGGCCAGCTACCCGGCCGCCGCCCCTGGCCGGCCTGCCCGTCATCCCCACGGCCTGAGACTAGGTCGTCGCCGTCCTCTGCGTCCAGCAGGTTGCCGCCGCCGCCCCTGGTGGCCTGCTGCTCCGGCCGCCGACTCCGGACGACCTGCTGCTCCAGCCGCCGCCCTCACCGGCCTGCCCCTGCCTCCAGCCGCCGCCTAAGGCCGGCCGCCTCTGCTGCCTCCCTCCAGCCTCGTCCGTGTGGTATCGGGCTGGTACGTGCTTGCATCGGGCTGGTGAGCTTGCCGTGCTGCATCGGGCTGGTGAGTTTTGAGCTGTGATCCAGATTCTCTCTCCTTTGACTTCAAAAAAATAAATAAAAAAATAAAAATATAATCAGAGAGCCCGATGTCCTCTTCGGGCTATGTTGCTGTTCCTCGGTGCTCTGTGATCTTTGATGGCACCAACTACGCCGAGTTTGTGGGCTTTATGCGCATCCACATGCGCGGCCTCCTGTTGTGGGGCGTTCTCTCTGGCGAGGTCTCCTGTCCGCCGCCCCGTTGCTCCTGTGGCTCCTACTCCACCGGTGCCACCCGCTCTTGCCGCTGATGCTTCTGAGGCTGATCGTGCTGCCGCCAAGGATGCTGATGATCTTGCAGTTGAAGCCTATGACCAGCAGGTATCGAATTACTCGGAGTCTCTCTCTATTTATCGGGATGCTCTGTCTGTTTACACTCAGTGGTGCAATGATGATGCTCGTGCTGCTGCTGTCCTCACTGCTAGTGTTCTACCTCAGTTTGCTTCTGAGTTTATGGGATTGGGCACTACTGCTGCGATGTGGACTTATCTTTGTCAGCGCTATCAGCCCTCTGGTGATGCTCTCTACTGTCTGTGGTGCGTCAGGAGCATGATCTTCAGCAGGGTGACTCTACTGTTGATGAGTTCTAACACAGTGCTCTGCCATCTGGCGTCAGCTTGACTCTCTGAGGACTGTTGTTTGCGGTACTTGTCGATGTGTCAGACAGTGAGGTCAGACTTGGAGTTTCAGCGTGTCCATGAGTTCTTGTCTCGCCTGCGTTCCGAGTTTGAGCCTCGGCGTGCACACTTGCTTGCCCGTGGTCGACGTGTTCCCATCTCAGGGTACTTGCAGAGCTTCGCGCTGAGGAGACTCGACTCCGTTCTGCTGGACTGCTTGTGGTTCCCACTGTGCTTGCTGCCGCGCTCCGGTGTCGTCTGTTCCACCGCTGCTACCCACTCCTTCACGGGGGGTGGGGCGGCCCTCTGCAGGGGGGGTCGGCCTCGCTCTCACATGTTCTGCGACTACTGCAAGAAGCCGGGCCACCCAGAGTCTGATTGTTTCAAGAAGCAGCGTGACATGGGTCGCTCCTCTCCTGCGGTTCGTGCGCCTCCGTCTGCACAGTCCTTCACTGCCCAGGATATTGCCCAGCTCAAGCGTATGCTGGCTTCCTCTGGCTCTTCTTCGACGGGCACCGTTGCCTCGCTGACTGCTTCCACTACTGCTACTCCGCCACCGCCGCCTACACAGTCAGGTACATCTCCGTGGGTTCTGGATTCTGGAGCTTCATTTCACATGTCTTCTGATGCTTCCGCTCTGTCTTCTCTTCGCCCTCTTGATTCTCGTCAATGTTCTTACTGCCGATGGCACACCTCTTCCTGTTGCTAGTCGTGGCATTCTTTCTACTCCATCTTTTCTGTTCCTAGTGTTTCTCATGTTCCCCGTCTTACCATGAATCTCTTTTCCGCTGCTCAACTTACTGATTCTGGCTGTCGTGTCATTCTTGATACCGACTCTTGCTCTGTTCAGGATCGTCGCACCCAGGTTCTAGTTGGAGCTGGCCCTCGGCGCCGTGAGGCTCAGGGCCTTTGGGAGGTTGACTGGCTTTGTGTTCCTTCCGCTGCCACCACACCCGCCAGCTCGCATGCTCTTGCTGCCTCCTCCTCTGCGTCCTTCCAACAGTGGCATCATCGACTTGGTCATATATGTGGCTCTCGCTTGTCCTCGCTAGTGCATCAAGGTGTCTTAGGGTCTGTCTCTGGCGATGTATCTTTACATTGTAATGGTTGTAGACTTGGCAAACAGACTCAATTACCTTATCCTACGAGTGAGTCAGTCTCTCAGCGTCCTTTCGACTTAGTTCATTCTGATGTATGGGGTCCTGCTCCCTTCGATTCGAAAGGTGGTCATCGTACTATGTTCTATTTATTGATGACTTCTCTCGCTATACTTGGCTCTATTTTATGAAATCTCGCAGCGAGGTTCTCCCTATATACAAGCGATTTGCTGCCATGGTACACACCCAGTTTTCCACGCCCATTCGTGTCTTTCGTGCTGACTCGGCTGGTGAGTATATCTCCCAGACGTTGTGTGGTTTTCTTGCCGAACAGGGTACTCTCGCCCAGTTCTCTTGTCCTGGTGCTCACGCTCAGAATGGCGTTGCTGAGCGCAAGCATCGTCACCTTCTTGAGACGGCTCGTGCGATGATGATCGCCGCCTCTCTTCCACCCCACATTTGGGCTGAGGCTGTCTCCGCATCCACCTATCTCATCAATATCCAGCCTTCGGCTGCTTTGCAGGGTGGTATTCCTATGGAGCGTCTCTCTGGTCGTTCTCCTGAATACTCTGCTCTTCGCATGTTTGGGTGCGTGTGCTATGTTCTCCTTGCTCCCCGCGAACGCACCAAATTGACCTCAGTCGGTGGAGTGTGTTTTTCTTGGCTACAGTGATGAGCACAAGGGCTATCGATGTTGGGATCCTGTTAGTCGTCGGCTACGTATTTCCCGTGATGTGACTTTTGATGAGTCTCGTTCGTACTATCCGCGTCCTACTGCCTCGATCTTTTCAGTTGAGGATATCTCCTTCCTTATTCTTCCCGACACCTCTCCCTCTGTGCCTCATGTTCCTCCTCCTCCACCTCCTCCTCCGATGAGTCCCACTCTTCCTGATACACCACCGACGCCACCCTCCCCACCTTCCTCCTCTCCTTCCTCGTCATCCACCTCTCCACCTTCCTCTCCGATACATCGTCCCCTCTCTCCCTTTCCTCTCCACTACACTCGTCGCCCTCGTGTGGGATGATCCCTCTGACATGCCCTCTACTTCTGGCCCCACCTTCCCCGTGTACTCCGGTTCATAACCTTCGTTCTCGGCCTTCGTTACGGTCTCCTGATCGCTATTCTCCTTCCCAGTTTGGTCTTTCTGCTGTTGTTGAGCCCTCTTCCTATCGGGATGCCATGGCTCAGTCTGAATGGCAGCTTGCGATGGCTGAGGAGATTGCTGCACTTGAACGCACTGGCACGTGGGATCTGGTTTCCCCTCCTCCTGGTGTTCGTCCCATCACATGCAAGTGGGTCTTAAGATCAAGACTCGCTCCGATGGTTCTCTTGAGCGTTACAAAGCTCGGCTTGTGGCTCGTGGCTTTCAGCAGGAGCACGGACGCGATTATGATGAGACGTTCGCTCCCGTCGCCCACATGACCACTATTCGCACTCTTCTCGCCGTGGCTTCTGTTCGTCATTGGTCTGTGTCTCAGCTTGACGTCCAGAATGCTTTTCTCAATGGTGAGTTGCGTGAGGAGGTTTATATGCAGCCACCACCGGGGTACTCTGTTCCTGATGGTATGGTCTGCCGTCTTCGACGCTCACTCTATGGCCTTAAACAAGCCCCTCGCGCCTGGTTTGAGCATTTCGCCTCTGTGGTGACTGTCGCTGGTTTCTCGCCTAGCGACCATGACCCCGCGTGTTTGTCCGCACCTCACCTCGTGGTCGGACGCTCCTCCTATTATATGTTGATGACATGATCATTACTGGCGACGACTCTGAGTATATTGCCTTTGTCAAGGCCCGCCTTCGTGAGAAGTTCCTGATGTCGGATCTTGGTCCACTTCGCTATTTTCTTGGGATTGAGGTTTCTTCGACTTCTGATGGCTTCTTCATCTCCCAAGAAAAATATATTCAGGATCTTCTTGCTTGTGCTGCTCTTGGTGATGAGCGCACTGCTGAGACCCTATGGAGCTCAATGTTCAGCTTCGTGCTACTGATGGTGATCCCCTCACAGACCCCACTCGCTATCGCCATCTTGTTGGGAGTCTTGTCTATCTAGCTGTCACTCGTCTAGATATTTATATCCTGTCCACATTCTGAGTCAGTTCGTTTCAGCTCCCAGCTCTGTCCACTATAGTCACCTCCTTCGTGTTCTACGATATCTTCGTGGCACGATCTCCCGCGCCTTTTCTTTCCTCGCTCCAGCTCTCTCCAGCTCCAGGCCTATTCTGATGCTACGTGGGCCAGTGATCCTTCTGATCGCCGCTCGCTGTCTGCCTATTGTGTTTTTCTTGGAGGATCTCTCATTGCCTGGAAGACGAAGAAACAAACTGCAGTTTCCCGCTCTAGTGCAGAGGCTGAGTTGCGAGCGATGGCTATGTTGACGGCTGAGGTGACCTGGTTGCGATGGTTACTAGAGGATTTTGGTGTTTCTGCTGCTGCACCGACTCCTCTATTGTCAGACAGTACAGGTGCTATCAGCATTGCGCGTGACCCGGTGAAGCATGAGCTCACCAAGCACATCGGTGTAGATGCCTCCTTTGTGCGTGCTGCTGTGCAGGACCAGCTTCCTGCTCTTCACTATGTGCCCTCTGAGTTACAGCTGGCGGATTTCTTCACGAAGGCACAGACTCGAGCGCAGCATGGGTTCTTTCTCTCCAAACTCAGTGTTGTTGAACCACTATGAGTTTGAGGGGGGTGTTAGATGTGTATAGGTTTACTGTTCATGTTTACTGTTCATCACACATGTATAAGTACTGGCCTTTGGCCTCCTGGAAATATTAGTTGCTCATTCACAACATTTACTACCTGGCCCATGTCGCCAATGATCCAAATGAAAATGTATACGGTCACTCTTGACATTTCAATTTAAATGCCGGGTACTTATGTATCCGGGTGCCATATCAGATTTGGTGCGGTGGGAATCTCATTCATCTTTTGCCCATGGCAATTGGCAATGGCACTGCTAAGCTAGGTATTCTGTGTTGATTTTTTAGTCCTTTATAGTTGCAGTTCACTGTATTTTTTCGTGTTGATTAGGAGCGACTCTCTAACAGATGTCTCGTTTAGTTGTTTTTCTCCACGCATAAAAAACAGCCACACGGGAACTATACACCATAGTATCTTTGAGCCCTTTTTATCACCATCATCATCATCACCATCCTCACCACTAACCACTAATATATAAAAGGGAGAGAGAGGGGTGATCCAAATCATTCCAGCCACACACCAATTCATCCGACGGCTATTAGCGGACTGACCACACGGACTGACCACGGGACTCCTCTGCAGCTTACCTCTTTACTAATTGGTAATCGTTAATCAAGTAATAAAAGAATTCCACTAATCATGCAATAACCTCACCGAATTAACAGCCGGCTCCTCTCTCCATCAACGCCTGCTCGGCCTGAGGCGCACGGACACACCCGCAAGCCAGCCACGACGCGACCGCCTGCCCTCCGCCGGCCGGAGACGCACGGCCACTCTCGCCCGCCAAACACCATACGCCCGGACGCCTGCGCCCCGCAAGGCTGCCACCACGATGCCTACCTCCGGCACGACGGACACCCCCGCCTAGAGACCAGGCGCCCTGACGCATGTAAACTGTCCCTGTCCCCAGCAATCACCGGAAGCAAAGGTAAGTGTTTCTGAGCCTGGTGTTCAAAGCTAAAGCATGTCCATGATCTTGTGCAAGCGTGCCATTCTCCGTCTCTATCTGATTAAAGATGATAGGCCACACATCGTTCTTTGCAATTTCGGAATATTGGACAGGAAGCAAATAATAGTACTTACCTATATCGGAATCATTTAATAGGATAACTTAATTTGAAGTTAGTTTCCAGTTTTCAGAACTACAGATTTTTGTTGAACCAACAGAACTACGGATTTCTGTCAGCTACATAGCAGTGAATTTGTAATAGCTAATTTTCTAGAGGTGATATTGGAATTATCAAACTGACCGAACAAAATGATTTTTTAACCCCGATTGTAATCGTTTGCATAAGAGGTTTAAACCACAATCATAATCGGTTGAATGTCTACCATGCAATTACTGTTTGCAGGGAGGCAGTATTGTTCACTAAACATGGTTCAGTTTTCCTGAACAGACGAAGCCTATGATTTAATCATTGTTAATGAAATAAATGTTTTTGTTTGTCATTGCAAATGTTTCAGGCTACGCTCGGAGTTTTTGAATCCTATTTGTAAGAGTATTGTTTTGGAGAAATGAAAATAGCCAGATGTTTTTTAGCCTGGTGAATGTTGGCTTAATATTGTATCTAAAGCATAAGATTGTATTAGTAGTTGATACCCAATAATGTAGTTACCTGCGAGAAAAGTAATTGGGTTAGGTTGAGACTCCAAGTGGGGAGTGTGTAGTAAGTGGAAGACGTGTTTTCCCCACGAGGGGTGACTCGAGGGTTTTAATATCGAACTCTCGGGGAATCTGTAGTGAAAGATTTATCTTCCTATAATTATTTTGGTTACCTACAAAACAAAGTAAATGTTTTGGTCCTCAACCTCACCTGTGGTTGTCAAGCACAAGGTGTAAGAATAATATGAAGATAATATGCAATGCAAAGAAGAAATAAACATGCAATGGTGGTAAATAAATATGCAAGGATGGTGATAACAATGATAAATGATATTTTTGGGTTTTATATGATGTATGATGTAAAAGTGTTTTTGTATTTTCGGATTTTAAAATGGCAGAAAATGTAAAAGTGGTAAAAGTTGTTGGAAAGGTGTTTCTAATGATTAAAAATGGACCGAAATTCATGGTTTCACAAATGCACTCTCTCTTTAATAAAGTGGTAGACAATGGAACACTAGAGTTGACATATGAGATTGCAACACAAAAGTTTAGTGACAAGTTACTAATTATATGGGCATCACGTCCTAACATAGAGACATTTTGCTTATTAGTCTCACTTATACTCCACCAAGATGCGAACTAAATCATAACACCTCAGTAATTAAGATAACTCAGAGTATAGCTTTAAGTATCATGACATGAAG
The DNA here is from genome assembly GCA_947311845.1 of Poa pratensis. Taxonomy (NCBI): domain Eukaryota; kingdom Viridiplantae; phylum Streptophyta; class Magnoliopsida; order Poales; family Poaceae; genus Poa; species Poa pratensis. The sequence continues at coordinate 27,787,960 of CAMZMU010000052.1, read as the reverse complement.
TTAAAATAAGAACATGCTAGATCTAGTCATGGAGTAGTGGCAATGGTCACACCCACATCTCCGGTAACATGCTATTTTTCTTTATCCCTAGTGAGGCAACAAAGTAAGGTAAAACACTCAAGTGGATCGCGGAACTATCTCTCACGTTCACCGCACTAGCCACCCCCGTTACTCCAACTAATGCACACATCACCCCACACACGCTCTCATAAACATGCTTGATCAAAACAAGTAAATAGGAACTGGGTACATAATATGCACCTATATTCATAACTGAAACAAAACATTTGCAATCTCAAACATATATTAACTCATAAAAAGATCCACCATATAGGTATTACAAAGATGACCGTAATCATGTTCAGCAGCTCATACGGTGCTAGTTAGTGAAGCTCAAAGAGAGGAGAGATACATAAGTTATTTCCACAAACCCATAGTCCAGAGGTGGACTACTCCCTCTTCATCATGGAGACGGTGGAGAAGATGGAGACCACGCCGGCAGTGCCCCGCCGGAGTTTTCCTCCTCCAATCTGCAGCTCCAGGTCTCTGTTTTGATGTTTCTGTGTTTCGGCGGCACTCCTTTCCGAAGAGCGTCGGGGACTATTTTTATAGTCGGTTTTAGGTCAAACCCGAGTCGGCGGAGAAAAGATCGACGACAACGGAGCTCCGAGGCCCAAAAGGAGGGGTCCCATGCGGCCTGGGCCCACCTATCTTGGCCCTCGGGTCTCCGCTTGTTTGCTTCCTTCGCTCCCAAGTCTTCTTCCTTCCAAAAATCGACGCTCGTAAATTTGCAGGTCATTTGGACGTCGTTTGGGTCCCTGAAACATTAAAATAAAGAAATAGGGTTTTCTGCCTGCGCAGGGTTAATTCCATAAAAATAGGAAATAAATATAATATTCACAAAAATCATTATAAAACGTTGATATAACCCTTATATGATGCAAATATGATTGGAATACAAGTAATATAGTGCAAAGTTCATGTATGCATTTTACATGCATCAACATCCCCAAGCTTAACCAATACTCGTCCTCGAGTATGAAGGTGATAAAACTAACATGGACTTTGCAATTTAATACTAAAAATGGATATCAAAGATGATTACTATTGCTACAAAGAGTCAAATGATTCATTCTTCAAAGGAGTAGCAATATGCAAGATAGTTTATGAAGTGATATTCAATGCAAGGATGTTCAATGATAATTCACAAAGTGTAACATGAAAGAAAGTAATATGGACCACATGTATGCATAATGATAAGTAAGAACATCCTATAATGGTCATAGAGTGTTGATGGAAATCTGAATATAAAAGGTGGACACTTTGGAAAAGATATATATGTGAGTAGAGGTAAAGCATGCATAAGTTTCATCTAACTTCCAAACTCTTCTACTTAAGTTAATGATTGCAATGTGGTAATCCTTGGTGTCAAGCTCTCATTACCCCTATCATAGCATCTTGAATGATTAAAGTTTAAAGTGAAAGCAAATATGAGTAGTGTTCTTGACAAAGTAAAGGTTGAATGTCTCATGCCCCTTGAATACAAGTACCTACTCCATGTGTTACTCAACTTGGGACACAAAGCAAGTTCAAGTTAAATATCATTGTAAGTAATAATAGTATCATTAAGAGCGTCAACTGGGGTATGTCTTGTCCCAGGATATGGATCAAGCCCATATCAAAATGACAAGACAAACAAACAAAATGAACAACCTCAACACCCTTTTATTTACCATTAGAATAGCTTTTTATTGTAAGGTGTATCACTGATGGTTCACCATAGTATGTAAGTAAATTTCCACCATGAATAATGCATGGCTTAGATTAGCGGCACAGCATCTCTCTAACCATTTATACAAACTCATTTAAACTACTTCATCTCCACATTTATTTCACCCATGGTAAGCATCCATAAACAAAAGTACATGATATAACCTAAATGAAATGAAAAGCATGTTGAAAGCTTGCCATGTGACAGTGATGACCCACAAGTATAGGGGATCGCAACAGTCTTCGAGGGAAGTAAAACCCAGTTTATTGATTCGACACAAGGGGAGCCAAAGAATATTTATAAGCCTTAACAGATGAATTGGCAGTTCAGCTGCACCTGGAAATAGACTTGCTCGACACAGATTATCAGTAGTAACAGTTTTATAGCAGTAGCAGTAGTGAGATAATAGCAGTAATAAAGTAGAGACAGCAATAGTGATTGCAGTAAACAGCAGGATTAAAATATTGTAAGCATAGGGATGGATGAACGGGCGTTGCATGAATAAGATAATTCATGTAATAATCAAGACATAGGCATTTGCAGATAAATAATGATAAAGCATCCAAGTATTAAGTAACCATAGGCATGTGTTCCGTAAATAGTCGTACGTGCTCGCAATGAGAAACTTGCACAACATCTTTTGTCCTACCAGCCCGTTTGCAGCGGGGCCTCAAGGGAAACTACTGGTAATTAAGGTACTCCTTTTAATAAAGTACCGGAGCAAAGCATTAACACTCTGTGAACACATGTGATCCTCACATCAAAGCCATCCCTCCGGTTGTCCCAATTGCTGTCACTTTGGGGCCTCGGGTTCCGGACAATAATATGTGTATACAACTTGCAAATACGATCTAAAACAATGATTATCCTCATGATACAATAACATGTTCAGATCTGAAATCATGGCACTCGGGCCCTAGTGACAAGCATTAATCATAACAAGTTGCAACAATGACATAAAGTACTAACAACCGATACTAGGCACCATGCCCTAATGATCTTATATCTATTACATGAACGATCTCATCAATCCCTACCACCCCCTTCAGCTACAGCAGGGATTTACTCACACATGGATGGGGGAAACATGGATGGTTGATGGAGAGGCGTCGGTGATGATTATGTCGCTTGCCCGTATTTGCAAGATTGCCAACATACTAATAACAAACAACATGAAACATATCTATCTGCAAGATTGCAATGCTCATAATAAGATATGATAAGGTGGTATCTCGCTTGCCCGTATTTGTACAGCAAAATATAAATGCCCAGGCACCTCTGAAGTTCAAGGGAAGACTAGAAGTAAAGATATCAAAGATAAAAGCATCAAAGTTATACCACAGTTAACCGCATTCTGGGACAAGCACATTACACTAAGAATGACAACTATGCTCTCGAGAAGGTGCTCAAAGAAAGGATGGTGACTCAACATAAAAATAAAAGATTGGCCCTTCGCAGAGGGAAGCAGGGATTAACATGTGCTAGAGCTTTTTATTTTTAAAACAGAAGTAAAATTGTTTTGGGAGGTGGTTGTTCCTGTCAACGAATGGCAATAGAGTTTCTGTTATCTTCCATACTAAACAAGTTGAGAGCGGTTCCGAGATGTTGATATTAAGCATTTATTGCATGCACTTTATATATAGTTTGACACTCCTCCCAACCTTTGCTTACACAAGCCATGGCTAACCGAATCCTCGGGTGCCTTCCAACAATCACATACCATGGAGGAGTGTCTATTTTATTTGTTTTTAGCTTTTTGATGTTATAATGGTCTAACCAGCTCTTTGCAAAATTAGTGACAAGCAGATGAAGCATGCAAGTCGGGGTACTTAATTTAGTATGGAAGATAACAAACCCAACTACTACTTCCTCATGAGCTAAAAACAGTGTCACAAAATGAGAAGTAATTTGAAGGTTTTAAAGGTAGCACATGAAAATTTACTTGAATGGTTTGAAATGCCATGCATAGGAATTTATAGTGGACTCTTTGGAATAACTTGGTTTTCAGGGATTTGGAAGCACGAGCAGCATTCCCGCTCAGTACAAGTGGAGGCTAGCAATAGACTGGGAAGCGACAATCAAGAGAGCAATAACCGTCATAATCATGCTTGCGACAAAACAAAATTAACGGAGGCATAAAAGTGATACAAGAACTCTGAGGCAAAATAAATCATCAAGGCTTAATTGACTTTTTGTTTTTCAGTCATATGCATGCGTGAGCATGTGCCAAGTCAATTCAAATGAATCATTCAGAGGAGGATACCACAATGTCATACCCTTTTATGAATAGAACAATGCAAGCAAACATCAATATAACATGCTACCCACTATTAATAAATTGGAACTGATCATAAGAGAACATGAACTACTAAGCATCCACTAAATAACATATACCTCACATGAACCAACTAAGCATGCTCACATGGATGAGTATATGTACAAAAATGAAAACAAATAGAGTTCATACCAGCCTCTCACCCCAACTCGAATTGTCGTAAATCGTCATTATTGCTTTTCACTTGTGTGGCTTGAATGATATGAAATGATAACCAAGCTCCACTGGAGTCACGGAAGGCTGTCGAACTCTGCAGCAAACTATACAAAACCGAAAAAGAACAACAAATATTTTTGGGTTTTTCGAATTTAAAACAAGAGCAAAAAGAAGCAAGCAACAAAGCAAAATATTTTTGGATTTTTGAATAACAAACCGAATTTAAACAACTAAGCAAACTAATACTAGAGACTTAAAGAAACAAATAAAGAGAAACAACAGAAATATTTTTGGTCTTTTTGTGTTTTGGAAAGCAAAAGCAAACAAGAACAACAAAAAGAAAGAAAGAAAATCGAAACATGGATATACAAAGTACCGACAGAACATGATATATAAATGAGTGAGATGTCGGTATACCTCCCCCCAAGCTTAGGCTTTTGGCCTAAGTGGAGATCAACCCATCGGGCCCAGGAAGTGGCGCCTCCATAGTACGACGAAGAAGGATCCTCGTCCTGATACGAACTGGAGGACGCACCGGGGTAGGTGACGGTGTAGTCCTCAGAGGTGTCGTGTCCTCGGAGTCGTGCTGCTGGTGGAAGCCAAGCACCAGCTGCTCGTCCAACTCCTCCTTTGAGCGCGACCACGGCCTCCTGCGAATACTGAACAAATCGGGCTGGGCAAAGGAACTTTCCTTTCGTCCCCATCAGTGAATAAAACTCTATAAACAAGACTTCCTGCACGAGATTTAGCTGTAACAAATTTATGATCTTCATAGCAGCAAGGTCGAGCCTGAAAGGGGTTAGCAACTCATCACTAGGATCAACAGGAAGCCTAGATATGCTATAACTCGCGAAGCAACTATCCCTCCATAGATGGGTCCATGCAGCTAAGCGACGAGCATGAGAGCACCAAGATTATAAGTGTGTTACCAGTAAGTGCAGCAGCCAGAAAAGCAAGATGATAATTAGAAATGTTGCTGGTGTTCTCCCTACCAAGATGCTAGTAGCAAGATAATAAGTAAAATATCTAATGGCAGGGAGCTGAATGTTCCTTATCTTGCCGCGCTGGGCGGTGCGGTCATCATCATTGGTCACCCCTCGGTAAAGTTCCAGCAAATCGTTGGGGCGTCCTTGAATCCTCTTCGCTGTACCTGAAGGAGCAATACCTATGGCAGCACAAAAGTCTTCAAAGTCATGAAACAGGCCTATCATAAATCTTAAATCCAATGGATGGCTTGAGGACGAGTTGCCAAATTTAAAACTCTCAACAAAATTTGGTGAGTGTAATATTGGTGGCTTTCATCCTCCATATATGTAGTCAACCAACCCTGGACAAGGAACAAGAAATCATCAAGGAGCCCTGCATCATGCAAAAAGTTAGTGCATGGGAAAGATGATGGGTTTGGAACTCCATCATCCCTCTCATCGCCAATGCTTGGTGCAATGAGATCTTCATTGTAGGACGCCTAATCGAGTGGCTGCTCTTGGGGCCTTGCCACCCTTTGCGAATCCCTCTCAAAACTCTCCATAGGTGTGGTTATGCATCTTCCTTTTCTGAAATTTTTCAACACATATAAAAATTGATTTTGAGACATCTAAATGAAGGGAACTACTATAGGACTTGCTAGAGGATTAAACATGCATCAAAACTAATTATTCTAACATAGAACAAGCATGCAAACTCACTTAACATGTCACCTACAGCAGCAAAATACTCAAGAAATACTCCACTAAACAAAATTCTACTTGGATATTCGGAGGAGTCACATACCGGAGAACAAATGCCCCAAATCTCAGCAGCAAAGATGGGCTGAGCAAGGAGATCGAAAATCGCGAGCAAGAACAGCAAGAACACGGGTTTGAGCAGGAAATGTGTTTGGTCGTGAAAGAGAAGAGTGGTAGGTGGCTGAGTGAGTGGAGGGCCAGGTGGGGCCCTCACCATGCCACGGCGCGGCCAGATGCCTGCCGCGCCACCATGTGGTGAGGTGGCATGGTGGGTCCCCCTGGTCAGCCCAGGCACTCCCACGTTGCTCTTTCAAAAATAGGACCAGTGGTATAATTTTTATAAATTTTTGAAAACTTTCAATTTGGACAATTTCTGGGTACTTAAGATAATAATTCAGGCAGAAAAATGATTTTCAAAATCAATCAACTAAACTTTTGAAAACTAAGCAACATTACAGTAGGTAAAACAAGGATGAGGAATAAAATGTTGTTTAGCACCTTCATGTATATAAATGTATTTGTTAACAAGGTTGATCAAGTCTTGCCACCAAATAAATTTTATATGACACAAATGAATTAAACATCATGAGACAATCATGTTACCTTGAATTGTATTGATATGGATCCAATCATAATGTTTTGATATCCTTCTTGATGATCATATATAGGGCAATCAATACTTCCCACTTTGATAGTTCTAAAATTAGAAATTGTATTAACTCCAATACTTGTCCACTTTCTTGGGGAAATAAACAGTGTCTTTGTCATTCACATTAAAGTTACTTTTCCTTTATTGCAATCAATAACAGCACCTGCAGTATTTAGAAAAGGTCTCCCAAGAATAATAGACATATTATCATCTTCAGGCATTTCAAGCACAACAAAATCAGTTAAAATCAAACAATTATTAGCCACTTGAACAGGGACATCCTCACAAATGCCAACAGGAACAGCAGTAGATTTATCAGCCATTTGCAAAGATATATCAGTAGGTATCAGTTATCAAGATAAAGTCTCTTATAAAGAGAGAAAGGCATAACACTAACTCCTGCTCCCAAGTCACATAGAGCAGTTCTAACATAATTATTTTTGATGGAACAGGAATGGTTGGTATACCTGGATCTCCAAGCTTCTTTGGAACCTTGCCATTGAAAGAATAATTAGCAAGCATAGTAGAAATTTCCTCATTGGGAATTTTCCTCTTGTTAGAAACAATATCTTTCATATACTTTGAATAAGGAGGCAATTTAATAGCATCAGTCAAAGGAATTTGCAAGAACAAAGGTTTCATCCAATCACAAAATTTATTATAGTGTTCTTCTTCCTTTGATTTGAGTTTCTTAGCAGGAAAGGCATTTGCTTTTGGACCCAAGGTTCTCTCTCATTACCATGTTTCTTAGCAATGAAGTCTTCCTTAGTGTACTTTTTATTTTTAGTATGCTTTTCAGGTTCCTCTTCAATTTCTTCTTTATCAGAAGCATCATTCTTATCATTATCATTGTTATGTTCATTACCACTTTCAGTTTCAGCATCAGAAATAGATATACTATTAGGATCATTAGCAGGTTCAGAGGATTCTACAACAGTTTTATGTTTCTTCTTTTTCTTAGAAGGAGCACTAGTTTCATTAACTCGTTGAGAATCTTGTTCAATTCTTTTAGGATGCCCCTCAGGATATAAAGGATCCTGAGTAAAATACCTCCTCTAGTTGTTACTTCACAAACATGTTTCTCTTTATCCTAGAGGCATTAACTAACAATCTTTTTGCACTTTAGTGAGTTGATCAATTTGAGTTTGAACCATATGAAAATGTTTAATAAGCATCTTAACATCATTGGAGGTTCTCTCCACAATATCATGCAATTTACTAATAGCTTGAGAATTTTCCATTAAATGATTTTCCACTCTCATATTAAAGTTATCTTGCTTAACAACATAATTATCAAATTCATCTAAGCATTGATCAGGAGGTTTAGAGTAGGGAATATCTCTCATCAAACCGTTGGAGAGAGTGTACCTCAATTATGGATGAATGGGGAATTGGCTTACATAATTCTTCTATAGGTGGAGGTTCTTCACATCTTCAGATTTAATACCCTTCTCTTTAAGAGTTTCTTGGCTTCCCTCATTGATTCATCATTTAATTCAATCATACCCCTCTTCTTTGTGTGGTGTTGGTGTTGGGGTCGGCTCAGGTAAGTCCAATCATCATGATTTTGGCTTATTTTAGCCATTAATTCCTCAGCTTCATCTGGAGTTCTTTTCCTGAAAACACAACCAGCACAACTATCCAGGTATGTCCTAGATTCAACAGTTAGTCCATTATAAAATATATCAAGAAGTTCATTTTTGGCCAATTGATGTCCAGGCCGAGCCCTAATTAAAGAACAAAACCTTGCCAAGATTCAGGCATTTTCTCTCCTTCAACCTGTTTGAAATTAAAAATTCTCTGCAAAGCATGTTGGCACTAGCAGGAAAATATTTCTGAAAGAAAGCATTAAGCAAACCAATAGGACTATCAATAGAACCAGGAGACAATTATTATACCAAGTTTTAGCTTCATCTTTCAATGAGAAAGGAAAAAATTTAGTAACAAAGTAGCTGCGTTTCTTTATATCATCAGAAAAAAACTACTCAAAGTAGAGAGCTCATTCATGTGTTCTACACACTTTCATTTTCAGTACCACAAAAAGGTTCTTTCTCAACAATGGATATATGTGACAAATCAAGAGAGAAGTCATAATCCTTATCTTTAATGTTTATGGGAGATGTGGCAAATTTAGCATCAGGAGACAGTTTATATCTAACAATGTTTTGCAAGAAGATTTTTATATTACTTGCACCACTAGTAGCATGACATTCATCAATAAAGTCATCATCAAGTTCCACATAAGTTTCATCAAGATCATCACAAGTATAATCCCTCAACTCAGGTGAATCAACAGGAGTAGTGGGACTTCCATTAGGTGTTTCAGCATTTTCAATTTGTTTAGATTTAGCAATTGTAGCATCTAAAAGGGACCTAAAGAACCACTTTCATCAAGAACAGTAGAAGCATCATCAAAATTATCAGAAGCATTTTCAGATTCAGCAGAAGTAACAGTGCGTGTAGCTTGTGGTGGTGTAATAAGTTGACTCATCACAGATGGTGAATCAAGAGCAGCAGAGGTACTCAGAGTCGTACCTTTCCTTGTAGTGGATGGCAATATATGGACCTTCTCATCACGAGCTTTACCCATGATGAATTAATTGCAGCGAACAATATCACTCTCAGGTGAGCTTATAATAGAGCTATGCTCCCCGGCAACGGCGCCAGAAAATAGTCTTGATGACCCACAAGTATAGGGGATCGCAACAGTCTTCGAGGGAAGTAAAACCCAATTTATTGATTCGACACAAGGGGAGCCAAAGAATATTTATAAGCCTTAACAGATGAATTGTCAGTTCAGCTGCACCTGGAAATAGACTTGCTCGACACAGATTATCAGTAGCAACAGTTTTATAGCAGTAGCAGTAGTGAAATAACAGCAGCAGTAATAAAGACAGCAGTAGTGATTGCAGTAAACAGCAGGATTAAAATACTGTAGGCATAGGGATGGATGAACGGGCGTTGCATGGATAAGATAATTCATGTAATAATCAAGACATAGGCATTTGCAGATAAATAATGATAAAGCATCCAAGTACTAAGTAACCATAGGCATGTGTTCCGTATAGTCGTACGTGCTCGCAATGAGAAACTTGCACAACATCTTTGTCCTACCAGCCCGTTGCAGCGGGGCCTCAAGGGAAACTACTGGTAATTAAGGTACTCCTTTTAATAAAGTACCGGAGCAAAGCATTAACACTCCGTGAACACATGTGATCCTCACATCAAAGCCATCCCCTCCGGTTGTCCCAATTGCTGTCACTTTGGGGCCTCGGGTTCCGGACAATAATATGTGTATACAACTTGCAGATATGATCTAAAACAATGATTATCCTCATGATACAATAACATGTTCAGATCTGAAATCATGGCACTCGGGCCCTAGTGACAAGCATTAAGCATAACAAGTTGCAACAATGACATAAAGTACTAACAACGGATACTAGGCACCATGCCCTAATGATCTTATATCTATTACATGAACGATCGCAACCAATCCTTACCATCCCCTCCAACCTACAGCAGGGATTTACTCACACATGGGGGAAACATGGATGGTTGATGGAGAGGCGTCGGTGATGATGATGGCGATGATCTCCTCCAATTCCCCGTCCCGGTGGAGTGCCAGAACGGAGTTTCTGATCCCAAAATAGGGTTTTCGGTGGCAGCGGAGCTCTGGAGGGTTTCTAGAAAAGTGGTCGATCCCCCTCGCATTTTTAGGGCAAGGGCAATATGTAGTCCAGAGGGGGAGCCGAGGTCGTGGCCGAGTCGGCCTCACCAGGTGGTGGCGCGGCACAGGGCCCACCGCACCGCCTGATGCGTGTAAAGTCACACGTCCGTTGGGAACCCAAGAGGAAGGTATGATGAGTGCAGAATCAAGTTTTCCCTCAGTACGAAACCAAGGTTATCGAACCATAGGAGATCGAAGTTGCTTCGAAGGTGTCAACGGCGCAGAAAAAGTGGGTTGATGAAGGGGAGGTCTGACCCGTCGACTTGGAACTTGCACACAACAATCAAACTACTTTGCCCCAACGAAACAGTGAGGGTGTCAATCTCACCGGCTTGCTGAAAACAAAGGATTAGACGTATAGTGTGGAAAATGATGTTTGCTTGCAGAGAATGTAAAAGAACAATGATTGCAGTAGGTTGTATTTCAGATGTAAAAGAATGGACCGGGGTCCACAGTTCACTAGTGGTGTCTCTCCCTAATAAAATACTAACATGCTGGGTAAACAAATTACAGTTGGGCGATTGACAAATAGAGAGGGCATAACAATGCACAGACATGTCATGATGATCACTATGAGATTTACTTGGGCATTACGACAAAGTACACAGACCGCCATCCAGCATGCATCTGTGTCTAAATAGTCCACCTTCAGGTTAGCATCCGCACCCCTTTCAGTATTAAGTTGCAAGAAACAGACAATTGCATTAAGTATGGTGCATAATGTAAACAACACTAATATCCTTAGACAAAGCATTGCTGTTTTACCCCTAGTAGCAACAGCACATCCACAACCTTAGAACTTTCTGTCACTGTCCCAGATTAAATGGAGGCATGAACCCACTATCTAGCATAAATACTCCCTCTTGGAGTTACAAGCATAAACTTGGCCAGAGCCTACACTAATAACGGAGAGCATGCAAGATCATAAACAACACATATATGATAGATCAATAATCAACTTGACATAGTATTCAATATCCATCGGATCCCAACAAACACAACATGTAGCATTACAATAAGATGATCTTGATCATGATAGGCAGCTCACAAGATCTAAACATGATGGCACAAAAGGAGAAGACACCCATCTAGCTACTGCTATGGACCCGTAGTCCAGGGATGAACTACTCACGCATCACTCCGGAGGCAGGCATGGCGATGTAGAGCCCTCCGGTGATGATTCCCCTCTCCGGCAGGGTGCCGGAGGAGAACTTCTGAACCCCCCGAGTTAGGGTTGACGGCGGCGGCAGAGGATGTTTTCTGGAATAATGGCTCGGTGTTTTAGGGTTTTCACGTCGGGGGAATATAGGCGAAGGGGCAACGTCGGTGGAGGCGTGGGCCCGCTCCCCATAGGGTGGCGCGGCAGGGGCCCACCCGCGCCGCCGTGTGGGGACGGCGCCCTGCTGCCCCCTTCGTCTCTCCTTCGGACTTCTGTAACGTGTGGAAAAATAGGCATCTGGGATTTTGTTTCGTCCAATTCCGAGGATATTTCCAGAACAACTTTTCTGAAACAAAAAACAGCAGAAAACAGGAACTGGCACTGTGGCATCTTGTTAATAGGTTAGTCCAGAAAATGCATAAAAATGCTATGAAGTGTGAATAAAACATGTAGCTATTGGTATAAAACTAGCATGGAACATAAGAAATTATAGATACGTTGGAGACGTATCAAGCATCCCCAAGCTTATTCTACTCGTCCTCGAGTAGGTAAACGATAACAACAATAATTTCTGAAGTGACATGCTACCAACATAATCTTGATCAAATAATATTGTAAAGCATATGTCATGAATGAAGTGACTCAAGGCAATGGTCTATAGTTTGCTAACAAATAGATAATGAGTAAACACTGAATCATATAAGCAAAAGCTTTTCATAAATAGTACTTTCAAGACAAGCATCAAAAAGTTTTGCATAAGAGTTAACTCATAAAGCAATAGATTCTAAGTAAAAGGCATTGAAGCAACACAAAGGAAGATTAAGTTTCAGCAATTGCTTTCAACTTGTAACTTGTATATCTCATGGATAATTGTCAACACAAAGCAATATAATAAGTGCAATAAGTAAACATATAAGAATTGTTGCACACAAAGTTGACACAAGTGTTTGCTTCAGGGATAGAAAGGAGTAGGTAAACTGACTCAACAATAAAGTAAAAGATAGGCCCTTCGCAGAGGGAAGCAGGGATTAAATCATGTGCTAGAGCTTTTTAAGTTTTGAAAACATATAGAGAGCATAAAGTAAGTGTTTGAGAGGTGTTTGTTGTTGTCAACGAATGGCAGTGGGCACTCTATCCCCCTTGTCACCCAAACTTTCAAGAGCGGCTCCCATGAAGGACGTTATTTCTACCCAAGGGTAGATCATCCCTCTTCTCTTTTGTTTACACATGCATATTTATAAATTGGTATGACACTCCTCCCAACCTTTGCTTACACAAGCCATGGCTAACCGAATCCTCGGGTGCCTTCCAACAATCACATACCATGGAGGAGTGCCTATTTGATAAAGTTTAACATTTTGGAATTTGCTTTTGATAAATCATTGGCAAACATGTGAAGAGAATCAAATGGTTATAGTTGAGATTAATTGGGACTGGGCACCCCATTTGCCAGCTCTTTTTGCAAGTTATTGGATAAGCGGATGTATATGCCACTAGTCCATTGGTGAAAGTCTGTCATGAGTAAATGACAAGGTGATAGAGTAAACGCCACATACTTCCTCATGAGCTATAAAACATTGACACAAATAAGGAGTAATAGCTTTTGAATAGTTTAAAGGTAGCACATGAAGTATTTACTTGGAATGGCAGAAAATACCACATAATAGGTAGATATGGTGGACACAAATGGCATGGGTTTTGGCTCAAGGTTTTGGATGCACGAGAAGCATTCCCTCTCAGTACAGAGTTTAGGCTAGCAAGGTTGTTTGAAGCAAACACAAGTATAAACCGGTACAGCAAGACTCACATGAAAACATATTGCAAGCATTATAAGACTCTACACTGTCTTTCCTTGTTGCTCAAACACTTTTACCAGAAAATATCTAGACCTTAGAGATACCAATCATGCAAACCAAATTTCAACAAGCTCTACGGTAGTTCTTTACTAATAGGCTTTTAACTACATGATGCAAGAGCTTAAACATGAAATACTTGAGAGCTCAAAACAATTGCAAAGTGTCAAATAAAACAAGACAAAACAGCCATCAACTAGTACATGTACTAGTAGCTTTCTACAAGAATGAGTATGTCTTTTCAATATACCATCTACCACATGTTGCATTTTCTGTTTCCAACCAAACACCAATCAACTTATTTCAACAAAAACTCTCCAAGTAATATACAAATGAAACAAGAGAGTACTACTCCACAAGAATTAACAGCTCTAAAAGAGATGCATGAAAAACAGGAGCTAAAAGCATAGCAGTAGCTAGATAAGAATACTCAAAAGATATAAGTGAAGAATATGAGTATTCACATGAAAAAGCGGAGCGTGTCTCTCTCCCACACAAGAATGCTAGGATCCAACTTTATTCAGAAAAATAAAAACAACAACAAAAATAAAAGCACACAGACGCTCCAAGTAAAATACATAAAATGTGGAAGAATTAAAATATAGTTTCACTAGAGATGACCTGATAAATTGTTGATGAAGAAGGGGATGCCTTGGGCATCCCCAAGCTTAGACGCTTGAGTCTTCTTGAATATTGCAGGGATGACCCACGGGGGCATCCCCAAGCTTAGGCTTTTCACTCTTCTTGATCACATCATATCATCCTTCTCTCTTGCTCCTTGAAAACTTCCGCCACACCAAACTCAGTAACTCGTTAGAGGGTTAGTGCATAATAAAAAATTCTCATATTCTACTGTGACACAATCATTACCAAAGCTTCTGGACATTACTACAGCCACTGATGTTTAATGGAGCAAAGAAATCCAATCAAACATAGTAAAAGAGGCAATGCAAAATAAAAGGCAGAATCTGTCAAAAACAGAACAGTCTGAAAGACGAATTTTTTCGAGGCACTTAACTTGCTCAGATGGAAGAACCCCAAACTAATGAAAGTTGCGTACATATATAAGGATCATGCGTGATTTTTTCAGAATTTTTCGAATTTTCTGTAGCGCATACAGCTCAAAACGGTGGACAGCAAAAATCTGTCACTGCGCAGAAATCCAATTTTAGCAACAACTTTCAACTAGAGACTTTACTTGGCACAACAATGCAATAAAATAAAGATACAAAGGAGTTGCTACAGAAGTAAACAACACCTTGACTCAAAATAAAATAAAATGACAGAAAATAAAAAGATGGGTTGTCTCCCACAAGCGCTTTTCTTTAACGCCTTTCAGCTAGGCGCAGAAAGTGAAAATCAAGTGTTATCAAGAGAAGATGCATCAACATCATAATTTGTTCTAATAATAGAATCAAAAGGCATCTTCATTCTCTTTCTAGGGAAGTGTTCCATACCTTTCTTAAGAGGAATTGATACTTAATATTCCCCTCTTTCATATCAATAATAGCACCAACAGTTCGAAGAAAGGGTCTTCCCAAAACAATAGGACAAGATGCATTGCATTCAATATCCAAAACAACAAAATCAACGGGGACAAGGTTATTGTTAACCGTAATATGAACATTGTCAATTCTCCCCAAAGGTTTTTCATAGAGTTATCAGCAAGATGAACATCCAAATAACACATTCCAAAGGTGGCAAGTCAAGCATATCATAAAGTTTCTTAGGCATAACAGAAATACTTGCACCAAGGTCACATAAAGCATTACAATCAAAATCATTCACCTTCATTTTAATGATGGGCTCCCAACCATCTTCCAACTTCCTAGGGATAGAAGCTTCAAGTTTTAATTTCTCTTCCCTAGCTTTTATGAGAGCATTTGTAATATGTTTTGTAAAAGCCATGTTTATAGCACTAGCATTAGGACTTCTAGCTAGCTTTTGCAAGAACTTAATAACTTCAGAGATGTTACAACTATCAAAATCAAAATCATTATGATCAAAAGTAATGGGACCATTGCCTCCAATACTTCGAAAAATTTCAGCACCTTTATCAGAAACAGTTTCAGCAGTTTTAGGCAATTTTGCACGCTTTGTAGTAGAAGTAGAAACATTGCCAACATCAATAACATTACCATTGATAGTAGGAGGTTTATCAACATGTGAAGCTTCAGCATTACTAGTGGTGGTAATAGTACAAACTCGAGCTATACTATTCTTTCTATCAATTTCAGCTTCTCTTTCCCACCTAGCATGCAACTCAGCCAACATCCTAATATTGTTGTCAATTTTAACTTGGATAGCATTTGCTGTAGCAAAAGACTTAGTATCTTTAACCTCATTAGGCATAACTTTCAGTTTCAAAAGATCAACATCAAGAGCAAGACTATCAACCTTAGAAGCAAGAACATCAATTTTACCAAACTTTTCCTCAACAGATTTGTTAAAAGCAGTTTGTGTATTAATAAATTCTTTAAGCATGACTTCAAGATCAGAGGGTACACTCCTACTATTGTTGTAAGAATTACCATAAGAATTACCATAACCACTACCACTATTAGAAGGATATGGCTTATAGTTGTTGTTACCAAAATTATTCCTATAGGCATTGTTGTTGAAATTATTATTTTTAATGAAGTTCACATCAACATGCTCTTCTTGAGCAACCAATGAAGCTAAAGGAACATTATTAGGATCAACATGAGATTTACCACTCACAAGCATAGACATAATGATATCAATCTTTTCATTCAAGGAAGAGGTTTCTTCAACAGAATTTACCTTCTTACCTTGAGGAGTCCTTTCAGTGTGCCATTCGAGTAGTTGATCATCATATCATCAAGAAGTTTTGTTGCTGCACCTAAAGTGATGGACATAAAGGTTCCTCCAGCAGCCGAATCCAGCAAATTCCTTGAGGAAAAATTTAATCCTGCATAAAAGGTTTGGATGATCATCCAAGCAGTCAGTCCATGGGTAGGGCAATTCTTTACCATATATTTCATTCTCTCCCATGCTTGGGCAACATGTTCATTATCAAATTGCTTGAAATTCATAATGCTACTTCTCAAAGATATAATTTTAGCAGGAGGATAATATTTTCCAATGAAAGCATCTTTGCATTTTGTCCATGAATCAATACTATTTCTAGGCAAAGATAGCAACCATTCTTTAGCTCTTCCTCTCAAGGAGAAAGGAAATAGTTTCAGTTTTACAATATCCCCATCTATATCCTTATACTTTTGCATCTCACAAAGTTCAACAAAATTATTAAGATGGGCAGCAGCATCATCAGTACTAACACCAGAAAATTGCTCTTTCATAACAAGATTTAATAGAGCAGGTTTAATTTCATAAAAGTCTGCTTTAGAAGCAGGTGGAGCAATAGGAGTGCATATGAAATCATTATTATTTGTGCTAGTGAAGTCACACAACTTGGTGTTCTCAGGAGTACTCATTTTAGCAAAAATAAAAACTATGCCGAAATAATAAAAGTAAAACAAGTAACTAATTTTTTTGTGTTTTTGATATAAAGAAAGCAAACAAGACAAAATAAAAATAAAGCAAGACAAAAACAAAGTAAAGAGATTGGGTGTGAGAGACTCCCCTTGCAGGAGCAATTGCCTCCCCGACAACGGCGCCAGAAAATGGCACGTTGAAGCGGAAGCAAACTTCTGAGCAGACACCTCGACCTCCCCGGCAACGGCGCCAGAAAAAGTGCTTGATGCGTGTAAAGTCACACGTCCGTTGGGAACCCCAAGAGGAACGTATGATGAGTGCAGCAACAAGTTTTCCCTCAGTATGAAACCAAGGTTATCGAACCAATAGGAGATCGAAGTTGCTTCGAAGGTGTCAATGACGCAGAAAAAGTGGGTTGATGAAGGGAGGTCTGACCCGTCGACTTGGAACCTGCACACAATCAAACTACTTTGCCCCAACGAAACAGTGAGGGTGTCAATCTCACCGGCTTGCTAAAAACAAAGGATTAGACGTATAGTGTGGAAAATGATGTTTGCTTGCAGAGAATGTAAAAGAACAATGATTGCAGTAGGTTGTATTTCAGATGTAAAAGAATGGACCGGGGTCCACAGTTCACTAGTGGTGTCTCTCCATAATAAAATACTAACATGCTGGGTAAACAAATTACAGTTGGGCAATTGACAAATAGAGAGGGCATAACAATGCACATACATGTCATGATGATCACTATGAGATTTACTTGGGCATTACGACAAAGTACACAGACCGCCATCCAGCATGTATATGTGTCTAAATAGTCCACCTTCAGGTTAGCATCCACACCCCTTCCAGTATTAAGTTGCAAGCAACAGACAATTGCATTAAGTATGGTGCATAATGTAAACAACACTAATATCCTTAGATAAAGCATTGCTGTTTTACCCCTAGTAGCAACAGCACATCCACAACCTTAGAACTTTCTGTCATTGTCCCAGATTAAATGGAGGCATGAACCCACTATCTAGCATAAATACTCCCTCTTGGAGTTACAAGCATAAACTTGGCCAGAGCCTACACTAATAACGGAGAGCATGCAAGATCATAAACAACACATATATGATAGATCAATAATCAACTTGACATAGTATTCAATATCCATCGGATCCCAACAAACACAACATGTAGCATTACAATAAGATGATCTTGATCATGATAGGCAGCTCACAAGATCTAAACATGATGGCACAAAAGGAGAAGACAACCATCTAGCTACTGCTATGGACCCGTAGTCTAGGGATGAACTACTCACGCATCACTCCGGAGGCAGGCATGGCGATGTAGAGCCCTCCGGTGATGATTCCCCTCTCCGGCAGGGTGCCGGAGGAGAACTTCTGAACCCCCCGAGTTAGGGTTGACGGCGGCGGCGGCAGAGGATGTTTTCTGGAATAATGGCTCGGTGTTTTAGGGTTTTCACGTCTGGGGGAATTTATAGGCGAAGGGGCAACGTCGGTGGAGGCGTGGGCCCGCTCCCCATAGGGTGGCACAGCTGGGGGCCCACCCGCGCCGCCGTGTGGGGACGGCGCCCTGCTGCCCCCCTTCGTCTCTCCTTCGGACTTCGTGTACATGATAGAAAAATAGGCATCTGCGATTTTGTTTCGTCCGATTCCGAGGATATTTCCAGAACAACTTTTCTGAAACCAAAAACAGCAGAAAACAGGAACTGGCACTGTGGCATCTTGTTAATAGGTTAGTCCCAGAAAATGCATAAAAGTGCTATGAAGTGTGAATAAAACATGTAGCTATTGGTATAAAACTAGCATGGAACATAAGAAATTATAGATACGTTGGAGACGTATCACCGCCACGTGGTGAGGGCGGCTCGTTGCCCCCCTCCGTCTCGTCTTCTGGCTCCGTGGGTCTTTTAGTAAAATAGGGACTTTGCGATAATTTCCACGGATTTTCCTGAAAGTTGACTTTCTGCACAAAAACAAGACACCAGGGCAATTCTGCTGAAAACAGTGTTAGTCCGTGTTAGTTGTATTAAAAACACACAAATTAGAGGTAAAACAACAGCAAAAGTGTTCGGGAAAGTAGATACGTTTTGGATGTATCAGACATCACATATGAGCTAACTCCCAACCTCTACATTTGTCAAGCCCACAACATCATAATCTTAATCACGATGGGTCATGTTTTATTTATGCAATAAAAATAAAGTGTGCATCAAGTTCGTGAGAGCTATATAACCAACTTTTCCCATAATAATCAAGAACATAAACATTTTCATTCAGAGGTATAGATAACACAAATAACATGATAAACATACTCGGATTAGCATAAAGCTAATAGGTAGATATGGTGGACTCATTGGAATAACTTTGGTTGAAGGTGTTGGAAACAAGTTTTTACTTGTTGGAATTTTTGGGCTAGCAAGAGGGAGAAAGTTGACCATCTAAATGCATGCATGAGTGTCCATAGAACTAACTAAACCATGTTAAACAAAGTAAAATAACATTCAGCATCAAAACATGAATAAGAGATAGCTCTTGATAAAGCATTTGCAAATTATTACTCATTAACAAGCTCATGAATCATGCAACTATATGTATCTTTTAAAATCAACTCAAACATCCCTTTTCCCAATCTTATAATAGCATACAACATATTTCAACCCATATTTCCAGTATCTCTTTCATATATAAATGATAGTGTGGTGGTCTTACAAAAACAAAAATCAAACCAAACAAACAAAAAGATGCCCCAAGTTTATGCGATAAAGTGTTTCGGTCGAAAAACAGAATTTAGACGTGTGCAAACCGAGAGTGTGTAGGTCCAGTGGGGTTGTCTTCACATCCCCAAGCTTATGGTCTTCACCATCCTTGGATAACTCTTGGTGCATCTCCTCCAATCCCTGTGAAAAAACTTCAAAACACCATTTCTCTCATTTCTTTTCCGTGGAGTGCATTAGTAGTGATAAACAAGTAAATTTCTTGCTGCATATAATCCTTAGACAAAAATTCATATAAATGTCCAGAAAGTGTATAATGTTGTATGCCTACTCATAAACTCAATTGGATCAAAAAGATTTAAGTTAAAAGCTCAAAGCATGCATCAAACAAAATGTGACAGAATCTGCCCAGAAAAACAGCAGCAGCAGCAAAACGTATTTTTCTACCCTACCAAACTTTGTCGAAAAATTCCGAAAAAATTCATGCATACAGAGGATAAACAGTTGTAACTACAGTTCAAATATGAGATCATTCGGAGATACAAAATAAGAATTAAAAATCATACCGTGCACAGATTCGTGCAGGAATAAAATCTCTGAACGCTATAAGCAACTTCTTCAAACCAAAATGAGTAAAACTTGGCACTTTATTGAAAATTCCAGAAATTGAACTAAAAACTAAGTCTATTGTTACAGCAAGAGGACACAAAGAAAATCACACATAAAAAATAACCGGGTTGCCTCCCGCAAAGCGCTTTCTTTATAGCCATATAGTTAGGCTTCTTACTTGTTGTTTATTGAAGATGAAGCTCATGAGGGAGTGATGGCCCTTGAAGAGGTCGATCTACAGCTCCAGAAAACAGTCTTGATCTCCGGTGCGTAGTTAACCTGCGTCAAAAGTAAATGGGTTAGGTTGAGACTCCAAGTGCAGAGTGTGTAGTAAGTGGAAGACGTGTTTTCCCCACGAGGGTGACTCGAGGGTTTAATATCGAACTCTCGGGGAATCAGTAGTGAAAAGTTTATCTCCTTATCCTTCTTTTTGGTCACCTACAAAACAGAGTTAAATATTTTGGTCCTCAACCTCACCTGTGGTTGTCAACACTAGTACAGAACGACACATCGGAAACGGGCCAAAAAGCCCTTCGGCAGCGGAGAAAGGGTCCGTGTCCCCGACCCTGTCACTGATGTGAAGGCCTTCATCGGTAACGGAGGCAAAAAACCGTCACCGATGAGGCCTAAGTTGGCTACGGTTGCCGACCAACATCCGTTTCCGATGTATCTGTGCATCAGTAACGGAGATTCTATTTTACTCGTTTGCATTGAGATTTGTTCAGAAGCCTACAGCAGCAATTGCGGTTGCCAATTGACATTCAAAATCTCACAGCACAAGCACAAAGTTGCTAGCAAATCCATTCATAACGTATATAAGAATTGTCATTATTATATAGCATCAAAAGATGAGTTACACATGCCTCACTAATCCTATCATTCTCATGCCTCCCTAAACTTAACTTTTATGACACTCCACTCTTCTCCAGCTCCATCTTCTTCCTCAGTTCCACTCTTCTCATGCCTCCTTAGCAAATTAATCTTGCCAACCCCGACGCACTGAGGCTTGCTCCATCTTGGACGGTGTCGCCGAAATATAATAGCGTCACCGCTGTGGCATTTCGGCCACACTGTCCAAGACACTCTTAATTAAAAAAGTGTTTTGAACAGTGCAGCGAAACGTCACAACAGCGACGGTTCACGGATATGATCCCACTTTGTATTTAGCTCTTTTAAAGCTTGTTTGGATCTGCATGGCGTTTCTGCATATAAAATACATGGATGTCTAGTTAGAAAAGAGCAAAATATGAGGCTACATGACATAAAATACAATTTAAGATGAAAACAGTTTACACCTTAAGCGCCTATATCCGTGTGCTTGCTGTCCGATCGAAACGATTTGGAGGCAGAAATTGAAGGTGATGTTACCTTCAATTGCCTCACCATTTTTATGCATTGTCGCCGAAATATACTATTACTTCATACACTAGCTACACAAAACCATAACGAGGATAAGCACATTGACAAAGGGTTGAAATTAATCTATTCATCATCGGTACTACTAGTAGTGAGAGATCTATTCATCATCGGCAGTACTAAAAACAGACACAACACAATACTAGACTTCAAATACTAGACAAGTTTTCTATGCTACTTTAAATAAAATGTAAGATCTAGTGTTGAGGGGTGAATTCATCATCGGCAGTACTACAATACTAGACAGAACACAATACTACAATACTAGACAGTACTACAATACTAGATCGGTAGATGCTACTTTAAATAAAATGTAAGATCTAGTGTTGAGGGGTGTATTCATCATCGGCAGTACTACAATACTAGACATAACACAATACTAGATTTCAAATACTAGACAAGTTTTCTGTGCTACTTTAAACAAAATGTAAGATCAAGTCGGCGACATACCCGGGGAAGATGCACGCAATAGACCAGTAGATCCGCGTCGGCGACATACTCGGGGAAGATGCGCGGCGGCTCGCCGACGAGCCGCTGGGGGGATGCGCGGCGGCTCACGACGCGCCGCTGGGGAAGATGCGCGGCAGCTCG
This sequence comes from Poa pratensis, assembly GCA_947311845.1. Taxonomy (NCBI): domain Eukaryota; kingdom Viridiplantae; phylum Streptophyta; class Magnoliopsida; order Poales; family Poaceae; genus Poa; species Poa pratensis. The sequence goes on along the minus strand of CAMZMU010000052.1, from coordinate 27,765,780 downwards.
CCGACGCGCCGCTGGGGGAAGATGCGTGGCAGCTCGCCGACGCGCCGCTGGGGGAAGATGAACGGCGGCGATGCCGGCCGGACGCGCCGCTCAGATCTGCGAGATAAGGGTTAGATCTGATGTGCTGCTTGAAGCCGCCGCCACACTTTGACTGTGGAGTGAGAGTGAGAGCGAGAGCGTTAGGGTTGCCGCAGTGGCACATATATAGCACTAACATCGCAAACGGAGGCAATAAACAACTGTTGCCTTTTATCTCTTCACTGACACACTGGACCTACTTACGAAGGATCGATACGGTAGAATTGAACTATCTATCTACTCTACTCTACTCTACTCTAATTGTTCTTCTTACGCCCTGCCTCCGCGCCATTGTCATCCGCGGCGCGGCGTCGCTTCTTGCCGGTTGCCTTCTCCTCAGGCGCGTGCTCCTCCTCCTCCTCCGGCTCGTGCTCCTCCTTCTCCGCCCGTGCGTCCTTCTCCGGCGAATCCTCCTCTCGCGCCTCCTTCTCCGGAGCGTGATCCTCCTTCTCCGGCGGGTCCTCCTCCGGCGTGTCCTTCTCCGGTGCCTCCTCCTCCGGCGCCTCCTCCGATGCCTCCTCCTCCGGCGCCTCCTCCGACGCCTCCTCCTCCTCCTCCTCCTCGTCGGCGTCGTATTCTTCCTGGCTAGAATATGGCTCCGGCGGGTCCTCCGGCTCCTCTTCCGCCGGCGACTCATCCTCTTCGGAGTCGTCTTCTCCTTCGCATGAAGACGGCGGGTCCGAGTCGTCGGAGTCGTCTTCTACAGAGCGTGAAGATGGCGGGTCCGAGTCGTCGGGGTCCGAGTCCGGCGGCCCGTCTTGATCAAACCATGGAACTTCATCGCGGTCTTCAGCGCTCGCGTCGTCGCTCGGGACTTCCTCGTTCTGCCACCAGGGTTCCTCCATGGCGGCTGTGCTAGTGTGGTAGAGAACGTGGGAGAGAACGAAGGGGAATGTGGGACCTGCCTGGCTTCGCGCGGTTCCAGTCACATTTTGTAAGCGTCGAGCAGGCGGTTCCAATCCCTCGTGAATTAAGCCGCATTGAATAGGCGCGCTTCCAGTTTGCAACTGCAATTTCCCAAGCACATCGCAAATGGATATACACAAACAACCGTTGCCATAGAGACAAATATTGGAAACGGAGATGAATTTATGACCGTTACCGATATATTTGGTAACGGAGATATAAAATCCTCCGTAACCAATGTTGACGGACCAGCCTCTGCCAGGCCTCGTCCGCAACGCTAAAGTCGCGATTCTCTGTCGCCTAACTCGTGCCGTTTCCATTGAGGGGTATCGGATGTGTCGTTCTGTACTAGTGCAAGCACAAGGTGTAAGAATGATATCAAGATAATTATGCAATGCAAGCAAGAAATAAATATGCAATGATGGTGGTAAATAAATATGCAAGGATGATGATAACAATGATAAATGATATTTTTGGGTTTTAATGATGTATGCAAGATGTAAAAGTGTTTTTGTATTTTCGGATTTAATAATTGCAGAAAATGGAAAAGTGGTAAAAGTTGTTGGAAAGGTGTTTCTTATGATTAAAAATGGACCGGGGTTCATGGTTTCACAAATGCACTCTCTCTTTAATAAAGTGGCAGACAATGGATACATAAAGTTGACATATGAGATTGCAACACAGGGTTTGATATCAAGTTACTAATTATATGGGCATCACGTCCTAACATAGAGATCTTTTGGATATTAATCTCACTTATACTCCACCAAGATGCGAACTAAATCATAACACCTCAGTAATTAAGATAACTCAGAGTATAGCTTTAAGTATCATGACATGAAGTTAAAATAAGAACATGCTAGATCTAGTCACGGAGAAGTGGCAAGTTACCCACAACCCTTGTAGCATGGTATTTTTGTTTATCCCTAGTGAGGTAACAAAGTAAGGTAAAACACCCAAGTGGATCGCGATATTACAGTGGTCAACTTACCGCACTCACCACCCCCCGTTACTCCAACTAATGCACACATCACCCCACACACGCTCTCATGAACATGCTTGATCATAACAAGTAGATAAGAACGGGGTACATAATATGCATCTATACTCATAACTGAAACAAACATTGCAATCTCAAACATATATTAACTCACAAAATAGGTATTACAACGATGACCGTAATCATGTTCAGCAGCTCATACGGTACTAATTAGTGAAGCTCAAAGAGAGGAGAGATACATAAGTTACTTCCACAAACCCATAGTTTAGAGGTGGAATACTCCCTCTTCATCATGGAGACGGTGGAGATGTCGATGGAGAAGATGGAGACCACGCCGGCAGCGCCCCGCCGGAGTTTTCCCCCTCCAATCTGCAGCTCCAGATCTCTGTTTTTGTGTTTCTGTCTTGTGGCGGCGCTTGTTTTCGAGAACGCCGTGGGACTTCTTTTATAGGCGTTTTTAGGTCAAGACGAAGGCGGTGGAGAAAAGATCGATGACAGCGGAGCCTCGAGGGCCAAAAGGGTGGGCCCCACGCAGCCAGGTACAGAGGCCGCGTGGGCCCCCTCTTTTGGGCTTCCGTCCTCCGTTCGCTTGCTTCCTTCGCTCCCAAGTCTTCCTCCTTCCAAAATAATGACGCCTGTATTTTTCCAATTTATTTGGACGTCGTTTGGGTCCCTGAAACTTAAAAGGAAAAAATAGGGTTTTCTGCCTGCGAGGGTTAATTCCATAAAAATTGGAAATAAATATTTTATTCCCAAAAATCATTATATAACAGTGATATAACCCTTATATGATGCAAATACGATTGGAATATGAGTGATATAGTGCAAAGTTCATGTATGCATTTTACATGCATCAGGGAGCTTGAACTTTGATGTGCCCCTCTTCCTTGGGAAGTGTTCCATGCACTTCTTGTGTGGAAACTGAAACTTCACGTTCCCCTCTTTTGAATCAATGATAGCACCTGTAGTACGAAGAAAAGGTCTTCCAAGAATAATAGGACTAGAGGTTTTATTCCCCATGTCCATGATTAGAAAATCAGCAGGCACAAAAGTCATATGTAACTCTACCATGACATCACTTACTTTTCCTAAAACATGTTTAATGGAATCATCAGCAAGTGCAAGTTCAATAGAGCATTTTTCAAGATTCTTTAATTCAAGTACTTCATATAGTTCTTTAGATAAAACAGAGACACTAGATCCTAGATCAAGTATAGCATGGTGTGTCTCTTTTTCAATAGTTACTACTACCTTGAGAATCCAAATATCCCCAAACTTAGGTGGTATCATAGCCTCTTGGTTGTACCTAGCAATCTTTTCTTTCAAGACATGATTAGCAATGTAAGAACCAAAACCAGCTTGGTTAGTGTTGATGGAAGGATCACTTGCTAACTTTTGTAAGATAGATATTAATTCATGCAAGCTACAATTTTCTAAGTCAAGCAATGGATCCTTGACTTCACTAAGCATTTTAACTTCCTCAACTTTCTTTTCCCTATTATATAGGGTAAATATTTCATAACGGACATCAAACACATCTTCAGGTACTTGGGCTTTTTCTAAACTTTCTTTAATTTTTACTTCCAAAAGCAAGCCATCAAGTAGATAGTGAGCATCAGTAGCATCAGTATTCATAAAAGAATCCTCACATTCATTATCCAAAAAGACTTTAGAGGTTTCAGACAATCCTCTATAAAATACTTGCATGAGCATCCAATCACTAAGACCATGTTCCATTCCAAAAGCTATACCTCTAAACCTTTCCCAAGTTTTCACTATAGGTTCATCCTCTTCTTGTTTAAAGGTGATAATTATTTGTCTAAGATTACAAACCTTTTCAATGGAACAAAATCTTTCAATGAATGTAGCTTTTAAATTAAACCAAGTGCTAAAATTTCCAGGCGGCCATCTTAATATCCAATCTAAGGCTTTTCCACCTAGGGAGTAAGGAAAAAGCTTAATTTTAACATTAGCATGGCTCAAGTTTAACATTTTGCACCTTTCATTAAACTTCTTAAGATGAAGTATAGGATCTTCTTTCGGTTTTCCATAAAAGCGATGTTCATAAATCACTTTAATGATATTAGGATTTACCACACATTTCTTAACAGGGATATTCATATCTTGAGGAAAGTTCTTAACACTAAATGGCCAAAAGGTTCTCTTTTCCATTATGCAAGTTTTTATGTGTTTTTTATTTTTTTATACAAAACTGGAAATAAAATGACACTAAATGATGCAAACTGAAATAACAAATGCAACACAAAAATGCAAAACTGAAAATAAATATGCAAACCGAAATAAAAAATGAAAGACAATGACAAAACAAAATAAATTGCTTTGAAGGTAAAGATGGATAATATGATGCTCACGTAGGTGCAACCTCCCCAAGCTTAGGTGTTAGCACAAGTTGGTGACGAAGTTGACTTTGTTGTGATATCCTTGGACAAATCCTTACAGCAATGATTCCCCGGCAACGGCGCCAGAAAACAGTCTTGATACCCAATAATGTAGTTACCTGCGAGAAAAGTAATTGGGGGTTAGGTTGAGACTCCAAGTGCAGAGTGTGTAGTAAGTGGAATACGTGTTTTCCCCACGAGGGGTGACTCGAGGGTTTAATATTGAACTCTCGGGGAATCAGTAGTGAAAGATTTATCTTCCTATCCTTCTTTTGGTTACCTACAAAACAAAGTAAATGTTTTGGTACTCAACCTCACCTGTGGTTGTCAAGCACAAGGTGTAAGAATGATATCAAGATAATATGCAATGCAAACAAGAAATAAATATGCAAGGATGGTGATAACAATGATAAATGATAATTTTGGGTTTTATATGATGTATGCAAGATGTAAAAGTGTTTTTGTATTTTCGGATTTTAAAATGACAGAAAATGTAAAAGTGGTAAAAGTTGTTGGAAAGGTGTTTCTTATGATTAAAAATGGACCGGGGTTCATGGTTTCACAAATGCACTCTCTCTTTAATAAAGTGGTAGACATTGGAACACTAGAGTTGACATATGAGATTGCAAACACAAAAGTTTAGTGACAAGTTACTAATTATATGGGCATCACGTCCTAACATAGAAACCTTTTGTTTATTAGTCTCACTTATACTCCAACAAGATGCGAACTAAATCATAACACCTCAGTAATTAAGATAACTCAGAGTATAGCTTTAAGTATCATGACATGAAGTTAAAATAAGAACATGCTAGATCTAGTCATGGAGTAGTGGCAACGGTCACACCCACATCTCCGGTAACATGGTATTTTTCTTTATCCCTAGTGAGGCAACAAAGTAAGGTAAAACACCCAAATGGATCGCGGAACTATCTCTCACGTTCACCGCACTAGCCACCCCCGTTACTCCAACTAATGCACACATCACCCCACACACGCTCTCATAAACATGCTTGATCAAAACAAGTAAATAGGAACGGGGTACATTCATAACTGAAACAAAAAAATTGCAATCTCAAACATATATTAACTCCTAAGAAGATCCACCTCATAGGTATTACAAAGATGATCGTAATCATGTTCAGCAGCTCATACGGTGCTAATTAGTGAAGCTCAAAGAGAGCAGAGATACATAGGTTACTTCCACAAACCCATAGTCCAGAGGTGGACTACTCCCTCTTCATCATGGAGACGGTGCAGAAGTCGTTGGAGAAGATTGAGACCACACCGGCAGCGCCCCGCCGGAGTTTTCCCCCTCCAATCTGCAGCTCCAGGTCTCTGTTTCGGTGTTTCTGTGTTTCGGCGGCGCTCCTTTCCGAAGGGCGTCAGGGACTATTTTTATAGTCGGTTTTAGGTCAAATCCGAGTCGGTGGAGAAAAGATCGACGGCAACGGAGCTCCGAGGCCCAAAAGGAGGGGTCCCACACGGCCAGGTACATGGGCCGCGTGGGCCCACCTATCTTGGCCCTCGGGTCTCCGCTTGTTTGCCTCCTTCGCTCCCAAGTCTTCTTCCTTCCAAAAATCGACGCTCGTAAATTTGCAGGTCATTTGGACGTCGTTTGGGTCCCTGAAACATTAAAATAAAGAAATAGGGTTTTCTGCCTGCGCAGGGTTAATTCCATAAAAATAGGAAATAAATATAATATTCCCAAAAATCATTATAAAACATTGACATAACCCTTATATGATGCAAATATGATTGGAATACAAGTAATATAGTGCAAAGTTCATGTATGCATTTTACATGCATCAGTAGTGTAACCATCCATAATCTAATTGATTGAGTAACAAATGCTATAATCTATCGTGCAATAATTTAAAGTGATTCAAATTACTACCTCCCACCCTTCACTCAACTAGTTATCTTATAGGTTTTGTTAAAATGAACTTATGTCTAACTTGCATAGAAGACTGGACGATGAGTGGTTTCTTTAGGTTCAATTTTTGTTAGCTTTCGAGCTAAAGAGATGTAGATGAACAAAACCATATAGAAGTGTAACGATTGAAGAAAGGTGAGATTCAAAAGGCTTGGCTTAATATTGTATCTAAAGCATAAGATTGTATTAGTAGTGTAACCATTCATAGTCTGGTTGGTTGAGCTACAATTGCTATAATCCATCATGCAATAAGTTGAAGTTATTCAAATTACTACCTCCAACGCTTGATTCAAATAGTTATCTTACATGTTTTGTAAAAATGAACTTATGGCTATCTTGCATAGAAGACTGGACGATGAGTGGTTTCTTTAGGTTAATTTTCTAGCTTTCAAGCTAAATTGATTTAGATGAACAAAACGCTATAGAAATACAACGAATGAAGAAAGGTGGGATTCAAAAAGGTTAGTGTATCTATAGCATAAGATTGTATTAGTAGTGCAACCATCCATAATATGGTTGGTTGAGTTACAATTGCTATAATGCATTCGTGTAGTAAGTTGAAGAGATTCAAATTACTACCTCCCACGCTTGATTCAAATAGTTATCTTACATGTTTTGTTGAAATGAACTTATGGCTATCTGCATAGAAAACTGGACGATGAGTGGTTTCTTTAGGTTATTTTTTTTAGCTTTCAAGCTAAATTGATTTAGATGAACAAAACCCTATAGAAGTACAACGAATGAAGAAAGGTGGGATTCAAAAAGCTTAGCGTATTTATAGCATAAGATTGTATTAGTAGTGAACCATCCATAATCCGGTTGGTTGAGTTACAATAGCTATAATGGATCGTGCAGTAAGTTGAAGAGATTCAAATTACTACCTCCCACCCTTGATTCAAATAGTTATCTTACATGTTTTGTTATAATAAACTTATTATGGCTAACTTGCATAGAAGACTGAACCATGAGTGGTTTCTTTAGGTTCAATATTTTTAGCTTTCGAGCTCAATTGATGTGGATGAACAAAACTTATAGAAGCGCAACCAATGAAGAAAGGTGGGATTCAAAAGGCTTGGGAAATGCCAAAGATTCATATTGCGACTATTTTGTGCCATGCAAGATTCTCAAGATTACACGTGTGTTGCACGTGCACATATTGCGACTATATATTTTGTGTGATGCAAGATTCTCAAGATTAGACGTGCGTTGCACGTGCACGATTACTAGTGCCTAAAAACATCCCAACCATCCCGAAAAGTGGGCGGACTAGCCTATTGATGACCCACAAGTATAGGGGATCGCAACAGTCTTCGAGGGAAGTAAAACCCAAATTTATTGATTAGACACAAGGGGAGCCAAAGAATATTTTTAAGCCTTAATAGATGAATTGTCAGTTCAGCTGCACCTAGAAATAGACTTGCTCGACATAGATTATCAGTAGCAACAGTTTTATAGGAGTAACATTAGTGAAATAATAACAGCAGGAAAATAAAGACAACATTAATGATTGCAGTAAACAACAGGATTAAAATACTGTAGGCATATGGATGGATGAACGGGCGTTGCATGGATAAGATAATTCATAAAATAGTCAAACATAGGGCAATTGCAGGTAGATAATAATAAATCATCCAAGTAACAATCAATCATAGGCATGTGTTCCGTATTTAGTCGTACGTGCTCGCAATGAGAAACTTGCAAACATCTTCTGTCCTACCAGCCCGTTTGCAGCGGTGCCTCAAGGGAAACTACTGGTAATTAAGGTACTCTTTCTAATAAAGTATCGGAGCAAAGCATTAACACTCCGTGAACACATGTGATCCTCACATCACAGCCATCCCCTCCGGTTGTCCCAATTGCTGTCACTTTGGGGCCTCGGGTTCCGGACAATTATATGTGTATACCACTTGCAAATAGGATCTAAAACAATAATTATCCTCATGATACAATACCATGTTCAGATCTGAAATCATGGTACTCGGACCCTAGTGACAAGCATTAAGCATAACAAGTTGCAACAATGACATAAAGTACTAACAACGGATACTATGTAATGACGTGAAAGACACACGTTCGTTGGGAACCCCAAGAGGAAGGTATGATGAGTGCATCAGCAAGTTTTCCCTCAGTATGAAACCGAGGTTATCTAACCAGTAGGAAATGAAGACACTTCTGAAGGTGTCAACGGCGCTAGAAAAAGTGTTATTGGAGGGAGTGCTTCCTCTTCCTGACAATGGTGCCAGAAAAAGTCTGCGTCGAAGGGGAGGTCCTGGCGGTTGACTTGGAACCTGCACACAACACAACCAAAATACTTTGCCCCAACTTAACAGTGAGGTTGTCAATCTCACCGGCTTGCTGAAAACAAAGGATCAGACGTATAGTGTGGAAAATGATGTTTGTTTGCAGAGAATGAAAGAAAATAATGATTCCAGTAGGTTGTATTATCAGATGTAAAAGAATGGACCAGGGTCCACAGTTCACTAGTGGTGTCTCTCCATAAAGATAACTAACATGCTGGGTAAACAAATTACAGCTGGACAATTGACAATATTGAAAAGTGCATAATAATGCATGTACAAGTTATGGTGACTACTACGAGATTTACTTGGGCATTACTGCAAAGTACACAGACCGCTATCCAGCATGCATCTGTGCCTAAATAGTCCACCTTCAGGTTAACATCTGTACCCCTTCCAGTATTAAGTTGCAAGCAACAGACAATTGCATTAAGTAAAGTGCATAATGTAAGCAACACATCTATCCTTTGACAAAGCATTGTTGTTTTACCCCTAGTGGCAACAGCACATCCACAACCTTAGAACTTTCTATCACTGTCCCAGATTAAATGGAGCATGAACCCACTATCTAGCATAAATACTCCCTCTTGGAGTCACAAGCATCAACTTGGCCAGAGTATCAACAAGCAACGAAGAGCATGCAAGATCATAAATAACATAGACATGATAATTCAATATTCAACTTGACATAGTATCAATATTCATCGGATCTCAGCAAACACAACATGTAGCATTACAATAAGATGATCTTGATCATGATAGGTAGCTCACAAAATCTAAACATGATGGCACAAGAGGAGAAGACAACCATCTAGCTACTGCTATGGACCCATAGTCCAAGGATGAACTACTCACACATCACTTCGGAGGCAGGCATGGCGATGTAGAGCCCTCCGGTGATGATTCCCCTCTCCGGCACGGTGCCGGGAAGAGCTTCAGAACCCTCCCGAGTTAGGGTTGACGGCGGCGGCGGATCTAGAACTTTTCGTGGATAATGGCTCGGGTGTCTAGGGTTTTCCCGAATAGATGAATTTATAGGCGAAGGGGCGACGTCGGTGGAGACCCGAGAGGCCCACACCATGTCGTGGCGCACCGGGAGGTGGGGCCACGCCGCCACGTGGTGTGGCCGCCTCCTCGGTCCCCTTCGTGTCTCCTTCGGACTCCGTGTACGTGACAGGAAAATAGGACCGTGGGATTTTGTTTCGTCCAATTCCGAGAATATTTCTAGAACAACTTTTCTGGAATACAAAAACAGCAGAAAACAGGAACTGGCACTGTGGCATCTTGTTAATAGGTTAGTCCCAGAAAATGCATAAAAATGATATAAAGTGTAAATAAAACATGTAGCAATTGGTTTTATATAAGCATGGAATATCAGATATTATGGATACGTTGGAGACGTATCACTAGGCACCATGCCCTAACAATCTGATATTTATTGCATGAATGATCTCATCCAATCCCTTCCATCCCCTTCAGCCTACAACGGGTATTACTCACACATGGAAGGGAGAATCATGGATGGTCGATGGAGAGGTGTCGGTGATGATGATGGCGATGATCTCCTCCAATTCCCCGTCCCGGCGGAGTGCCAGAACAGATTTTCTGATCCCCGAACTAGGGTTTTTGGTGGCGGCGGCGCTCTAGAGGTCTTCTGGAAAAGTGGTCGAACCCCCCGTGGTTTTTAGGTCAGAGGGAGTTATGTAGTCGAAGGGGGTCGCCAGGGGGTGACCTGGGTGACCACGCCACCCCACGGCGCGGCCCCACCCCTAGCCGCGCCGTGCCCTGGCGTGGGGCCCTCGTGGCCCGCCTCCTTCTCGTCTTTTGGCTCACGGTGTCTTCTGAAAAAATAGGGACTTCTGTATATTTTCCAGGGATTTTCCCGAAAATTGACTTTCTGCACAAAAACAAGACACCAAGGCAATTCTGCTGAAAACAACGCTTAGTCCGTGTTAGTTGCATTCAAAACACACAAATTAGAGGTAAAACAATAGCAAAAGTGTTCGGGAAAGTAGATACGTTTTGGACGTATCACCTATCCCCATTTCCTTATCCACGCACGAGGGAATATTCCCACACACTCGCTCTACCTCATAAGTATCTACTGCTTCTTTACTGTCATCCTGAAAGAGATATAAGGATTAGAGAGGTGAGTTGGAGTTTATATAAAAAATACCGCTCAAATATTATAAACATGTAGGACTCAATCAGACATAGGCATCAAACTGATCAACTTATAAGATATAAGAATATCAAGTTAAAACATAACGCGAAAGATCTTTGGACGTTGTGTCTTGTTTTGTTTCGGGTCCTTGGATCGATTGTTTCAGTCTTCACTTGATTCATATAGATGTTATTTCAAAGTGGTGGATCAACATGATCGTGGATAAACCAAACGAACATCCAGCCATGTGTTGGATAAGAATTTTACATTAACCATGTTGTCGTCTATCACCCAAACCGTACATAGGAGGGCATCATATGCACTTTCATGTCCCACTTCGGACTCCTGAAAAATTCCCCACCTTTTTATATATTTTCCATTTTTCTATGAGGTTTGATGTTTACATTTGGTTTTCTTCTCTCTAGTATTTCAAATGATTCCTTGTACCTTTTTGCCACATTTGAAGCCATCTTGTGGGATTGTACCTATAGGCAGATCCACCATCCCTCTAGCCCGAGCGGCCGCCCGGGCTTGCCAGCAGCACGACGCCTTATACCACACGATTTTTGTCGAATATGTATAGCAGTTTGTCCCAAATCACGACATTGTAGGCATGTTTGCCCAGACTTCTTTAAGTTTCTAGGTCCGCCACTGGTTGTCCCTTTAAAGCCTTGATATTCCACCCACCACATGAACCTCATTCATTTTGCTTGGAAATTATACAAAAAATCTCAGAGACTCCGCACTACAAATAAAGCATTTCTACGCTAAAAAATTTGCGTAGCCCAAAGTATTATTTTCGAACTAAAAATAGTTATATGTTTTGCTCGAACACTTACAATAATAATTTCAGGCTTTTAGTCGTGCCAAGATCCTGTTATATAAAGGAACCGTATTATCCGCTTACTGGATTATAGATAGTCCTCCATCCAGTAGGTATGAATCGACCCCCTCAATTTGGGCACGTCTTTAGGCTTGACCGTTTCTTGTTTGATAATATTGGCCAATCTCATCATTGGATTTGATTACCATACTATCTCCAGTTACAAAATTATCGACCAAGTTGCGTCAAACTTCTAAGAAACCTTTCATTTTTAGACTTTATGCAGAAAAGATCATTCAACCTTGTCATTTGCTTTTTCAAAGTCAAGTTTCGGTATCACCCCATTTATTTTTTCACGTTGTAACTCGTGAACCGTTTCATCAATACGAAGAGATTTAGCATATATTTATTCCATCATTTCACATCCACTATTGCCTTGAACCGAATCTCTCCGCGGTAATTTCTCCATTGTAGCAAACGTCTGCTTACTTCGAGAATTTTAGTTTCTTATGTTATTTATATTATTTATTTGCAACTCCTTAATCATTCTTTCATCAAACAATCTAATTTTATACATTATTTTTGTAATTCTTGCACTTAATTCACTTAGGATTAGTGTCACGTTGAGTGTGAACTAAACACTTATAAAATGACTCGCCAAATCTCTTCATTGGGACCATATATATGGACGGGGCTTGCCTGCTCCCCGCTTGTGTTCCCATCTGTGCTCCCGTTAGTCTAACGGCTTGGATTGATCGTCTTCACCAGTCCCTTTTCTCCCTTCACAATAAAAAAAAGACTACCAAAATCGCCCGGGGGTAGGAGCAGCCTGTGCGCTTGGAAATGACCGTGGCGGTCCTTTTCTCCATTAGGCTCCAGGTCGCTGCTCGGCCGGCCGGATTAAGCCACCGGCTGTGCTGCTCCTGCTCCCCATACTAGCCTCCTTGGTTCTCCACTGGGCGCGCGCCGACTGTGAGCCGGCGACCTGCGGGGACATCACCGTGAGGTACCCGTTCTGGCTGGGCGCGGCGAACCAGCCAGCGCCGGAGCCCTCGTGCGGGCCACCGGCCTTCGAGCTCTGGTGCGCCGGCAACGGCACCAACACCACATCGGCCTCCATGCGGGGCTCCTCCATCCACGTCCTCGGCATCGACTACGCCGCCGGCACCTTCGTGGCCTCCCACACCCGGGTCGCCATGGGGAACGACGGCATGTGCCACACAGACTTCAACATGTCGTCCAGCCTCGCCCTCAGCCCGTTCCGGATCAGCGCCACCAACCGGGCCCTGTGCTTCCTCTACGGCTGCAACGGCACCGAGCCATCTACGCGTACCTCGGGGGAGCTACGACCGGGACATGCCGCCGGCGATAGACTCAGGCAGCACGGAAGGGAGAAAAGGGGATTGGTGGAGACGATGAATCTAAGCCGTTGACCTGACGGGAGCACGGATGGGAACACAAACGCGGAGCAGGCAAGCCCCGTCCCATATATATACAACCAGAATAATATTTCAGGAATTTGGCTTCGAGTTTTCAACCAATCTGTTCACTTGAAAGTCAGGTCATGGTAGACCCATCAACCCTACGCGAACCCAACACCACCCTCTCCCTTTAGCATTATTTTCCTCCCATCCTTCTCCGTGAGCCTCCATTTATTCTCCCATCCTGTGGCCAACGACTTTTATCCTCCCGATCCACCACCTCGCGTTCCGGCGGTCCTGCTCCTTATGGATCCATTCCCCCCTTCATGGTTAGAGCTCTTATCCTCCCCATCCAAGTCCCCCCTCTCGCACCACACTGCTATCCACATAGGTGGAGACAACGATGACACGGTAGGCCATTGTAGAGAGGATGGTGTCGAGCGTTGAGCGAAGGCAAGCAATACACTTATTGGGGTGGAGGGGGAGGGAGGGGGGGGGGTGCACTGAACGAAACAAAAAGTGGCGACACAATTTAGAGTGGATCGCTGGACCGACGGCAGATCGTCAGCGGGGGGAAAGTGGTTCAGGGTGGGGGTGGCAAGGCATAGAGCGAGCGTGCCACTGTGCCAGTTGCGAGACGGGGATGCCGGCGGTTCAGCCGAGGTCAACGACGGGGAAGAAAGAGGTAGTGGTGATGGTGCTCTCTTCTTCCTCCCCTCATCTCCAGCGGTGCGGCGACGATGGCGGCGTTCTTCTTCCACCTCCCCTATGGTCCGATAAGGGCATCTCCAGCCGTCCCCCCCAGGAGCCCCCAGGACGCGTTTTAGGTTCGGTTTTTAGGCTCGGATGACAAAAAGCGCCGAAATGCTACCAGCCAGTCCCCCCAGGACCCAGAAAAGCGCCGTTTTGCGCCGTTTTGGCGCCGGCGCACCCAGGCCAAACCCAGCAGTCTGGGTTCGGCCTGGGGGGTCTTTTTGCATGCAGCGACCCACATGTCAGTCACCAGCGCCTCTCTCTCTCTCTCCTTCTTTTTCTCATCCCACCCACCACGTGCCCTCTCTCTCCCTCTCTCTCTCTTCCCCACTCACCCACCACGCAGCTGCAAAATACGCCCCACTCCAGCCACGCGCCTCCGCCTAGCTCCGGCGAGGACACGCGCCTCCGCCCAGCTCCGCCACCGGGAGAACGGCGAGTTTTTTGCGCTTCATCTCGACCTCGCCGCGCTCTTCCTCGTGCCCGTGGCCGTCCGCCGCCGTGGAGCTCGCCAAGACGGCAGGGGCGTCCGCACGCCGTCGTGCTCAAGCTGCTCCAACGCGAAGACGGCAGGGGCGTTCGTGCCCGCGAGCGCGCCATCCACGGCGCCGCCGTCGTCCCCGCGAGCAGCAGGCCTCCGTCGTCCCCGCGAGCAGCAGGCCGTCGTCCCCGCGAGCAGCAGGCCGCCGTGCCCGCGAGCGCGCCATCCGCGCCGCCGCCGCCCGGCTCGCGCCCCTCCTCGAGCTCGTCCCCGCAAGCAGGCACGGCTCATGCTCGCGGCGCACGGCCCCTGCTCGCGGTGGATGCGGAGCCCCCCTGCTCTCCCCGTCCGGCTCGCGGCGCCGTGGACGCGAGGACACGAGGGACACGAGCAGCCTCGCGCATCTGGCCGTCGCCTGGCCTCTGGCCGTCGCCTGGCCGCGCCGCGCTGGCGTCGCGCCTCCGGCGCCGGTGGTGACCCCGCGACCCAGCTCGTGCCTCCCCGCGACCCAGCTCGTGCCCGTGGCCGTCCAGCTCCTGGCGCAGCACGGGAGGGCATCTCCTGGCGCAGCACGCCCTTGCCCAGCTCGCACCAGCTCGTGCCGCCTTTACTCACTAGTGTTGGGGTGGAGTGCGGCTGGTAAAATGTCCAACCCAGGTTTCGATTTAGCGCCGCTTTGACGCCGCGGAGCCTAATTTAGCGCCGTTTTTGAGTCATGGGGGGCTAGACGGCTGGAGATGCCCTAAGACATAGCACCCGTGAGCTCTCGGAATTTCGACAATGGATATACTGCTGCCCATAGGTTAGCAATTCGGACGGTCGTGGGCAAGCATTCAGAAGTAACCAACGGCTCAGATCAACCTCGTAGAAGTCACGCGACCACAGCTCCAAATAATAGGCAGCCCCAAATCCGCGACTCCAAAACCCAGAAGCCCGCCTGGAGCCGGCCTAGGGTTTTGAATCCGCCTCCTCCCATTCCGCCGGCCACCGCCGACAGCTAGGGTTCCGGCGAGGGACCATGGCGCCACCCCCGCCGCGCGAGCTCCTGGCAGCCGTCGAGGCGGCGCTGCTCGGCCCCGCGCCGCCGTCGCCGGCGCAGCGCGTGGAGCTCCTCCACGCCCTCCGCGACGCCGCCCCCGCGTTCCGGGCGCTCCTCTCGTATCCGGTCCATCCCGCTCCCCTCCCCTCCTCGTCGCCGAACTATAGTTCGCGCGAGCTCGGTCTGACTGGGGTCTGGTTTTGGCGTCTCTGCCTGCGCGTGCAGGGCCCGAAGGCGTCCGATCGAACTCAGGTGGAGGCCAAGGAGGTTCGGCTCTCGGACATGCCACCAATCACGCTTGACGATACCGACGTGCAGACTGTAAGTTCACTCGCTCCGTCCGACCGTCCGAACTGATATATTGGCTCCGGGCACTCTGCGTTCACCTGACATTGCTAGGAACACATGCGAATTGGATGTTCTGCTTAGGTTGATCCTTGTCTGGTGTGATATGTTGGGCACAAGTAACTCAAGCTTCAGAATAAAGATGGTGCTTTACCATTTAGGTAGCTTTTGATTTATTTCACGAGGAAACATGTACCTTTGGTTAGTCTCTGGTAGATAACTGAGCTGTGATTAGCGATTGCAGACACATGGATTTTGTCACGGTGAGCTATGGTTTTGCTGGTGAAATCTGCCACTTAGTTCTCTCTTAGCGTGTCAAACCGTTCTATTTTTTTCGTAGTCTCAATTTCCCTGCTCTTGAAGCTCTGGAATCTGGTAGACTTGTGTTATAAAGGGATTTTATCAGGAGGAGGGGTTGAATTGGTGTTTTTTCTGCGTGCTGATTATGGTGCTAAGTACGTTATGCAACAATGTTGCATGGACATCTTCTCTTGTTAGGCTATGTACAAATGTTTGAACTTATGAGTTGTGAACTTGGCTTATGGGCTTATGGCACTCAACTGAGATTGCATACAGTAATCTTAGCTTCTGGTTTCTATTTTGTTATGATTGAAAAAAATAATGTGTATACTTGCCATTTCCTCGCCAACAAAATGCTAGGGTCATGCCAGTCTCAGGGTGTTTTAGTTATGACTAGGGCTCATCTTCCTGGTCTGATGTTGCGTCGCTGAACCATGAAAACTGTCGTTCACATTTCCTCTAAATTCGTTCCTTCTAATTATGCTTAAAATATTTTATAACAAGTGCATCGTGTGGCTTCTGGTATCTTTGTTTGGTAGCTATATTGATGCTAAAGTTTGCACCATTGCTTTTCTCAGGCCCTTAAGTTGAGTGATGAACTCAATCTTAATGAAATCGAGTGTGTTCGGTTGCTAGTTTCTGCCAACAGAGAGGTATAATTTCTAGAACTAAAGCTACTTTATTTGTACCTATTATTTATGTTTGTACATATATTTAACCATTTACCTTACATGCCTTGTCGTGATTTTCTAGTGGGTTCTGTATGGTCGAGAGCCACTGGAAATATATAGGCTTGCAGCTGGCCTTTGGTACATGGAGAGGAGAGATCTTATAACTTCTCTGTACATTCTGTTGCGGGTATGTACCTGTCATGTTCATCCCAGCTATATTCTAAAATTTGAGATTTGAAGGACACTTTCACTGGTTTTATTTATCTTCTGTAGTCTGTTGTACTCGACCAAGGGCTTGATGCTGATCTGATGTACGAAATCCAAAATCAAATGGAGGCTCTTTTTAACGATGGCCTCCGACAGCGGATAATCACCCTTGTAAAGGTTGGACTTTACTGAGCTTGAATATGCAATATGCTGCATCCTTAACATTGTTTCTTTAACGGGCAATATGACATATATTAAATTACAATTATGGAAGGTAAGAGTGATGATTCGGCTCCTAGGTCCTGGTCCAAGTAGAAAAAACTGCAGTTGCAGTTGCAGATTCTAGATTTTTTTTGAAAGAAACATACACACAAATGCTGGAGAACTTATGAACAAAGTTGCTAGCTTTCCAGTGGAGATTTTTTGATCCCGAGCTTTCTGTTAAAAAAATTCGTAAATCATATTTATAAGTTTTAATCAATTCTGAAAAAAAATCCGGAGGTAGCTAATGATATATCCTACGCACGTGCAAAATATAAAGTTCAAATACGTTGTATTTGGAGCTACACAAAAATGATAAAAATGTTGATGGAAGTGAGCTATTTTCAAATCTCTAAGTTTTGTTGTATTTGTTATTTTTGTGTAGCCCAAAATATAATGTATATTGAAGTGAAAATTTACACGTTCCTGGGATATATGATTAACTACATCCCTATTTTTTTCCGATTTTTTTGAAACTCCTAAATATGATTTTCGATTTTTTTAAATAGGAGGGTGCACTGGAGCCCGAGATCAAAAGCACTTTCCGCTAGCTTTCAGCCTTTTCTTGCACAGGCCACATTTGATTTTTTTTCTCATGAAATATTGCTAGTACCATGAAGTACACAAGACATTACTCAGTGTTTTTAGTTTTTTAAACCTATTTGTGTTTCCGGGTGCAAAAGGTGAACACAGGCTGCATTTGCTATTCTTTTGTAACCCCTTCTAAGAAGTTAAACTTTACCCTCTGAGCTCAAGCTTCATTATTGGGATTATGCATCAACTTCACCATAACCTTGGATGGCTTTGTTGCTGTTGCTGGCATTGCCCCCTTTAAATTCCGTTTGCAGTTCTATTCGTAGTTAGGCCGTTACAGCTATATGCCCTAGTGAATATTACCTTCGAAAATGTGCAGCTAATTTATCCTACTTCAACCACAAATCCAGAGCTATCTAGATTGATAACGCGAAGCTAATGCCATTTTATTTACCATCAGAAGTACTTTCATATATATAATTTTACATTATTCTGTAATCACACGATGACACGACTATGGAAACTGATAGTCTAAGTAACATATCACGGACTGCCATGTCCAGAGCACCGTATATTTTGAACAATAGGAGTAGCATATTCGGACAATTCATTCCTGGAGCATTTACAAAGGTGTAATCTCTCTTTAATATATTCCAGGAAGTATTTGAAAATGTTACATCTCTCTTCCACTCTCTCGAAAAATGACCACTGACAATTTATCCTTTCCCCATAAAGGAGCTTAATCGGGAAGAACCGTCTGGCATTGGCCGACCAAGCTCTGAGCGTTATGTGCTTGATTTCAGAGGGGCTCTTGTTGAGAGGCGTGCCATTGTCTCCCGAGAGAGATTAAGTTTGAGTCACTGCCTTGCTCTTTCTGCACTTATCAAACTAATGGGTGAGTTAAACTCTATGCGCATTTGCCATATCACCTGTTATAACCCTGTATGCCTACCTAATGACTTGAATCATTGTTATTCTTTGGCCTCCTGGAGTGGAAATGTAGCATCTCTTTTGTTCAGTTCAAGTTACAGAAAACACCACTAATGATCTGCAACTTGTAGGTCCGAAGGAGGTTAAAGATACATTTTCTATATTAAAAGACTGTGCAGCTGAAGTAAATGAAAATACCAGTGTTGAGCTTCAGGTTTGAAGTTTGAACCAGTCACTTTGATGTTTGTAAAAATGGTAGTTGTGCAGTTTTGAATTGATTGTGTTGTCCAGTTGTCATGCAATGCTTACTATCATTTCAATTGCAGATAACCTACGGCATTCTGTTCTCTCTTGTAATAACTTTTGTTTCTGATGCCCTAAGTACTTCCAATGAGAAAGCATCTTTGCCATCGTCTGATTCCTCGTTCAGACATGAATTTCATGAGCTAGTAAGCTTTAGAAATCATGCTTAAATTTACATATTGAACTAACCTGTGTTTACTTGGAACATTTAGCAAAATTTATGCTCATTGCAAGCTGGGATTGTTATAATGGCCAGGTGATGACGACATGTAACAATATTACCGTTGAAGGATTTGTTGGTACTGTGCGGCTTGCATGGACTGTTCTTTTGATGTTAACACAATCAAAATAGTGCAAGAGACTCAATCATTAACGTTTCCTCCAGAGCTGTGGCCGATATTTGGTCATGTCTGGATATCATCTGTCGACTGAATGCTTTTGAATTTTTACGAGAGCGAGTTATGCAAACAGCTGCTTACAAGGTATACAACTCTGGCCTCCGAGATCATCTGGTATTCTAATTTGATAATGGTATACCCAATTAATTATGATGACCACCACGTCAAGCACCGGAAGATTATTTTGTACATGTAAATATTTTTCTTCTGCAATTTTGTTTGTACAGTTAACAGTTTTCACCGTGTCATTTAGAATGTTGAAACATTAAACAGAGGAATTGGAAAACTACGGGAATTGTCAGGCTGTACGATAGATCTGTAATGTCAAGCAGGAAATGGAATCATAAAAAATATTCAAAGTATGTGTTTGATGCACCACTAGAAATGCAGGGTTCGGAAGGGATATATGACTTACGTGAAGGTAGAGGGGAGAGAGTTGTTGCAACTGCATTTACACCCTGTTTGGTTTCTGGAGTTGAGCTGACAATTTGGGAGCTGGAATCGTACCTCAGCCACATGTGCTGTTTGGATGGTTGGGGAATCGAAAGTTCGATACTTGTTTTGGGATTCAATTCCATGGGCTTCGCTGAACAATTAGGACAAATAGCGAGCTTGACTCTCTCAAATGTTTGGAAATAGTCGTCCCTGCAGGGCAAATCTGGGGGATTTGACGATTGTCTACATTTTTTTTTGCATTTTGATTATTTGCCACATCCTGTGTCACTGACATGTGGTGGTCATGTGGTAAATAATCAAATTCAGATATAAAGTGGGGCAAATCATCAAAAATCCCGGCAAGCTTGTGTGACGAGCTTCAGTGCAGCACTGCTGCTGTGAACTCCTGTCTGCATGCTACCTTCAGTAACTTCTGTTGACCTGCCGCTGACATCAGTTCCTACTCTTTCCTGTCACTGGCCCGCATCCTCTTCTTCCCATAGTTGGTGCTCTCTCTTCTTACCAATCGGCCACCTCATCTCTTCCTCTTCGCCTGCTCTGCAGATGGGTGCAGAGCCTGTCATAATCCGAATCTGAGTCCCCGTCCCGCTTGTTATCCGGTGAGCTACAGATCTTTGGACTGCTGCCTCTCCAGATATGGATATCCGGCAACCAAACAAAAATGGAATTGGGACGTGATTTTGTTTTCGGGTTGCCGAAAAAAAAGCATGGCGTGTTTCCATCTCCACATGAATCGAACTGGGACACCAAGTATGGTTACTTATTTTGTTGATGTAATGATACCATTTCCATATCAAAATTTTCCCAAAATCAGGCCACTCGTATAATCATATGCATAAGCCTGTAGGCTTGGGCAATGGGGCACATGAAAAGTGAGATCAATGGCTCTTTTGGCCCATGTTGTTTTTTTCATATATTATTGGTCCACTTTGGTGTGTCAGCATACCAAACATCTGTTTTAGATATGGAGGTAGTATATAATTTTTGTTTAACTATTTCTTCGCATGTAATGCAGAATGACGATGATGATATTGTTTACATGTACACTGGCTATGCACACAAGTTGATGATGTGCTTTCTCTCCCATCCGACTTCTAGAGATAAGGTTAGATTGGTTACTCAAAGTATGTTCACTTGCCACAAAAAAATTATGGTTTCATTTGTTGCAAAAAATGCGATCACTGTTGAATAGAAATTATACAATGGGTATGACACAGTAACTGCCAATACCTTTAGTCTCTTTTGCTGCAAACAAGGGAAAAACATACGATAATAGTATCTTCTTTAACAGATAAAGGAAATCAAGGAAAAAGCAATGAATGCTCTCAGTCCATATGCTCTACAACGGGATCATAGAGAAGGTCCTAATATAAGTGGGGAACAGATTGGTCAGTCTACTAACCAGCCATTTGTATCCCTACTGGAACTAGTTGGAGAAATCTATCAAGTATTGCTTCATTCATTTATATATTCTTCCAATCAAAATGTATGGCCCTCAAAATGCACATGATGTCATGAAGTTTACCCTCGTTTTCTTTATCATAATTTGTATAACTAGCTCATTGTGTGTAATTTATTGTTTCGGGCTGCTGATACCAGTGCTTCCAAAAGACACATGAGTCACTAACTATTCTGTGCATCCTATGACATGATGTGTGATTTAAGTTTCTTTGCTAAAACTATGAAAGATACAGTTTATTTGGAAACTTCTGCAAAGATTGGACATACTATTAAAATCACAGATAATGAGTCTGTCTATATTCCCATTCACTCCAGTAATACTGATTCAAAACGAAGTTCGTTTTCCTAGTTAGAGACAACCATTATTAATTCTTTAGAAAATTATATCTATACATATGACAAGTGTTCAGTGTACCTAGGTACTTAGGCATCTGATTCAGTACCCGCTGATGTATACTGAAGTTTGTCATTCTCAGAGATTTGTATTTTCTTCCAGTTGTAATTTGATCAGTATCTAGCGTGGCTAAGCTAGTTGGTACACTGATTGTATTGACTGATTTACTCAACGGTTTCTGCCAGTCGAGTTTAGGACTTTAGGTTTAGGCTTCAACAAACCTGTTCTTGATTAGTTCCTCCTTGCAACTGCCACCAGCCATTGCCTTTGTGACAACTTGATGAATGCTCTCGTATTATTTTCTGCAACTAAGAGAATTGCCTGGTCTAACATGAAATTCCTGTTTTACACTAAAGAAACTTAATCACCTTCATGATTTTTGAGTCGCCGAGTCGAGTCGAGTCGCCGAGGCTGAGACTCGTGACTTGCTGACTTGACTCAGCGACTAGGCTTGATTAGTCGCCCCGAGTCGCCCAGCACAGGATCACACGCAATAAACAGAGCCACAAGCACAGGGAGCAGAGCAGCACAAGCAGCAAGGGGAGCAGAGCAGAGCAGCACAAGCACAGGGACCAGAGCAGCACAAGCAGCGCAAGCAGCAAAGGGAGCAGAGCATAGGGAGGGAGCCGTACCTGCCCAGCAAAGGGTTTCCTGGCGTGGGGATGATGGAGACGGAAGTGGAGACGCGTGGGGATGATGGAGAGCAAGCGGAGGGGACCCCGTCGTGGGAGCTTGGAGGCGACGGAATCCAGTCCAGGACGCGAGCAGAGGAGGGCCCCGTCGCCGCGGATGCCAAATCGCGACCGAATTGAGGGTCGCGCGTCGCGGGCGAGGTGCGGCGTCGACTCCGGCGAGGTGCGCCATGCTTCCGCTCCCGCCCTTTCCCTCCCTTTCCCTCTCTTTCTCCCGCGCCTGTCTGAGCTCAATTCCGCGCCTCTGCGCCCTTCCCTTTCTCTGAGCTCAATTCCGCGCCTCTGCGCCCTTTCCCTCCCTTTCTCTGCGCTCAAGCCCGCGCCTCTGCGCTCAAAATTGGCCTCTGCGCCCAAAAATTTCTGGCAGCGCGGGCCATAGCTGCCCAAGTCGAGCGACTCATGACTGATTTCTGGCGACTAATCCGTCAGAGTCGCCGGCGAGCCGCCGAGGCGCGCGACTCGCTCCGTGAGTCAAGTCGCCTGCGCGAGTTGGCGACGCTGGGACGACTCGGCGACTATACAGCGACTAATCAGCGACTATACCGCGACTCAAAAACCATGATCACCTTTGTTATCTCTTTTTATGTAAACTTTTCCACTGTTGTCAATAAAAGGGTGTCCAAGTATGCTTGTATTTGTATTCACTTAAAAAATGTGCTCACATGATGATATTCTTTGCTTTATTGAGCTGTAGTTCTGAGATTTTTCTATTATAATTCCATAATTTTTGTGTTCTCATCAGAAAGAGCCTGAGCTAGTGCAAGGAAACGAGGAACTGTGGACCTTTGTCGTATATGCAGGTGAAGATCACACGAACACACAAACTCTTGTGGCCTTCCTCGGACTTCTTAGTACTCTGGTATGCAAATTATTTTCTGATCTGTTATATCTTCCATCTATTGCTCCAACTGAACTATTTGTACTTGTCAGGCTTCCAGTGAAGTTGGCGCTGCTAAAGTCTACGAATTGCTCCAGGGAAAAATTTACCGCTCAGTTGGATGGAACACCTTGTTTGATTGCTTATCTATTTATGAAGAAAAGTTTAAGAAATCTCTTCAATCTCCCACAAGCATGTTGCCTGATTTTCCAGAGGGGGATGCACAGGCACTTGTTGCATATTTAGCTGTTCTTCAGAAGGTCTGCAATTTCCATCGCTCTTATTCTTGTGCCTTCTATCATCTTTCATGATTGTGAAATTTTGAGTATATATATTTCAGCATTAGCTCCCCCTGACATATTATTTACGCTGTAATTTTCTAGTTATGGTCAATTTTTATTAAGTGTATATTCTTTCTAGTAAAGTTGAGAAATCATTGTAAGACTGTATGTTAGTGATTACAAGCTATCTGTTAACTTCCGTCCTTGTTTATGCTATTACCGGCATTCCGGAATAGTAGGATATTTAGCCAAGAAAGTTTGTTATCTCACTGGTCCCACACTGGTCCCTGTGTCTAATTTGTCATTTCTCTGATGTTTGTTTCTCACTGCGTATGTTGGCTTTAAGCTAGATCTCTGTTCTGTAGGCTTGTTTGTTTTTATCAATGATGTAGTAATCTATAATTTAATGCTGCTTTTGTTACTTGTGCGCATGCATATGTTACTCGATCAATGTATTTCTGCTGCCTCAGTTGTCTTCTTAGATATGTTCTCTGAAGGAAGGAGCTATATTTGGCTTGCCTAATATAGTTCTTTCGTTACGAAACAATACTCATTTTCTTATTTTTCTGCGCAAATTATCCACATACTGTAGGTGGTGGAAAATGGAAATCCATCTGAAAGAAGGAAATGGTTCCCTGACATAGAACCTTTATTTAAGCTTCTAAGCTATGAAAATGTGCCCCCATATTTGAAGGTACATGTTTTTTCATGTTTACATGTGTACAGTTTGCATCTTCTGGGGATTTATGTTTCCTAATTTGCGCTAACTCATTTGCAGGGGGCTTTGCGAAATTCAATCACCGCTTTTGTCAAAGTTTCACCACAGTTGAAAGATGCTGTCTGGAGTTACCTTGAACAATATGATCTACCTGTGGTTACAGTTCCACCTGGGCATCACGCAGCAACACAGGTACCCTCAAAGTTCACTTGGAAATTACTTACTAAATTTTAGCTGGCGTGGATTATATTTTGCTACTCAGCGACTTGCGTTCAGCTTGTCACAAAGCAATACAAAGTGGCGTATGTTAAGCAGGACGTAATATATACTTAAATGGACTATAGATATATCTTATCACAAAGCAATACATATGAAAATATCTCATGTTTAACATGTTAAGGACATAACATGTACCAAATGGATTATATTTCTTGCTAATTACATTTTTCGCGTTCATACTGCTGTCATTTAGCATGTTAGGGCATATTTTTGGTTCCTTTGAGGCATATTATCTTTCTTTGACTAGCCTTGCAAGGAGGAAAGGTAATCACTGTTAGTGGAGATGAGCAGTTTGCCTATCCTCAAAAGCTAGGGACCAAGGAAGTCATAGTTCACTTTGCCAAATGTAAAAATAGGCAAAGGAACCACCCATTCCCACTAACTTGCTAAGCTGCTAGGAAAGGGTGAGCAAGGGAACCAAACAGGCCCTATTGCTTAATGCTCTTAATTGCTAACTTATCTCTGGTGTTGTGAATATTTTTTTTGTAGCTGAGGCGTTGAACTACTGTATTGGGGAAGTTCATTAGTTTTATTTTACTGTATGTATCACTAGCTGTTTTCAGAGTGTATCTGATTTTAGTTTGTTCCTTATGCTTTTTGGGTATGTCTTTCAGTATGGTTATGTTGTTTCTATTTACCTGAATTTTTTTTCCGGAAACTGTTTACGTGGCATCAACTGTTCCCTAATAACTTAGACTGAGAGACATATATGTTCCTCTTTAGCGAAGCAACGTCTACTGGTCCTTCTAACTGTTGCAGAAGGCCTGGTGCCTGTTGTGTTGACTCTGGAAGACTGGCTAAAAACAACTAAATATTGTTGACATGATATACTCGTGGACTATGATCCATTGTGGAAAAACTCCGCGTCCAATGAAATAAAACGCAATGCTCTTGCGTTTTCTCTCAAACTCTGCGTCCAAATGAATAGTCCAGTTTTTTCCTTGTGATGGAAAGTCTACTATCAGTAGAATGCCACATAAATGTCATTTTAACTTGCTAAACTCTTGCTATAGAAAACCAGGCGTTTGACACCCTCCAATTAGTAAACGAGCTGCACATTACCCCTTTGCCCTATACTACCCATCCAACTAGGCATTCTCATGCTACCTACATGCCTACCTCTTTCTCATGATTGTGGACCCTGCCACTTCACTTGTGCTATTTGCTGGCAACATCTACTAATTTGGGTGTATGGAGCAAGGTTTTCAAGACATTGAGTGGAGTGAGTCGCTACCCAACCAACCGAACAACGGCTAACTCCCTATGTTACTTTGGTCGGGTGTGGGGACATGATTTGTAAGGAGATTCTTGACACGAGTAGCGAGGATCTGGAGGTCTCGGCTTGCAAAGGTCACGTCCATTTGATCTTGTTGCGGTCGTGAGCATGGCCATTCCACCTTATCAGCGGGCTACCATTGTGATTGTTGCCTCCTTCTGTATGTGTGCTGATGCACACTAGGCCTCTGCCTCTTTGAGAAAATGAATAGAGCCAACCAGGCCTAGGTCAAGTGACTGAAAACCAAGCAAGGTCCTACTCCCTTATCTGTGCTGCAGGTATTTTAGGGCAAAATGTGACACTTGCCTGTTGACGCTGGCACCTCTCAGCTTCTTTTCCCCCCTACTTTCTCTTTTCCTACATTTCCTTCCCCCTCACTTTCCTCTTTTCTCCAAGCCAAGTCGACAAATTGGGGTTCGACCTTCCTGAGTAGCTAACCTAGTCAAGTCGCTGAGCCAAGCACGTCGGTCTGATAC
This sequence comes from Poa pratensis, assembly GCA_947311845.1. Taxonomy (NCBI): domain Eukaryota; kingdom Viridiplantae; phylum Streptophyta; class Magnoliopsida; order Poales; family Poaceae; genus Poa; species Poa pratensis. Next base: position 27,739,624 of record CAMZMU010000052.1, on the reverse strand, counting down.
ATAAAGTAGCGAGGATCTGGAGGTCTCGGCTTGCAAAGGTCACGTCCATTTGCTCTTGTTGCGGTCGTGAGCATGGCCATTCCACCTTATCAGCGGGCTACCATTGTGATTGTTGCCTCCTTCTGTATGTGTGCTGACGCACACTAGGCCTCTGCCTCTTTGAGAAAATGAATAGAGCCAACCAGGCCTAGGCCAAGTGACTGAAGAGTAAGGCAGAAGGATACAAGCTCAGCAAATACCTGTGTTGTGGCTGACAACATGGCAATGGCCAGCGTACGGGTCATTTTGCACCCGTTTTGATAGTCGGAGGCTGTCAAATGCCTAGTGTTGGAGTTAGGTGTGATTTCTGGATTATGACATGAGTTGAGAACTTGAGGAATTAATTTATCCTTTTCCTAATTTCCTATATAATTGTAACTAGTAAGTGTAAGTAGTTTGGTTAATGTCTTGCATTGTTGCATAAACTATTGTTTGTAGGTCTATGACATGAGGTTTGAGTTGAATGAAGTTGAAGCAAGGAGGGAGAGCTATCCGTCAACCATATCATTTCTCAACTTGGTCAATGCTCTCATTGCAGAAGAAAGAAACATAAGTGACAAAGGCCGGAGGTAGTTATCAGTTATCACCAACCGTTTTGAGCTTATGCTTGATCTTAAACATTTTGAAGAGTATTTTTTCCCTCTAGGTTCATGGGTATCTTTAAGTTCGTATATGAGGATGTTTTTGGGCCTTTTCCCCAAAGAGCCTATGCTGACCCTCGGGAAAAGTGGGAATTAGCAATTGCCTGCTTGGAGCACTTCCGTCTGTGAGTATAACTCCCTCCCTCCCTCATTTATTTGTATATGTGAACAGTCGGGAGAGTCCCACTCATATTACATTGGAAGACCAACTGTATGCAAGTTAGATACAAGAAAATAAATAAATAATATAAAATAACGAGTAAGCTATCCCAGCCAGTGGGAAATATCTTCCTTAGTGGAACAAATCAGAAATTTCATTTTTTTTTGATACTTTATCCAGAAATTTCATTGTTGATAGAAATTTCCATTATACTGAAGTTTATTTCGCTGTACAGTGCAATTATGCTGTTACAATAAGCTGTCTATTGTTCAAATCCAGGGTTTTGCGCATGTACGACATAAAGGATGATGATATTTATGCTGCTTTTAACACGTCTGGACCTTCACCATCAAATGCCTCCACCGAGAAACAGCTCCCTGTGCTAGAACTAGTCAAAGTACGTCCACTTATTTTGCCCTTAGATCTTATGCAAGTTAGATACCAGTATTGTATTAGGGAGTTCATCACAACTTTCTCGTCAATTGGGTCCCTTCTGTAAACGCCGGATGCTCCTTAGTCCTTACTTGCTGTCCAATACAGTGATCCATAAACACTGCACACTCCTTAGCCTTTTCACTTCATTTGGCCAAGGGCTATCTGGCATAATTTCGTATATGTAGCTTAACTTTCATGACTAGAGCATGGTAATATTTTTGATCACTGTACAAAAAAGTAAAAAATGAAAACATATTGATCTACTCATGTACTGTACTTGTGTGCTGTCACCTTTCTTTCCGTATATCATAACTTTGTAGCAATATTGTGAGCTAAAAAGAATCTGATTCAGGAATGTGCTACCCAATTTGTTTTGTACTTTCTCATGCTTATCAACTTCAAGTACAGTCTACACATTTATTTACTTACCACATATTTCTTAACAGTTACTAAGAAAGATAATTATACATTACAGGCTCTGAACTTATGTTGTTTGCTCTAATAGCTGAATCCTTGCTTACACTTTATGGCACATCTCTGATGTCATAAATAAACGTTTTATGCTGACATTTAAAGAGCTAAATGTTTGTCATGAACTTGTGCCTAACCACCATATGTGGTGTAAATAATTCATGGTTGTGAAACTTCTGCAGGATTTCATGTGTGGCAAGATTGCTTTCCGCAATATTATGAACATCTTGTTAGTGGGTGTTGACACTCTTATTAATGAGCGAACCACCCAAACCTACGGGATTCTTCTGGAGAAATCTGTCCATCTTTCACTTGAAATATTTCTTCTTGTAATGGAGAGGGATCTAGTTCTTGCTGATGTTTTCCGTCCACTCTACCAGGTTTTTATTTATTTTTATATCATTTCCTTGTTTTTGCTGGTCATCCCTCTTTCAATCTGATTGTTGTCGTTTGAATTATGCAGCCCTTGGACGTTATATTATCCCAAAATCATAGACAGATTATAGCTTTGCTGGAGTTTGTTCGTTATGAGTATCTTCCTGAAATTCAACAGTGTTCAATAAAAATTATGGGCATTCTGAGGTATGAATTTTCTCTAATAAGTACTCCCTCTGTTCTAAATTAGATGACTTTCATTTAGACAAATGTGGATGTATCAATACTTGTAACATGTCTACATACATTTACATGTGGGCAAATGTAAGTCATCTAATATGGAACGGAGGGAGTAATAACTAGAAAGATACCCCATGCATTGCACCGAGAACCTTAAAATAATTATAGTATAAAAGAAAGGATATTTGATGCATGAAATGGAAAAATTCTCGGGAATATGGAAGATTTGATTAGCCACAATAGTCAAAATTCTAATCTAATTAATATGAAATGTTCGTATATTTAACCGCTAAAAATTGATGATGTGCAAAATTGTATGGCTAAAAGAATTTATAATGTGAATAGCTTGCATGTATGGATGAATATCATTAATAAATATGGAATAATATGGAATGTCTTAAATAGTGGATGATGTGGTGATGACATGGATAAATGAATGGCTCAAATAGTGAATGATGTGGACACCTTGCATGTAGAGATAGACTAATTTAATACAGTACATGCTGGGGTTTTGTTTTATAAGAAGTATAGATTATATAGAATACAATTACTGGAAAAGGTTCACATTGGAATCCATTTACTTCTGCTCTTACTGCTTGCTACCTGTTTCAGCTTGCTAATTGTTGGAGAGCATTTTATTTCATATGTCAATCTGCTTACCACATGTTTCTTTCCATGACAGTTCTAGAATAGTTGGGCTTGTACAGTTGCTTCTCAAAGAAGATGTTGCTAAATCTGTAATCGAGGATTATGCTGCTTGTTTGGAGTTCCGTTTTGATGATTTCCAGGTCATAGAGAACACAAAAGATGATGTCGGTGTTCTAATACTGCAGGTTGCTGTTGTAGCTTTCTTTGAGTTTCTCTTATGACCTACCTAATATATCTATCCTCTAACTGTGCTTAACATGTTGCATGCAGCTACTTATTGACAATATTTCTCGTCCATCTCCCAACCTTACACATTTACTCTTAAGATTTGATGTCAATGGACCTATAGAACGAACTGTTCTAAAACCAAAATCCCATTACAGGTTAACTTCATGCCATGTGCTTACATATAGAGATTTACATTGTTTGATGAACTGACTGTCATTATATATTACAGTTGTTTAAAGATAATCCTTGACAATCTTGAAAAGCTGACAAAGCCCGATGTAAACGCCTTACTTCACGAGTTCGGTTTTCAGGTTTGTTTTTTAAGCTTGGCAGAAGTCAGATCTTATTGTACTATTCTTGTGCAAAAATTCATTTGTCTTGTCTGATCAGCTTCTGCACGAGTTATGTCTTGATCCTTTAACTTGTGGACCTCTCATGGATCTCCTGAGTACAACGAAGTACCAGTTCTTTTCGAAGGTTCTCATTTCTTGTTTTTCTTCTGTTCTGTCAACATAGCTAAATGCATGAATTTAAACTCATACATCTCTGTGTCTACTTATGTCAGCATGTTGGAACCATGGGTGTTTCAGCCCTTCCCAAAAGGAACATTAATCAAGCTCTTCGCATCAGCATGCTCCATCAGGTATAAATCTCTACATCTTGATCTTCCTTGATTTCTTGCATAGAGAAAAATCTTTCCCAATTCTATCAATCTTTGGAATCCTTTCTGGTATAATTAACAAAACTGAGAACCAATCTAGTTGAAAACTTGATGTTAGTCCATTGAGTGATTTAGCCTTTTATTAAATTATTTTTTATATGGAATTGCGGTTTGGCACAAAATGTAGTGAAGCACAATCTTGAAACAGTAATTTATAGACATGTTAGGTACTTTAATATCACCCTTTTCAGATGTTCTCCATTTTTGGCTAATGTGTTGCATTTGTGCCACCACTTGACACTGTCAAAATGCTAACACTTACAATAACTGAATGCTAGCGAGTTGACAGCACAATTCTTCTGTTGGATCGGATGTGGGAAATAAACTTGAATTTGCAAAATCTAAATGGCTGATTCTCAGGAATTATTTGCTTTTTGATGATTGGCTGCTATGGTTTTGTTTGAATTTTCGTTATATTAAACCGTTGTTTATTGGTTTCAGAGGGCGTGGCTGCTAAAGATCCTAGCATTGGCACTACATGTATCCGATATATCATCATCTGTGTATCGAGAAGCTTGCCTGGCTATTCTTAATGATACTTTTGGTCACTGCACTGAGAACATGAAGAATGCAAACATGTTCCAATCTCCTGGCACTCCCATCTGCACTAGCAATGGACCAATGAACAGAAATAAGGTAATGCTTGATTTCTGCTACCGTTGTTTGTTGACATACTTTTTTTAAATGAATGGATAGTGTTTCTGTATGTTATTGTGCATCGAATCCATGATTTAGTGTGTGGACTATTATCGGCATCTTTTTTCTGTCGTTATCAGGTTATTTTATTCATGATTCATGATTGCAATCCGGAACAAATGCAGCTTGTTAGAAGATGGTCTGGTCATGAGATATGAACTCGATTTTTAGTTTTTCACCTCTGAATACTATACATAAATTACAAACTATTAATGGAACTGAACTCACCACTTGCCAGTAGCACTCAGCTAGACGTGTGTGTACTTAGATAAGATGCTATCTCTATTGTCACGGAATGTTTTTTGAGGCAGAGCCTATGCACTATTGTTTCTTACCTCACTGCAGCTTTGCGCAGTTATCGAGAATTCTTATTTTCTTAGTAAAAGCTCCTCAAATATATTGATACTATTAACAAGAGATCTGGCTGTAAATATGACGGGTCTGCTTACTGGTTGATTATCATCTCAGATATAATTACTGCTGCCTTCAATTGTCCAACTTGCTTCAGCTGCCTGCCTAGATTTTGTCAGTTCCTTCTGGTTCCCTGAATTAGTACCGCATCTCCTACTTGGCCATGTTTTATTTCACCAGCAACCATACACATGAATTAAAGGTCTATTAGAATTTCAACTATACACATGAATTAAAAATCTATTAGAATTTCTAGCACCTGTTCATCTACCATCAGCGGATAAGATTATGCATGAGTAATGTCTTTGGACAAAAAAAAATAGAGCTGTTAAGGTGCTCGATACCCAGAACATTGGTTTCAAACCTCAGTGAATTGTTGAACATCTCGTGACAACATCACAACATCTGGTTTGGGATTTTGATGGCCTAGCTTCTGAACAACAGAGTCAAAGGTGGCTGAAAGCCTGGAAGTGCAAATGGCGCATTCTCCTTAGCAAAACTCGTGTCTGCCTCATGCACTATGATGGCCTAGCCTCCCAACAACAGAGTCAGAGGTGGCTGAAAGCCTGGAAGTGCAAATGGCGCATTCTCCTTAGCAAAACTCGTGTCTGCTCATGCACTATGATGACCCACTATTGAGGACACCATGAAACTCCAGAAATATCCACAATTTTTGTCCGCGCTAGACATCTCATGTGTTATTTGTTTCACAGGTCTTGGAATTGCTTGAAGTTGTACAGTTCAGATGTCCAGACACTTCAATGAAATACCCTGAGTTGCTTTCAAACCTGAGAGCTGAGTCGAAGGTTTGCATTTTATACGCGTCAGCTTCTTCCTTTTGTTTTTTGTATCTCATGATTTTTTGGTCATAGATTGAAGAGATCCTACGGAATTCTGCAACATCTGAATTTGGTGGTGTATATTATTTTTCGGAGAGAGGTGACCGACTAATTGATCTGGATGCCTTTCATAAAAAACTTATCCAGGTTGTGTGTTCAGTCTTGTTCATGTTATTTTTCGAGTTTATTTTGTTCTACAAGTTGCTATTTTTATATTCAGATGTCACAAGAACTGCACACACAGCTGAGCGAGTCTGAGAAAGGCGAGCTAAAAAATCGTTCCATCATATGCTGAAATGGGCCTGGAGATATAACAAAAATCTTGAAGAACAGGCAGCCCAGCTTCACATGCTAACTAGCTGGTCTCAAACTGTGGAAGTGAGTTTTTGTGTTTGCTTTGGCGCTTAACTTTGTTTGAAGTTTGATATAGTACAATTTTTTCTATTTGTTATATCCAGGTAGCAGTATCAAGAAGGATGTCATTGCTTGAAGACCGTTCACAGTTATTGTTTGAGTGAGTGGAGCCTCCCTTCTCGTAGAATTATAATCTAAAATTCATGTTCATGATGAGTGTAACAATGCTATTGGACACAATGCTGCAGGCTGCTTGATGCTTCGTTGGGTGCCACATCATCTCCAGATTGTTCGGTGAAAATGGCGTATATTTTAACCAATGTAAGTTGGTCGTTAGCTGCCCTGTATTAATTATCAATCAAGCATCATACCTTCTGTAGACCACTTAAATTTTCTTCATGTGGTCATTTTCAAGGTAGCATTGACCTGTATGGCTAAACTGCGGGATGAAAGATTCGTATGCCCAACTGGTGCAGATTCTGATGCAGTTACGTGCCTTGATATTATGTCGGCAAAGCAGTTGTCAAATGCAGCCTGTAACTCGTTGTTGTTCAAACTCATTATGGCAATAATGCGAAATGAATCATCTGAAACCTTGAGAAGACGGTAATTTCCCTGCCATTGGTGACTAGAGCGCCAAGAACCTTTTGTTCTTGAACTTGTTATCTCCTATACAAATATAAATGCGGACTTTGGATTGTCTTTTGCAGTCAATATGCATTACTATTGAGTTACTTCCAGTATTGTGGTAGCATTCTCGAGTCTGATGTTCCTCCATCAGTTATCCGTTTCTTGCTACTTGAAGAGCAGGAGGGAGATGATGATGAAGCCACTCTTCAAAAGGTTCTCAAGGAACAAAGTGAACTGGCACGCACAAACTTTTCTATCATAAGGAGGGAAGCGCAAGCGGTCATTGATTTGGTTAGTCATTATTCTGTTAATGTGAAAGAAATGATACTTTGTAATTTTTGATGCGTTGCACCAATCAGTCGGTTTTCTTGCAAAACCTTGTCATGGCTGAAGATGCATGTGGGATAGCTTGGGACCAAATACTCAAGGGTTGGGTAGCTGAAATGACATCTGACAGTTATTCAGTTGACATTAGGCTTAGTTGTACCATATGCTATCCATATAAGATTGTTTGGATACAATGTATATAATGACTACTATTTTATCACGCTTTAGACGATGCTCCTATTGGTTGTTGGGTAGTACTCCCTTCTAAAGATTGAGCTTTATATTCTCGTTAGAAATCTAGGCAAAAAATGCTCTTGTCAGTTTGTTGAATGGAAGCATAATTGCAAGTGTGCACTTGTTCAAAGAGGCCATTCATACTTAGTACCACTAAATCTCAATCAAAGAGGCCATGCGGACCCGGGTCATGTTTTTGGTCTTCTTGATGGCGAAATGGTTTCAGATTTTACATGCAATTTTTTCCATTTAACTTACTGAACTGTTCATTGCTGTATAATACTGTTATCCGCCAACCCTAGGAGTCATGGATGTTGTAAGCTGATTATTTTTACTAAGCCGATTGTTGAATCTCATGTAATTTATTTTCGTGTGTATTACAGGTTACTAAGGATGCTATCCATGGGAGCGAAGCTGGGAAAGCAATTTCATTCTATGTTCTTGATTCATTCATTAGTATTGACCATGACAAGTATTTCTTAAACCAGCTTCAAAGTCGAGGAATTCTCAGATCATGTCTAAGTGATGTTAGCAACTATTTGTCAAAGGTGTAAGCTTTGTTTCCCACTGTTTTAACTTTTTCTTGAGAACTGTCTGGCTAGTTTTAGGCTTTTTTTTATTAGGCCACTGCCTTAATGCTAACCTCCTTGAAATTGAATCTGGCTTGTGCTGCGGAGCTTCGTTTTCTTTCTCTTTCTTTATATAGATTCGTCAGTGCTATAGTTTGGGAATGTATCTAATCATAACTACAGAAATAGTAGAATGAGAATTGAAAACTAATCTAAGACACCATGTCAGCTTTGGAAAGTGCAAAAGCAAGTGTGACTTTCATTTCCCTAAAAGGTGCAGGGACATGAATTTAAAGGTGACATTGTATAAGGATTTAGGAAAGATGTTGGTTGCTTTATTGGCCAATCACAAATCATCAAGATATGGTCCAGCCAATGTTATTAAATTTTGTTGTGTAGCTTTTTTACTGTCTAAAATGAGCAACTTTAGGTAGGCCTTATGTTTTTTATGCGTGAAAGGCACTGACAACATATATCTTTTGTTTATAAAGCTTGAAAACTGCATTGCTTTACATTATTTCGTCTTTTAGTACACATGGCGAGTACTAAAAATGAACTGCCACACTCAGATGGGTTTGTGCGGAAAAGTTTTGTGGAAATTTGTTGTGATATATTTTCTTTTATGTTCCATTGCTCGTTTTTTAATTAGCATTAGCATGCTGCCTGTAGTTCTTTCTTCAGTTTTTCTTGCTTTCCTGTTTTGTTTATTCAACTTTCTCTTCCTTTTGTAGGACATGTCATTCTCATCAGAATTTCCACAGCGGTTTTGCACTGTTGATGCTCAATTTTCATTTCTTCTGAGAATCAGTCACCATTATGGCAAACACGGCTCTCAGATTTTACTGTCCATGGGTGCTTTACAAAACCTTTCATCGTGCAGTCTCTTGGGTTATCAGAAAAAGGTGCACTATGTACAATTAAGACTTGAACTGTATAATTTTTTATGCAGATGCACTTACAATATTAGTATATTATCAGGGAAGTTCAAGGCTAAACTCCAATGTTGTGAAGGAACGAGCTGTGGAAATTGATAAGAAGCGTTCCCTTACTGCACCAGTATTGCGAATAGTCACATCTTTCACGTCACTTGTGGACTCAGCTGATTTCCTTGAGGTTAGCTTATATGTTAGATCCACATATTCTTCATTTTATATGCCTAGCGCATTTGGAAACAAAAATGCATACTACTATTCTTGGATCCACATTTTTCATGCCATGGAAAAAGGGTTAGTTATGTTAGAAATATATAGTTGTACTGTATTAGGACTCTTTTGTTTCCTTTTATATGTTCTTTTCCTATTCTTATCTCATACGTGTACTTGTATATATAGGGCCTAAGGCCATGGGAATAGACCATGTTATATTCCCCATAACAATTTACACAAAAACAACAATGCATATTAAATGTCATTCGGTTTGTGAAGTTCAACTTCTTTTGACATTCATATGCAGTAGGGGATGACTGTGCAGAAAAAATCACTAAATAAAAGAATGTAAAAAGGAGAAATTAGATGGAAATAAGTTTGTCACATCAACCCGATTTAATGCTGCAGTTGAAGAAAAGTTTGTACTTCAGGTTCTCTATTGATGTTTCCACCGTAGGATAAAATTAACGTTCTGATCAGCTATTAACTAACATGAAGTAGATAGTGCTGCTTCTAGGTATATGTATATAATTTCATCTTTAATTATGATGATTAAATAGTTAGATTAACAGTTTTGTGTAGTCTTGCTATTTTTCGAATATGACCATTGTGATGATGCAACTTCACGGACTTTTTAATATTTGAATTAAATAACATTTCTGTCTAGTAGCTTTGTGCTTCCGTTATCAACTGTCTTGATGGGATTGTGGTCCGACTGGTGGTGATGAGTTTAATCAAGATGCAATTTTTTGCTTTGATAATACTCTGCAAATATCTGTATTTCTTTACCACTTAATAGAAGTTTAAAATTTGATTCAGGTGAAGAACAAAATTGTACGTGAGATAGTTGATTTTGCCAAGCAAAATCAGTCCATTTTTAATAGCATTTTAAGAGAGAACATATCTGGAGCTAATGCCTTCACCTTGGAGCGGCTTAATATGGTGGTGTCTATTCTCAGCAAGGTTTGCTATTTGCTTCTCATATTATTTTGGTCTTTTCTCTTGTGGTGTGTTCACCTTCAGCCTATACTTTATAGGTATGGGCATATGAGGAACATGATGAATGCAGCTATGTCCAAGATCTGTTTTCCATGACGCATTCTCTTTTTAGTCTTGATTTTGGGTCTCTGAATTTCATTCAATCACCAAATATGATTGAGGTAAGCCATAATCCTCTATTTATGCAATTTTATGCATTTGGGATTCTTCTAATACTTGTAAATGTCACTGCTTACCAGAACCAGAAGTCAGAGTTGGTATTATTCGGTCTCTGCTTTGGCCTAATCTCTTACCTATATTTTCTCGCTACAAAGAAGAATATGCGGTTTCAAGTAAGTTTTGTTGTTTCGAATTCCTATTGACAGTTTCAAGTAACTGTCAAGTTTTATATACCAATAAAGGAAAATAAGAATTTTCGAGAATTTGATATTTGGGGTGCAATCATCCTACTTTTTGACAGGTTTGAACCTACTCAGTACTAATCTGGTAGTTAATAAACTCGTGCATTGTAGTGGTTAGGCATAGCTGGTCCCAAGCCTGGGTAAAGGAGGAGTGTTGTGATAGGCTTGGCGAGCCAACGTAAAAACTAGCCAGTCCCATGGGTATGAAACCCATTTGGGCGAGAGTAGTACTAGGATGGGTGACCTCCTGGGAATACTATGCTGTTTTGTACTCCAGTTTTTTTTCCAAAACTTCTAGCTGGCGGGCATTATTCCAATTTTTTCCACATGTTACTGGACATGTCATGAATAGATCCTTTGACGCCTTGGCGGTCTTGGGTATGAAACTTTGATTGCGAAGGAACGTGCTACACATCAAGTTATAATATTTACAGAAAATAATATAAATATTATATTATGTGATTTATGTACTGCTAACCAATATAGACAACTGCCTGCAATCATGCAAACACTTTGCAATTAGAATTAGTACCCTTGTACCAATTCAACAGAGTATGAAATTGAGCTAAGTGGCCAATGCAGTGTTGTGTATGCTGCCATGTAGAAGTCAAATGCAGTCCAGTTTGGTTGGTTCTTTATATGTTATTCATTTGTCGCTGATAACATTCTGCAACTTGACCTTTGTAGATTTCAGACGTTGATAACAGCGAACATGGTCAGCAGCAACCAACACTACAAATGGTTTCACGTCTTCTGAACTCTGTAACACATGCTCTGGAGAGAGTGGGCGAAGAAAAATGTTTGTTGTTAAATAAGGTATTAAATTTGCTAAGCCACCTTTCACATTAAATATATTATTAGAGCAGATTCGAAGTAAGGAGCATATGTGCTGAATGTGCACTTGGAAGTTGGAATACATGTCTCGAGTTGATGGAAAGGGTTGAGCCATTAGTTGTTTGGATTTGAAAATAACTATGTGTATGCTATTAAATCTTTAATTCCAAAACAGTTGACTCGTCTATTTTATTCTGTAGGTTCGTGACTTGAATGAGTTGTCTAGGAAGGAGGTCGATGAGATAATAAAAGTATGCATGAAGCAAGATTGCATCTCCCCCAACGATAACATCCGCAAAAGGTACACGACGCTCTAATTTGTGTGGGAATCCTTGCCCATGTTCTTGGCTCATTTAGGCTATCTTGTCATTCAACTATCTTTGTTAATATCGTCTTCAGTAACGATGCACACATTCGAAAGGGAAGCACGTAGCAAACTAAGAATTGTTCCTGTTCCCCTGATCAAATTCTCTCTGTTCTATTCCCTCCGTTCCAATTTAATTGACTTGCTATTCACAACATGTGGATGTATCTATAGAGATTATTAAATGGTGGTAAATTTTTATTTTCATGTGCTATCATGCTATTACTAGGCGCTGCATAATGCATCATTATAGCTATCTTGCAACAATCGTAAGGATTTTTTTGTCATAATGGTTAATGCTATTCACTCAACGACTCCATTTTTAGTAAGGTAAACCATGGAACTTTCTCTCTTTGCAGGAGGTATATTGCAATGATAGATCTGTGTTGCATGGCTGGCAACCGAGACCAGCTTATAACACTTCTACTGCAAGTCGCTGAATGTGCCATCACTATTCTCCTAGTTCATTTTCACGATGAGTAAGCATATTTTCCAATTCTGCAAATACTTTGTTTCTTAAGTTTGTTCTTAAAGACTGAAACACATTTGCATTTGTATATTCGTAGAGCTTGTGTAGAAAACATGTCATCATTTTCTGATGAACTGCTCCCTATATTGGAGAGGCTAGAGCATTTAAAAGAGGTATGGAACTCATATAAATATTTCAGTTTATTTACTCAGCAAAAACATTTGGTCGATTGATCATATTATACCTTCCATTGAACTTGCTTAGAAGTTGGGGGCCTACTTCTTTTTCATGTTTTGTTTTGTTGGGGTTAGTGTGCTCTGAAAGTGCAACAATTCTTTTGTTACCCTCGCAGGACAAAGTTGGACGTAATCTCAAGTTGTTCCACAGATCTGTTGGCACACTGAAAGAGACGACCGTAAGAAGCATGGCCATGTGAAGCATGGCTGAGAGCTGTATACAGTACAATATTTTTTGTAGGATAAGTGCAGTTTGGTAGATTTCTAGCTGTGTAACATTGTTGTATTAAGGACACATGTTGTATCAGTTACCGCGCGAGTGAGATGCGAATTTTCGTTGTGGTATGCTGACCAGTGACCAGGAAGTAAGTTGTAAATGGATCTCCTCCACCTTCTAAATATGGGGACGTTTGGCCATTTAGGCTCTCTCAACATTCACAATTTGTGTTAGAAACTTAGAACTATGGACCATCATTTGTTTTTTGGCGTGTTACATAGTTTACATAGAAAACGTTTCTCTTATCTTTAAATGGTTCTTTTTAGCTGTCTGGAGACCGTTAAGAGAGATGTTGTGACAATTTTGAAGGACCTGCTAGAGGGAAGTCATGACCTGCTAAATGTTGTCCATCACATCAATTTTCTAAGATTCCATGTCTTCAGTATCCCCTTACGTGACGGTGGAATAAGCACGGTGCATGAGTTTTACAAAGAGGTATTAGCACCGGAGGTACAAATAATTGCATGGTGGGAGCAGTTTCATACAACTACTTGTAAAAGTGCACAAACTCATACAAATACTTGTTATACTGTACAAACTCGTACAAAAACAGTCCGAAACAACCGTCGCTAACTGATTCATAAATTTACGAAAACCCCTCGGAAACAACTGGTAGCATGAATGTGTCCAGAACAATGCCCACACAACAAAATATAATTATCAGGTCCCTATTTTATTTTATATTCATGAATAAGTCCCCACGAGCTAATAAACTAATAAACGACAACTGCTAACTGATTGACGCAACCTGCCTTCTCTGTCTGCACCGTCGCTGATGCGCCGCTGTCCCTGCGGCGGTCATGGAGGACGATCCCTTCTATCGCCGATACGACACGGAGGCGTCGGAGTGTGTTCGGTTTTTTGTAGACGTGGCCTGGCTGTTCTTCCTCTCTCGCACTGTTCTTGTTCGCCGCTGTTCTTCTCTGCCGTGGTGGCGATTAGAGGTGGATTTGGTCCAATAAAAGTTTAGAATCGCAATGGTAGTGGTTGATAATGGTTTGACGCATGCATCCGTGGTCGATTTCGTGCTGATTGTGGACTTTGATCAGTGAGTTGGTTTGCATGTCACCCGCGAGAAAATGCGTCAAAATTAGCAATGATTGGGACGTTCTAGCGGCTCCATGAGATCCATCTTGGCGCCTTCCGCCGCGGATTGCAGCAGCAGTACCTTGGCGGCTTGTACACCATGACGCCCTCCCGATATGGAACCGACGACCCCCCTTCCGGCTCTCGCCTGCCGCTAGCTCGACGGAATCTTGGAGCAAAAGAAGCCGCTGAAGACCACGACATCCTTTCGTCCGCCTCTTCCGGCGCCGCGCTGCCTCCGCCATGAACTGTGCCACGTCGTCTATACAACCGCCCCTAGGGTTAGGATTCGAAATTTAACAAGAAAAATTGATTGTGGATCAATCTGTGATGAGTCCCAGAATCTAGGGCTTTTTATGCAAATATCCAGGTGCCGCTCGCACACGCCCTTTTCCACCCTGGCTGCTACCTGTCGTCTCCACAGCTCATTTGTAATTTTAATCCGCAAGACAAGTATTTGTATGAGTTTGTGCACTTTTGCAAGTAGTTGTATGAAACTGCTCCCACCGTGCAAGTATTTGTACCTCCGGTGCTAATAACTCGAATCATGTGCCAAAGCGAGAACAAAAATGAATTGCAAAGCTCGGCGGACCATAAATTGGATTGATTGGCAATAAATTATGAAAATCCTATACGACCAGGGTCGTACGCTCCCAAAGGCTGGACCAAGTCATCTGAATCTCAAAGCGGTCTCCATTGTTCCAAGCGCCTGACTCACCCCGTTGGAATTTCGCTTAGCTGCTGTGTCGCAGACCCGCCGGCAGTTGCTGCTCTCATCAGGCTTCCAGGGCTGTGCTCGTGGGCAGATCCACCCGCGCAAGCAGCGATCCCATGACTCGAGGACCCGTTATCGCAGCGAGCGATCTTTTCCATCCGGTTCTTAGTGTCTGTTTGTTTGGGCTGTAGCTTTTGAAAAGCAGTTGTAACTGTTGAGTTGCGGAAAAGCAGCTGTGAGAAGCAGCTGCTAAAAGTTGAAATTTGATGTTTGGCAAGAGTGCTGTTAGCAGCTGTAGCTGTTGATTTTCTGAGTGAAATGTCGAATGCCACTGAGTGCTAAAGTTGTTACATAAGTGTAAATCAAAACAATTGTTTTCCGAAAGGGAGGCAAAAACTTTGCCCCTATCGATTTATTAAGAAAGGAGTTTTTACAACGCGGGCCGAGAGAGATGAAGAGGTCTTCCTCGGCCGCACCCAACCACAAATGATTTACAAAAAATGGACTACTCCCTAGGCAACATTCACCTAAACGCTTTATGCCCGCGAGGAACCAAAGACGGGCTTCGGTTTTGATCATTTCAAGGAGAACCATGGAGGGTGCATGCTTGTTGCGGAAGACGCACGCGTTCCTCTCATTCCAAATAGTCCAAGACGTAAGCAAAGTGATATACGCCATAGCCTTGTGGTTGGGAGTGACATCCCTCGTCATCATAAGCCACCAAGAATAGAGGGAGAGGTCTGACAAAAGATTTGGGTCCAAAGCGTGCACACCAAGCCAACTTTTGATGGAGCTCCAAAGGTGAATGGTGAACCGACAACCGAAGAGGAGGTGAGCCAAAGTCTCCGGTACCCGCTTGCAAAGTGGACAAAGACCACAATTTCGCCAACCGCGATTTGCCAACCGGTCGGAAGTCCAATGCCTATTTTGGAGAGTTAGCCAAGCGAAAAACTTGATTTTTGGAGGGGTCCAAACTTTCCACACCATGGTCAACATGTTTGTTGATTCGGCCCCAATTGGGGCTTGTAAGCCGAAGCAACGGAGTACTCGCCATTAGGTGTAAGGTTCCAAACAATCTTGTCCTCCACATCCTCCTCAAGAGTGACTGATACGTCCAAAACGTATCTATAATTTTTGATTGTTTCATGTTAATATTATACATTTGACACTTGTTTTTATATTAAGTTTATGATTTATTTGGAATAACCTATTAATAGTTGCAAAAGTGCACAATGTTCTTGTTTTACACGTTGATGTGTAGGAATTATTAAGAAGAGGAAACCTTGTTGGAGTCGAATTGGAACTTTGCTGAAATCTGTCCCAGAACTGTTTTCGGAGTTTGCCAGTTTGACCCTCGAAGATGACGTCAAATGGAGACCTGGCTGTTACGAAAGTTGTCAGAAATTTCCATACGAAGAGTTTGAGCCCAAGATCAGCCCAATCGGAGTTCGTATGCGGCTTGTAGGCCCAATATGGTGAAACCCGAGAAGATATATAAAGGGAGGAAACCTAACTCGTGGAGGACACCCATACCCACAAATTTCCAGCCACCAAAGCCACGTTTTACCCTCCCCATGGATCCCATCTCCACGGGGGAGGGCTCCCAAGAAGCCATGAAGGAGGGAGGCTAAGGGGCGGCGCTCCCCCATGATGCCGGCGGCGGGGAAGGAGTTCCCCGCGCCGTCGGCGCCGGCGCAGCGGCCCTGCGCTCCTCGCTGCCCTCTCCGCCGTCTTCACCGCCATCTCCATCACCATCTCCTCCTTGTATTCAGTGGTTCATCCTTCCATAAACCTCTGTACCGTCCTATGTCCTTTGGTGTCCATTATATTTGTGCGCGCATGGATCAACATCCTAGGGTTAGTAGTATGTGCAAAGGAAGGGGTAGTTCTGCCGGAGTGACAGAAATCTGAGGACTCAAACCGGTTAGTTGCATGTATGGGAGTTCTGCCGGAGTGACAGAAACCTGAGGACTCAAACGCAGATAGGTCGAAAAAATCGATCTTTACTGACTGTTCTGTTTAGATAGATTTTTGTGCTTCTCTGTAAATAAAATTGTGATAAATCTCAGAATATTATTTTGACCTGAATTTTTTTGTGCATAAACCTGAGATTATTATCTGTCTTTTATTAATTTTGAGTTTTGTCATTTGAGCTATATAACTATCTCGTTAAGTGTCATCTTTACAGACTATTCAGTTTTGACAGATTTCTATCGTGTTTATTCAATATTGTACTTAGGGTCTCTTGATTTCCTTAGTTTTTTGACGGACAACGGAAATAATAAGATCTTCGGTATATACAGTGGCTAATATTAGATTAATATTATGTAATTTTTCAATGCTTGAACATGAGTGGATTTTATTTAATGAGTACTAACCCTACTAATGAGTTTTGTGAAGTTTTATGTGGATATAGCTTATAAGATCTAATCGATATGATGATATGAGATGAACAAGAAGACGCAAGAGCTCAAGCTTGGGGATGTGTAGATGCATCCCAAGAACATATTCAAGAAGATACAATCATCTAAGCTTGGGGATGCCCGAGGCACCCCCTATTCATCAACAAACATGAGGTTATCTCGTTCATACTCTATATTACCCATCCACATGATATGAATTGTCTTAACTTGTATTATAATTGCTTTTATATGTCTTGGTTTTACCTTCTTTAGTTTTATTAGGGTCTTTATTTGGTATCTATTGCTTCTTTGCTTTCACTTATAATTTCAAAACAACAAAAATATTTTCTTTTGTTTTGCTTCTTTGTTGGGTTCTTTATTTGGTTGTTACTTTTGGTTTTCTTTTAGAGTTCTCCATACTGTAGCTAGCATGTTTAGGTATTGTTTAGCCTCTGGTCTCTTAGTTTATCAAAAATAAAGTACCAAGTTTTACCCATTTAGCTTAGTTGATACAATTATAAAAAGTGATTTTCTGTTTTCGGTATCTACTGCTCATTGCGCGATTTTTCATGTTTACTGGAAACCCTAAAAATCACGAAAAAATTACCGATTATGTATCACCGAATTCTATGCATGCACAAAAATTGGCTAAAATTTCGGACATGTTTAAGAGCACCTAAAAATTGCGTTTTCCAGCTGCTGTTTTTCTGGACAGATTCCGAGTTTTGTTGCAAGAGTGGCCTCTTTTCGTTTTCATTTGATTTTTAATGGTTCTTACCTTTCATTTATAAGTTGGCCATTTAAGAAAACTTTATGTAACTTAAAAACAAAATTTGATTTGGTTTAATAGCAGCACTTGGGAAATATTATCTATTGCACTAATGTCTAACCGCATAAAAGAATGGAAAAGTTTTTGTGTTGAAGTTTTTTCACAGAGAATGAAGGAACACCAAACTATGGAATATTGAAGAATTACCAAAGTCATAAGCTTGGGGATGTCCCCGCATCCCTCTTCATCAATAACCCCACGGTTTGCAAACCTTTAAACTTTATTTTTTGAGCAACATATGAACTTAACTAAACTTGAAGCGGCTGTATCTTATTATCTATTTATCTTAGCATCAAACACCGGTTACATTAATAAGTGGATCGTCACATATTTTATTTATCTTCTGTTTTCAACGTTTACTTGGTTAATGGATTATTTGATGAAACTTAAAAATGATGTGTGAATGATATTGTTTAGTGGTTATATTTTCTTATGGTTAGTCTCAACTAGCTAATAGTGTATATTATGATACTTTGATGTTAACATGCATTGTGCTGTTCATAAGATGGTATGGTATTGTGGTATCCTCCTCCGAATGATTCTTTTGAATTGACTTGGCACATGCTCACGCATGCTTATGACTGAAAAAACAAAAAGTTAATTAAGCCTTGATGATTTATTTTGCCTCAGAGTTCTTGTATCACCTTTATGCCTCCGTTAATTTTGTTTTGTCGCAAACATGATTATAACGGTTATTGCTCTCTTGATTGTCGCTTCCCAGTCTTTTGCTAGCCTCCACTTGTACTGAGCGGGAATGCTGCTCGTGCTTCCAAATCCCTGAAAACCAAGTTATTCCAAAGAGTCCACTATAAATTCCTATGCATGGCATTTCAAACCATTCAAGTAAATTTTCATGTGCTACCTTTAAAACTTTCAAATTACTTCTCATTTGTGACACTGTTTTTTAGCTCATGAGGAAGTAGTAGTTGGGTTTGTTATCTTCCATACTAAATTAAGTACCCCGACTTGCGTGCTTCATCTGCTTGTCACTAATTTTGCAAAGAGCTGGTTAGACCACTATAACATCCAAAAAGTAAAGAAAGTAAAATAGACACTCCTCCATGGTATGTGATTGTTGGCATGCACCCGAGGATTCGGTTAGCCATGGTTTGTGTAAGCAAAGGTTGGGAGGAGTGTCAAGCTATATATAAAAAGTTCATGTGGGGTATATGTTATTTAGTGGATGCCTAGTAGTTCATGTTTTCTTATGAGCAGTTCCAATTTATTAATAGTGGGTAGCATGTTATATTGATGTCTGCTTGCATTGTTCTGTTCATAAAAGGTATGACATTGTGGTATTCTCCTCTGAATGATTCATTTGAATTGACTTGGCACATGCTCACGCATGCATATAACTGAAAAACAAAAAGTCAATTGAGCCTTGATGATTTATTTTGCCTCAGAGTTCTTGTATCACCTTTATGCCTCCGTTAATTTTGTTTTGTCGCAAGCATGATTATGACGGTTATTGCTCTCTTGATTGTCGCTTCCCAGTCTATTGCTAGCCTCCACTTGTACTGAGCGGGAATGCTGCTCGTGCTTCCAAAACCCTGAAAACCAAGTTATTCAAAAGAGTCCACTATAAATTCCTATGCATGGCATTTCAAACCATTCAAGTAAATTTTCATGTGCTACCTTTAAAACTTTCAAATTACTTCTCATTTTGTGACACTGTTTTTAGCTCATGAGGAAGTAGTAGATGGGTTTGTTATCTTCCATACTAAATGAAGTACCCCGACTTGCATGCTTCATCTGCTTGTCACTAATTTTGCAAAGAGCTGGTTAGACCATTATAACATCAAAAATCTAAAAACCAATAAAATAGACACTCCTCCATGGTATGTGATTGTTGGAAGGCACCCGATGATTCGGTTAGCCATGGCTCGTATAAGCAAAGGTTGGGAAGAGTGTCAAACTATATATAAGTGCATGCTATAAATGCCTAATATCAACATCTCGGAACCTCTCTCAACTTGTTTAGTATGGAAGCTAACAGAAACTCTATTGCCATTCGTTGACAGGAACAACCATCTCCCAAAACAATTTTACTTCTGTTTTAAAAATAAAAAGCTCTAGCACATGTTAATCCCTGCTTCCCTCTGCGAAGCGCCAATCTTTTACTTTTATGTTGAGTCACCATCCTTTCTTTGAGCACCTTCTCGAGAGCATAACTGTCATTCTTAGTGTAATGTGCTTGTCCCAGAATGCGGTTAACTGGGGTATAACTTTGATGCTTTTATCTTTGATATTCTTACTTCTAGTCTTCACTTGAATTTTAGAGGTGCCGTGGCATTTATGTTTTGCTCCACAATTAAGGGCAAGCGAGATACCACTCTACCATGCTTTATTATGATCATTACAATCTTGTTGATGTTTATAAATTTCATATTATGAACTCTTAGTTGGTTGATACTTTTCATTAGGTAACATGATTGCTAAGTTTTATTATCCATACATCATGCAATTGTTAAAGACCTGATCATAGCATTTACAATCAAAAATTATGTTGTTATCATTTACCTACTCGAGGACGAGCAGGAATTAAGCTTGGGGATGTTGATACGTCCAAAACGTATCTATAATTTTTGATTGTTTCATGTTAATATTATGCCTTTGGCACTTGTTTTTATATTAAGTTTATGATTTATTTGGAATAACCTATTAATAGTTGCAAAAGTGCACAATGTTCTTGTTTTACACTTTGATGTGTAGAAATTATCAAGAATACAAGAGGAAACTTTGTTGGAGTCGAATTGGAATTTTGCTGAAATCTGTCCCAGAACTATTTTCGGAGTTTGCCAGTTTGACCCTCGAAGATGACGTCAAATGGAGACCTGGCTGTTACGAAAGTTTTCAGAAATTTCCATACGAAGAGTTTGAGCCCGAGATCAGCCCAATCGGAGTTCGTATGCGGCCTGTAGGCCCAATATGGTGAAACCCTAAAAGGGGTGACGGAAATCCGAGACGATATAAAGGGAGGAAACCTAAGGACACCCCATACCCACGAATTTCCAGCCACCAAAGCCACGTTTTACCCTCCCCCATGGATCCCATCTCCATGGGGGAGGGCTCCCAAGAAGCCATGAAGGAGGGAGGCTAAGGGGCGGCGCTCCCCCATGATGCCGGCGGCGGGGAAGGAGTTCCCCGCGCCGCCGGCGCCGGCGCTGCTGCCCTGCGCTCCTCGCTGCCCTCTCCGCCGTCTTCACCGCCATCTCCATCACCATCTCCTCCTTGTATTCAGTGGTTCATCCTCCCATAAACCTCTGTACCGTCCTATGTAAACATGGTGTTTGATGCTATAATATTTATTCTATGATCTATGACATATTTGCGTAGTTTATTTGTCTTTTGATTGCTTTGTTGAATGTCTATGGTTCATTAGAGTTGTATGTTGATATGGTACTGTCCTTTGGTGTCCATTATATTTGTGTGCGCATGGATCAACACCCTAGAGTTAGTAGTATGTGCAAAGGAAGGGGGTAGTTCTTCCGGAGTTACAGAAACCTGAGGACTCAACCGGTTAGTTGCACGTATGGGAGTAAGAGGACCATAAACTTAAGGCTATGGTTGGTGAAACCTTAAGGCATTGTTAGTATTTACGGATATTTGCTAACAATCCAATCATATAGTACTTGTAATCCCAAGTAGTGGAGTGCATGTATATTTAGCCTCTCCCACAAAGAAACTGCATCGAAGACAATGAACCTGCTATCTTGACTAATTAATCTTGGACAAAGCCATCACAATTACCACCACTTTTCCACACTCATGGTACTGTTAGTATATGGTTACTTAGTGTACTTTATTGCTGCAACACTAACTTTTACTTTCTTCTATTTATTATCCTGCAAAACTATCTCTTATACCCGTATTGGTACCGTAGTTTTATTTCCTAGATAATGCGAACGTTTAGTGTGCGTAGAGTTGTATCAGTGGTTGATAGAACTTGAGAGAATACTTATCCTACCTTTAGCTCCTCGTTGAGTTCGACACTCTTACTTATCGAAAAGGCTACACGCGATCCCCTATACTTGTGGGTTATCAGTGACTTCTCTAAGTTGAACCCAAAGGTTTACATATTGAATGAGATGATCCATAGAGAAGTCTTCATCCAAAGTGATCTTGTGCACCCAAGCGTTGTTGGCCAAAGCCTTTTTAACACACCATTTCTTTGTTTTGGAGGCTTCGTAGATTTTTGGAGCAATGTCTCTAGGTTTGATCTTGCCAACAAGCCAAGGGGAATCCCAAAAGGAGGCAATGCTCCCATCTCCCACCGTGATAGTAGTAGCAACGTAGAAAAGGTTCATGTCGTCACTAGTGCAAGGGTTGCCAGTACCCACCCAAATTTTATCCCTATCGCGCCATTCGAACCATGGCCACCTCAAACGAAGAGCTCTTGCGAACTTAACGTTGTCATGAATTCCAAGCCCGCCAAGGTCAAGAGGGCGACAAACGGTCTCCCAATTTACTTTGCATTGCGCACCGGTGACCTTGTCTTTGTCCGCCCAAAGGAAAGCACGCTCCACCTTGTTAAGATATTCGTGAGTGCCTGGCGGCAAGATGAGAGGCGTCATATGGTGGATGGCTTGGGAAGTAAGCACCGATTTGACAATAGTCGAGCGACCGGCGGCGGTAATGAGGTTGCCGTTCCAAGTGGGCACTCTTCCGGCAACCTTGTCTTTGAGGTGTTGGACATCCGCCCTCTTAAGCCGCCAAACGGAGAGAGGAAGGCCAAGATACCGCAAGGGGAAGGAGGTGCGCACCACCGGAAGGCCGACGAGGATGTCATCAAGGTCAAGAAGACCACATGTAATGGGAACTACGGAGCTCTTTTGAAAATTAGTGCACAAACCGGTCACCTCTCTGAAACCTACAAGGATGGATGAAAGGTTTCAGATGTCTTCCTTAATAGGAGCCACGAAAATTGCGGCATCATCCGCGTATAAGGAGGTCCTCAAAATATTCCCCCGCCCACGGAGCTTATGAAGGAGCCCGTTACGAGTAGCCAAGTCAAGAATTTGCGTGATGGGGTCAATTGCGATGACAAAAAAGAGCGAGGAGAGGCGGTGTCCTTGCCGGAGGCCACGACCATGAGCAATGGGGAGGCCGGCCACCCCATTGAGGAGGACTCGAGAGGAGGTGGAGGAGAAGAGCGCCGCAATCCAATTGCGAAACCTACTTGGGAAACCACGACGTTGGAGAAGATCAAGCACATAATCCCAACGGATAGAGTCGAAAGCTTTGCGGATGTCAAGCTTGAAAAGAAGCGTCGGGGTTCTTCCTTTGTGAAATCTTCTCACCAAGTTCTTGACATAGAGGAAGTTGTCGTGAATGCTTCGCTTTTTAATGAAGGCACTTTGGGCGTTGGAGACTAGGTCGTTCATGAGAGGCCCAAGTCGGAGAGCGAGCATCTTCGAGATGATTTTGGCGATAGCATGGATGAGGCTAATAGGTCTAAAGTCGGAGATCTCTTCCGCCCCCTCCTTCTTGGGCAAGAGGGTGATATTCACGGAGTTTAGCCAATGAAAATTTGCAACATGAAGGCTATCAAATTGGTTAACCACCTTCATGACGTCTTCTTTAATAGTTGCCCAACACTTCTTGAAGAAAGCAATCGTGAAGCCATCCAGACCGGGACCCTTGTCCCCCGGCATTTGATCAATTGCTCTCTTGACTTCCTCCTCCGAGAAGTCCTCCCCAAGGGACGCTAAGTCCGGCTCAAGGAAGTTAAGCTCGGCCCAATTGAGGTCGCGGGTACGAGCGTTTCCATTCCCCATGACGAATTCGAAATGGTCTTGAATGATCTCCTCCTTAGCATCGTGTTCGGTCACCCACCCATGGTTGTGCTTGAGCCTA
The DNA here is from genome assembly GCA_947311845.1 of Poa pratensis. Classification (NCBI taxonomy): domain Eukaryota; kingdom Viridiplantae; phylum Streptophyta; class Magnoliopsida; order Poales; family Poaceae; genus Poa; species Poa pratensis. The sequence continues at coordinate 27,715,993 of CAMZMU010000052.1, read as the reverse complement.
TGAATGTGGTATCTTCTTCTCCTAGTGTTGATCTTGAGGTGAAAAAAATTGGTGTTTCCATCCCCCTCCCGGATGTTGGATACCCTAGCGCATTGTCTCTTCCATGCACTCTCAACAATGGCGAGGGCAATAACCTTCTTTTTCAAACGCTTACGAAGTTGGAACTCCTCACCGGAAAGCTCCCTTCTCTCTTGCGCCAAATCAAGATGAAGGATGACAAGAAGAGCGGCGTGTGATGCATGTAAAATGCATACATGAACTTTGCACTATATCACTTATATTCCAATCATATTTGCATCATATAAGGGTTATACCACTGTTATATAATGATTTTAGGCAATAAAATATGTATTTCCTATTTTTATGGAATTAACCCTGCGCAGGCAGAAAACCCTATTTCTTTCCTTTTAAGTTTCAGGGACCCAAACGACGTCCAAATGACCTGAAAAATTACGAGCGCCAATATTTTGGAAGGAGGAAGACTTGGGAGCGAAGGAAGCAAGCAAACGGAGGCCGGAGGCCCAAAAGAGGGTGGCCCACGCGACCACTGTACCTGGCTGCGTGGGGCCCACTCTTTTGGCCCTCGTGGCTCCGCTGTCGTCGATCTTTTCTCCACCGACATCCTCTTGACCTAAAAACGCCTATAAAAGAAGTCCCCCGACGTTCTCTGGAAGGAGCGCGCCGAAACACAGAAACACCGAAAGAGAGATCTGGAGCTGCAGATTGGAGGGGGCTCCGGCGGGGCGCTGCCGGCGTGGTCTCCATCTTCTCCATCGACATCTCCACCGTCTCCATGATGAAGAGGGAGTAGTCCACCTCTGGACTATGGGTTTGTGGAAGTAACTTATGTATCTCTCCTCTCTTTGAGCTTCACTAATTAGTACCGTATGAGCTGCTGAACATGATTACGGTCATATATGTAATTCCTATGTGGTGGATCTTTTTATGAGTTAATATATGTTTGAGATTGCAATGTTTGTTTCAGTTATGATATAGATGCATATTATGTACCCCGTTCTTATTCACTTGTTATGATCAAGCATGTTTATGAGAGCGTGTGTGGGGAGATGTGTGCATTAGTTGGAGTAACGGGGGTGGTGAGTGCGGTAAGTTGACAACTGTAATATCGCGATCCACTTGGGTGTTTACCTTACTTTGTTGCCTCACTAGGGATAAAAAAAATACCATGCTACAAGGGTGTGGGTGATTTGCCACTTCTCCGTGACTAGATCTAGCATGTTCTTATTTTAACTTCATGTCATGATACTTAAAGCTATACTCTGAGTTATCTTAATTACTAAGGTGTTATGATTTAGTTCGCATCTTGGTGGAGTATAAGTGAGATTAATAACCAAAAGATCTCTATGTTAGGACGTGATGCCCATATAATTAGTAACTTGTATCAAACTTTGTGTTGCAATCTCATATGTCAACTCTAGTGTTCCATTGTCTGCCACTTTATTAAAGAGAGAGTGCATTTGTGAAACCATGAACCCCGGTCCATTTTTAATCATAAGAAACACCTTTCCAACACTTTTACCACTTTTCCATTTTCTGCCATTATTAAATCCGAAAATACAAAAACACTTTTCATCTTGCATTCATCATAAAAAACCCAAAAATATCATTTATCATTGTTATCATCATCCTTGCACATTTATTCACCACCATTGCATATTTATTTCTTGTTTGCATTGCATAATCTTGATATCATTCTTACACCTTGTGCTTGACAACCACAGTGAGGTTGAGGACCAAAACATTAACTTTGTTTTGTAGGTACCAAAAGAAGGATAGGAAGATAAATCTTTCACTACTGATTCCCCGAGAGTTCGATATTAAACCCTCGAGTCACCCTCGTGGGGAAAACACGTCTTCCACTTACTACATACTCTGCACTTGGAGGCTCAACCTAACCCCGTATACTTTTCATTGCAGGTAGCTACTGAAGGCTATCACTTCTACGGGTATCAAGACTGTTTTCTGGCGCCGTTGCCGGGGAATCATAGCTGAAAAGATTTATCCAAGGGCTCCTGCACCAGTCTGTTTACTAGCGCCGATTCATCACAACAAAGTCAACTTCATCACCAACTTGTGCTAACACCTAAGCTTGGGGAGGTTGCACCTACGTGAGCATCATCTTATCCATCTTTACCTTCAAAGCAAAATTATTTGTTTTGTCATTGTCTTGCATTTGTAATTCGGTTTGCATTTGTGAGACATTTTATTTTCAGTTTTGCATAAAAAATTAAAAAATACAAAAAAACTTGCTAAAATGGGAGAAAGAACTAAATTGTGTGACTACACAAACACTCCTAATGATCAATTTATCTCTAAAGCTATTGCCACACCTGAGATTAAAGCTGATAGCTATGAAGTAAGTCCTAGTTTGTTGAACTTGATAACTAGGGAACAATTTGGTGGTAGTGCTATGGAGGATGCCTCTATGCATCTTCATGATTTTGTTGAAATATGTGACATGCAAAAGTTTAAGAATGTTGAAAGTGATATCCTAAAATTGAAGTTATTTCCTTTTTCACTTAGAGGAAAGCTAAAGAGTGGTTGCATTCATTGCCATCCGGTAGTATTAATTCATGGGATGATCTTAAAGAAGCTTTTATTAAGAAATACCTCCTGTTAAAATTTTGCAAAATAGAAACAACATCCTTTCTTTTAGGCAAAATGAAAATGAACATGTTGCTATGGCTTGGGATAGGATTAAACTTATGCTTCGAACTTGTCCATCACATGGGGTTAATGAATGGACCATATTACACTCTTTCTACAATGGTTTAAACTACATGTCTAGAAACATACTTGATTCTGCTGCTGGAGGTGCTTTTATGAGTAAAACTATAGTAGAAGCTAAAAATATATTGGAAAGCATTTTGCAAAACTATAGTCAATGGCATACTGATAGGGCACCCAATCCTTCTAAGAAAGTGAATTCTATTGAGGAAACTAATGATTTGTCATCTAAAATGGATACTATTCTTGCTTTGCTTAATAAACCTAGTGTTGAAAATGTTCCTTTGCAAGAACTAGTTGGTAATAATTCTGAAAATATTGATGTCAACTTCATTAGGAACTATGGTAATAATGGGTATGGGAACAACAATTATAACTCTTATAATAAACCCCCATATGTGCCAAATAAATATGCTTCTAGTGGTAATGTTTCTAGTGATTTGGAAAACACCATTAGATCTTTTATATCTACCAAAAAGAGCTTAATAAGGAATTTATCTCTAAGTTTGAAAAACAAGATGCTTTGTTTGAAAGGGTAGATCAGCTTGCTAAGGAAGTCTCATCATTAAAGAGTATCATTACAGCCCAAAAACATGAGGAAACAATTAAATATTGCCAAGAGGTTATCAATAAGTCTTGGGAACACATTCATGAGCAAGAGAGAGTTGCTAAAGAATCTATTGGGGTAATGAAAGAGAGAGAAGTTGAGGAAGTTAAAATGCTTAGTGAAGTCAAGGATCCTTTGCTTGACTTAGAAAATTGTAGCTTGCATGAATTAATCTCTATCTTACAAAAATTTGCAAGTGATCCTTCCATCAACACTAACCAAGCTGGCTTTGGTTCCTATATTGCTAATCATGTCTTGAAAGAAAAATTGCTAGGTACAACCAAGAGGCTATGATACCACCTAAGCTTGGGGATATGTGGATTCCCAAGGTACTAGTAACTATTGGAAAAGAGACACACCATGCCATACTTGATCTAGGATCTAGTGTCTCTGTTTTGTCTAAAGAACTATATGAAGTACTTGAATTGAAAAATCTTGAAAAATGCTCTATTGAACTTGCACTTGCTGATGATTCCATTAAACATGCTTTAGGGAAAGTAAGTGATGTTATGGTAGAGTTACATATGACTTTTGTGCCTGTGGATTTTCTAATCATGGACATGGGGAATAAAACCTCTAGTCCTATTATTCTTGGAAGACCTTTTCTTCGTACTACAGGTGCTATCATTGATTCAAAGAGGGAATGAAGTTTCAGTTTCCACACAAGAAGTGCATGGAACACTTCCCAAGAAAGAGGGAACATCAAAGTTCAAGCTCCCTCATGAGCTTCATCTTCAATAAACAACAAGTAAGAAGCCTAGCTATATGGCTATAAAGAAAGCGCTTTGCGGGAGGCAACCCGGTTATTTTTATGTGTGATTTTCTTTGTGTCCTCTTGCTGTAACAAGAGATTTGTTTTTAGTTTAGTTTCTGGATTTTAATAAAGTGCCAAGTTTTACCCATTTTGGTTTGAAAAGTTGCTTATAGCGTTCGGAGATTTTATTCCTGCACGAATCTGTGCACGGTATGATTTTTAATTCTTATTCTGTAACTCCGAATGAGCTCATATTTGAACTGTAGTTGCAACTTTTCATCCTCTGTATGCATGAATTTTTCGGAATTTTTCGACAAAGTTTGGTAGGGTAGAAAAATACGTTTTGCTGCTGCTGTTTTTCTGGACAGATTCTGTCCCATTTTGTTTTATGCATGTTTTGAACTTTTAAGTTGAATCTTTTTGATCCAATTGAGTTTATGAGTAGGCATACAACATTATACTTTCTGGACATTCATATGATTTTTGTTTAAGGATTATATGCAGCAAGAAACCTATTTGTTTATCACTACTAATGCACCCCACAGAAAAGAAATGGGAGAAACGGTGTTTTGAAGTTTTTTCACAGGGATTGGAGGAGATGCACCAAGAGCTATCCAAGGATGGTGAAGACCATAAGCTTGGGGATGTGAAGACAACCCCACTGGACCTACACACTCTCGGTTTGCACACGTCTAACTTCTGTTTTTCGATCGAAACACTTTATCGCATAAACTTGGAGCGTCTTTTTGTTTGTTTTGTTTGATTTGTTATTTTGTGAGACCACCACACTATCATTTATATGAGAGAGCTACTGGAAATATGGGTTGAAATATGTTGGATGCTTTTATAATTGGGAAAAGGGATGTTTGAGTTGATTTTTAATGATACATATAGTTGCATGATTCATGAGCTTGTTTATGAGTAATAATTTGCAAATGCTTTATCAAGAGCTATCACTTATTCATGTTTTGATGCTGAAAGTTATTTTACTTGTTTAACATGGATTAGTTAGTTCTATGGACACTCATGCATGCATCTAGATGGTCAACTTTCTCCCTCTTGCTAGCCCAAAAATTCCAACAAGCAAAAACTTGTTTCCAACACCTTCAACCAAAGTTATTCCAGTGAGTCCACCATATCTACCTATTGGCTTTATGCTATTCCGAGTATGTTTATCATGATATTTGTGTTATCTATACCTCTGAATGAAAATGTTTATGTTATTGATTGTTATGGGAAAAGTTGGTTATATAGCTCTCACGAACTTGATGCACAACTTTATTTTTATTGCATAAATAAAACATGACCCATTGTGATTAAGATTATGATGTAGTGGCTTGATAAATGTCCGAGGTTGGGAGTTAGCCCATATGTGCTGTCACATGCAAAGCTTTCAACATGCTCCTTCATCTCATTTAGTTGATATCATGTACTTTTGTTTATGGATGCCTATCATGGTGAAATGAGGTGGAAATGAAGTAGTTTAAATGAGTTTGTATAAATGGTTAGAGAGACGCCTGGGCCGCTAATCTAAGCCATGCATCATTCATGGTGGAAATTTACTTACATGCTATGGTGAACCTTCTGTGATACACCTTAAATAAAAAGCTATTCCAATGGTAAATAAAAAGGGTGTTGAGGTTGTTCATCTTGTTTGTTTGTCTTGTCATTTTGATATGGGCTTGTTCCATATCCTGGGACAAGAGGTACCCCAGTTGACGCTCTTGATGATACTATTATTACTTACAATGATATAACTTGAACTTGCTTTGTTTCCAAGTTGAGTAACTCATGGTGTAGGTACTTGTATTCAAGGGGCATGAGACACCTAACCTTTACTTTGTCAAGCACACTACTCATATTTGCTTTCACATTAAACTTAATCATTCAAGATGCTATGATAGGGGAATGAGAGCTTGACACCAAGATTCCACATTGCAATCATTAACTTAAGTAGAAGAGTTTGGAAGTTAGATGAAACTTATGCATGCTTTACCTCTACTCACATATACATCTTTCCAAAGTGTCCACCTTTTATATTCAGATTTTCATCTACACTCTATGACCAATGTAGGATGTTCTTACTTATCATTATGCATACATGTGGTCCATATTACTATCTTCTATGTTACACTTTGTGAACTATCATTGAACATCCTTGCTTGAATACTTGATATCACTTCATAAACTATTTGCATATTGCTACTCCTTTGAAGAATGAATCATTTGACTCTATGTAGCAGTAGCAATCATCTTTGATATCCATTGTTAGTATTATATTGCAAAGTCCATGTTAGTTTTATCACCTTCATACTCGAGGACGAGTATTGGTTAAGCTTGGGGATGTTGATGCATGTAAAATGCATACATGAACTTTGCACTATATCACTTATATTCCAATCATATTTGCATCATATAAGGGTTATATCACTGTTATAATGATTTTAGGAATAAAATATTTTTCCTATTTTTATGGAATTAACCCTGCGCAGGCAGAAAACCCTATTTTTTCCTTTTAATGTTTCAGGGACCCAAACGACGTCCAAATACCTGGAAAATTACGTCAATATTTTGGAAGGAGAAGACTTGGGAGCGAAGGAAGCAAGCAAACGGAGGCCGAGGCCAAAAGGGGTGGCCCACGCGGCACTGTACCTGGCCGCGTGGGGCCCACCTTTGGCCCTCGGGCTCCGCTGCCGTCGATCTTTTCTCCACCGACTCGTCTTGACCTAAAAACGCCTATAAAAAAGTCCCCGACGTTCTCTGGAAGGAGCGCCGCCAAACACAGAAACACCGAAAAGAGATCTGGAGCTGCAGATTGGAGGGGGAAAACTCCGGCGGGGCGCTGCCGGCGTGGTCTCCATCTTCTCCATCGACATCTCCACCGTCTCCATGATGAAGAGGGAGTAGTCCACCTCTGGACTATGGGTTTGTGGAAGTAACTTATGTATCTCTCCTCTCTTTGAGCTTCACTAATTAGTACCGTATGAGCTGCTGAACATGATTACGGTCATATGTAATTCCTATGTGGTGGATCTTTTTGAGTTAATATATGTTTGAGATTGCAATGTTTGTTTCAGTTATGAATATAGATGCATATTATGTACCCCGTTCTTATTACTTGTTATGATCAAGCATGTTTATGAGAGCGTGTGTGGGGATGTGTGCATTAGTTGGAGTAACGGGGGGTGGTGAGTGCGGTAAGTTGACAACTGTAATATCGCGATCCACTTGGGTGTTTACCTTACTTTGTTGCCTCACTAGGGATAAAAAAAACCATGCTACAAGGGTTGTGGGTGATTGCCACTTCTCCGTGACTAGATCTAGCATGTTCTTATTTTACTTCATGTCATGATACTTAAAGCTATACTCTGAGTTATCTTAATTACTAAGGTGTTATGATTTAGTTCGCATCTTGGTGGAGTATAAGTGAGATTAATAACCAAAAGATCTCTATGTTAGGACGTGATGCCCATATAATTAGTAACTTGTATCAAACTTTGTGTTGCAATCTCATATGTCAACTCTAGTGTTCCATTGTCTGCCACTTTATTAAAGAGAGAGTGCATTTGTGAAACCATGAACCCCGGTCCATTTTTAATCATAAGAAACACCTTTCCAACACTTTTACCACTTTTCCATTTTCTGCCATTATTAAATCCGAAAATACAAAAACACTTTTACATCTTGCATTCATCATAAAAAACCCAAAAATATCATTTATCATTGTTATCATCATCCTTGCACATTTATTCACCACCATTGCATATTTATTTCTTGTTTGCATTGCATAACTATCTTGATATCATTCTTACACCTTGTGCTTGACAACCACAGTGAGGTTGAGGACCAAAACATTTAACTTTGTTTTGTAGGTAACCAAAAGAAGGATAGGAAGATAAATCTTTCACTACTGATTCCCCGAGAGTTCGATATTAAACCCTCGAGTCACCCTCGTGGGGAAAACACGTCTTCCACTTACTACATACTCTGCACTTGGAGGCTCAACCTAACCCCGTATACTTTTAATTGCAGGTAGCTACTGAAGGCTATCACTTCTACGGGTATCAGCGTGCACCATCACTTTAGTGTTATGTAAGATGCCTCGGCTCCATTTAGATAGGCATTTACCCGTACGGAGGAGCTTGTGAAAGAGAACGTGGCAAGGTTTAACATGGGAGATGGGGTGGTTCCAAGCCTTGGCCACGACTTCATTGAAGTCGGGGATGCAAAGCCAAAAGTTCTCGAATTTGAAAGTGCGAGGGCGACGAGGACCACTTCATCAGCGAGGAGCAAGGGGCAATGATCCCAGAGCGACGAAGATAGAGCATTGAGGATGTGGGTGTCAAAGCGAATGTTCCATTCGGCGTTGGAAAAGAAAGCATCGAGCTTGCACATAGTAGGATTTAGCCTCTCATTGCTCCAAGTAAACCTACGGTTTTGGAGGTGGTTTTCACGGAGTTCACAAGCTTGAAGGGTTGCCCGGAAACGATGGATTCTACTACGGTTGACGTTTCCCTTGTTTTTGTCACGAGCCCGATGGATTTGGTTGAAATCACCAAGGGCAAGCCAACGTGTCCCAACGGGAGGCTTGTGGCTAAGCAACTCGGCAAAGAAATCATCCTTGGGGGAAGAGAGGGTAGGGCCATAGACCGTCGTCAACTTGAAGTCACCCTCAAGGTCGGAGTTTATGGATGGGCGTGCGCCGAAAGACAAAACTCTCCAATTTGTGGGCTAGTGACGTGCACAACGGAGTCATCCCAAAGCATAAGGATGCCTCCCCGGGTTCCGATGGCCGGCCTCTCAAAGATGTTTCGGAGGCGGTTTCCTCCAAGGTAACAAGCGTCGAAATGCGAAATGAAGCGAGCTTAGTTTCTTGGAGGCATACAATATGACATGTAGATGCAGCAATTGTCTCATGGACCGCAGTGCGCCGATCATGATCGTTCAGGCCCCTTGGGTTCCAGCTCAAAGTGTTAACTATTTGCTCTAACATTGGAAACAAGACAATCTAGAGCATCGTGACAACGATAGCAACAGCAACATGCAACAGAGGCGTACAGGTACAGGATAGTAAAGCAACAAGCTGGAACAAGCTCCAGAGGACAGCGACTTCTTTTGGGGCACCAGAGCTAAGACTAGAACGTTGTGCTAACATTGGAGAACTAGTAAAACAACAGGAACAGAACCGTGCCCAGAAATCTTGCAATTCCATCGATCGCAGCCTCAGCGTCATCTTCAACTAGGTCCAGCGCAGCTGCCCCTCCCAGGTTGATCAGGGCGTCCTCAACGGCCTCGTCTTCCTCTGAATTCAGCTTGAACAGAGCGCGGAACGCGGACATCGACTCGGAGGGGACCCGGTCCTTGAAAAGGAGTGAGAACGCCGCCATGCCTGCTCCGTCACGTCTTCCCCGTCCTTGACTTATCTTATTCATAATTACGATGTTTAAGAGCTAAATCATATCAGTTTATCAATTTTTATCAAATATATTACAAGATCCAAGTCGATTTTATGAAAAAATTGTATATAGCTCATACTTTTCTGATAAAAAGATAATACTCTTATCAACTTTACAAGTTTTCTTCATTTTCAATTTAGAGAAATCATTTAGAAAATGTGAGAACTCAACATGCCCGCGCTGACGTCAGCAGGTGACGGACGTGACGGCGGACGCGCCCGGCTCTCTCGATCTCGCGCTCGAGCGGAGGAGCACGACCGCGGGGCTGGAACCAGGCGGATCTACACGACAGCGTTGCGTGGAGCCAGCCGGCAGCGTACAGACACTGATGGTCGCCGGAATCGCCGACGGTGGCCAAATCCGCGGCGCCGGATTAGGCTGAGACGGCGCAGGGTTGGGGCGGCGCCGGATTAGGGCTGGGACGACGCCGGAGCATGCCTGGTGCAAGGAGGCCAGAGCAGGGCTGGGGCTGGACCGGAGCAGGACTGGTGCGAGGAGGAGGGCGGGGACGACGCCGAGCTGGGCTGGTGCAGCCGACGGGACAAGGGAGGGGGATACAGTTGCGGTGGGGAAGGGCAGCGGTGAACCTACCTAGCCGGCGACCAGGTGGATGGATGCGAGGGAGAGAAGGGCTGGGGCGCTCTGGTTGGTGGGGGTGGCAGTTATTTTGTTATTATTCCAAACTCACGAGGGCATCTGTGTCCACCATATTTCGGGAATCTTGGGAAGCAGGCAGAAGCACCTCCCAACCTGCTTCCGCGGTCGTACGCTCGCGCAGTGCATTTGGCTACCGCGCTTCTCGCAATCGCTTTTCTATTTCGTGCCGTTTGTTTGGCCTTCAACTTTTCCACCCCAAAAGTATAAGCGGAAGTGGAAACAAACAGGGACTTAGTATTGCATCAGCTTTACACAAGTAAGACATGAACAAGTATAAGAGGAGTGTATGCGTAGAAATTATTTTTCTTACGGAGCGTAAGAGGAGTGGTCGGACCCTTCCCCGGACCCTGCGCATGCGCATGTGGGATACGTGCACCGAGGTGCCCATTTTTTAGTTCATAAGAGCATCTCCAGACCCCCAAACCATCCGCGGCGCGTCCGCGGACAATGACCGGAGATCCCCTAAAAGTGGACTCATCCAACCATGTACTCCAAACTCTCCCCAAATTGTGGAGCTATTTGCATGTGATTGGTGAAGAAGGAGAGAAAAGAAAAAGAAAGATAAAAGTAGTACATAAAGTGGTCCGTGTCCTACGTGGCGGTTATTCGGCCGTGTCCGGCAGCCCCCAAACCCGCATATGAGGTGAGTTTGGGGGCTGCCGGACGGTCCGGACGTATAGGGAGAGTTTGGGGACCATGGTTGGATGCACAATCTTACTTTCTCTCATGTCCTGAGACCCGTCCGGACGCTTGTGCGGACCTTTGAGGAGATTTGACAACCGTGACTGGAGTATCTAGGTGTATCATTTAGTTTGCGCATGATTATCTTTTCACATCCAAGAGCTGTAGACTCAGAAATCTGCTAACGAACACAAGAATGAAAACAAAAATGACACGATGTTCATAAAAAAAGTGAGCTGCACTTTCAGATTTATGGTTATGAAGAACCTTACTGTTTATGGATGTATACAAACCCTCTTTCCACCTTATGTTACAACATCCTCCAAACACAGATTATACAAAAATACCGAGTTACATAAGACAGAGGAGAACCAGTCTCATGTTCCCCAACAATCGTTCCCGTTTCGCCCCTCCTGCTCCTCCTACCCATTGCTGCTGTGAAGAAGAGGCATGGAGAACACCTGAACACGGTCACCGTCGAGGCGCCCCACGGATCTCTTTCAGAGTCCGAAGCGCGGCCACGGTGCTCCTCATGTACATGCTCCTCATGCCCTCGTCATCCAGCTCCTCGTCACTGTCGCTCTCTTCGTTGCCGTGTTCGTTTGGTATAAGAGGTTCGTTTGCCGGAATGATCTGGTCCAGCATCACCTCACATTCCTTTACGAGCTTGTGAAGGAGGTCAGTGGTGAAAAAAGCTGCTGCAGTACCCTCTGGATGAAGGGGAGGCGGATCAGCGCACCGGTCCTCTTGTCATACTTCTTGAGAATTTTAACCAATCCTGAAAAGTAGTAGCGTATTACATAAGCTGATAAGCATATTTGGTAATAGCTGATTGATACGAGAATGTTTTAAAAAATGCACCTGATTTTTTTCACATGATTAATGAGCATAATAGGTAAATCATTTTCATCTAACAGAATAGAACTGTGTTTTACTATTAGTTTAATCAGAATTTGAGCGCTTTAGAACGAAATGATTGTTGGCATAATCTTGTGCTACCCAAAATATCTAGCCACTATTGCTTAGTAGCTAAGGTAGTAGAGCTAAAATCAGATTTGAACTCAGCCATGTGTGAGCTGTAAAAGCTAGGTCGGTCACTGTAGCAGGTCGGTCACTGTAGCACCGACCTTGAATAGGCTATATAAGGAGATGTACCCCTTTGTATGGAAAAAAAAGAAAGCTGGTAAGGCAAGATGTAGCCTAGAGCTTGGGTGTGGAGAGAGCCCGTGAGATGTAGTCTCCGTCGGACCGTGGTGTGTGCCCGGCCGGCAGGAGAGCTCCCTGGGTTTACTGCGTGTGTGCGTGTGTACCTCCATGTATACCAAGAGAGAGCAAGAGAAAACAGCACGAGTTGTGTGTGTGCTGAAAGTCTCTGTGAGCTCCTCTTGTGTCCGTGTGTGTGCGTAACTCTTCTCCTACCTTGGGCCACTTCCATCATTTGGTATCAGAGCCATGGCGCTGGTTTCGCAAGGCGCAGGCATTGGGGGAGCACGGTGTCGCTCTCCTGTCCGATGCTCACGCCGACGAACTACACCGTCTGGGCTATCAAGGTGAGGCGATCGTAGACGCCGCGGGTGTCTGGGAGGCGGTATCCCCTGTGGATGGCGAGGAGGTGGACGAGGAGAAGATGCGCTGCTGGTAAGTTGTGCCACCGGCGGCAAGGAGGTGATGGCCATGGCGCGGAGGCCATTGCCGTGAGGAGTTCGTCCATGTCTGAGCCATCGACGAGGTGCGTCATCGACGGCAACATGGAAGTGTATCACCGGCGAGTTGCGGCACCGGTGATGAACATGTGCGAGTCGTCGACGAGGTGCGTCATCGACGGCAACATGGAAGTGTATCACCGGCGAGTTGCGGCACCGGTGATGAACATGTGCGAGTCGTTGACAAGGTGCGTCATCAGCGACAACATGGAGGCGAGTCACCGGCGAGTCGTGGCACCGGTGAAGATCAAGTTGTGTCCGTGGCGGTGGCGACCGGCGTATGTGAGCGCCAGGTTGTGCCTGTGGCGGTGGCGACCGGCCTGTGAGCGCCAGGTCGAGTCTGTGGCGGGTACGTACGTCAGTGCGGCGTGGTGTTTGTGCGCCAAAATAATCCGGAGCATCAAGATTAGGGGTGATTGTTGGCATAATCTTGTGCTACCCAAAATATCTAGCCACTATTGCTTAGTAGCTAAGGTAGTAGAGCTAAAATCAGATTTGAACTCAGCCATGTGTGAGCTGTAAAAGCTAGGTCGGCACTGTAGCTAGGTCGGTCACTGTAGCAGGTCGGTCACTGTAGCACCGACCTTGAATAGGCTATATAAGGAGATGTACCCCTTTGTATGGAAAAAAAAGAAAGCTGGTAAGGCAAGATGTAGCCTAGAGCTTGGGTGTGGAGAGAGCCCGTGAGATGTAGTCTCCGTCAGGACCGTGGTGTGTGCCCGGCCGCAGGAGAGCTCCCTGGTTGTACTGCGTGTGTGCGTGTGTACCTCCATGTATACCAAGAGAGAGCAAGAGAAAACAGCATGAGTTGTGTGTGTGCTGAAAGTCTCTGTGAGCTCCTCTTGTGTCCGTGTGTGCGTAACTCTTCTCCTACCTTGGGCCACTTCCATCAATGATCGCTGCATCTTCCATGCAGACATGGATAGGTGCATCTTGGAAATGACCAGGGTTACACAGGGAGAACTGAAAAATATTTAACGATTTAAGCATCTTATCTACGTACATGAAAAACTATATGTTAACATGTCACGGGGAAAAACGCCACAGAAGTAAAGATGCCTTACAAGTTGCATCAGCACAAACGAAATAGCAAAGTGAGTAACGCGCTTCACATCTACAACCACCAAAAATGTGTGAGGTGACTAAGAATGTAGATTTTGAAAAGGATAAAACTAGGAACTAGCAAGTAGACCGCCTTTTGTTGCATCTGAAACACAAAAAATTAGGAAGCCTCATAAGAAGATACGCTCATGGTTACAGCCCAACCTAGTGCCGTTTCATACTTTCAAAGTTCACAATGTTAATTCATATTACTCCCTCCGATCCATATTAATGGACTCAACTTTGTCTAGATACGAATGCATCTAGTCTAAGTAGACTAGATGCATTCGTATCTAGACAAAGTTGAGTCCATTAATATGGATCGGAGGGAGTACCAAATTTCTTCACCAGGAGTACAATATTACTACATATCATGATTAACTCATCAAAGCCCAGAAAAGCACCACCTTTTTCTGAACAAAGAAAATGACCCAACTACAGGCTAAACAGAAATGATGTTTCTGAATTTGTCCAGAATATCATGCTAGAAAAGATGGAACTTTAATCAACACTAATCCAAAACAATAACATCTTTAGATGCATCCCATGCCAATCAATCAGAAGGAATCAATTTTGTTGACATAACTTGTTCCGACAAAAAACCAGGGTTCCAGTTGTGCTACACTATTCTCACTGAGAAAAAAAATTAGGACATGCGGAGAGCTTGTTTGGACAACAAAATCAAATCCCCAAATGTAGACTATCTACTCAATGTGAACTATAAGATACTACAGGATGAACTTTGAAATACTAGCGTTATCACCAAATATTTTAGTTGTAATACGCGTTTCGAAGTAGCCGTGATGCGGGAAAAGAAAACTAGTTTAATTAGAAGACGGACCCATCATAAGAAAAGGGGAACTATTAATAAATAGGAGATAACACGTGCACATATATGTATATATATTATAAAACAAGACCATCTAACCAAGTGGCTCGAGATTCGAGTGGTCCCACTAGAGTCGGAATATTTCAACTCTATGAGTCCACGTCCACATATATAAAAATAATCGTTCCAAATTTAGTGGAACCACACTTTGATTCCAGATAGCCCACTATCCATAAAGGGTAAGTGTCCACTTCGCCCAATTGGCCTTTGCATGTTTCATGGAGCTTCACATTTCCACTAGTGTTAGGGAGACCAACCACAATGTGCAAAAACTGGAAGAGGAAAAAGCTCACCGGTGTAGTTGAGAGCGCTGTAGTTCACGAGCAGCACGATCTCGCCGTGGAAATCGACGACCTCCTTCCCAGTCGCATCAGCTCCTCCGCGGAGCCCATCGCAGCCGCCCTCACCACACGGCCCTGAAGCTCCTGCGCCCCCCCGGAAACACACGTACGAATCGGATCAATCCAGCAAGAAAACGAATTCCAGACCACGCGACCAAGAAGAGGCGGAATCGAATCACAGTCACGCACCTTCTGCCGGATCACGTAGTCCTCCTCCTTCCCGAGGAAGAAGGCGTTGAACTTCTCGAGCTCGGCCTCCAGGAGGCAGACGAACCCGGCCTCCTCCGGCGTCATCGGCGGCGGCGAGCCTCCGCTCCCGACGCGCTGGCGCTTGCTCTTCCGCTCGACGGCGCCGGCGTCTGCGATGAGCTTGAGATGTTTCTTGAGGTTCTTGTAGGACAGGAACTTGTCGCGCCACTCCGGCAGCGTCTCCACGATCTGGTTGTTCAGGCTCTTGCCGAACTTCATCGCGAACCCGTGAGAATAGCGAAGGACGAGAATTGGATCGAATAGCTCGAGGAATTCGCGGTGGGATGAGGAGAAGAAGGGTATGCGCAAGGTGAGGGGACGATGGAATATTCGGAGGCTCGTCGTGGTCTTGTGGAGATGGCGTGCGGTAGGAGTACCCAAGGGGGGTGACCTCATAATCTCAGATACACGCGACACAATGCATATTTGTGTATCATATAAACACACATCTATGTAACATATTATTTACCATACCACACTATTAGAGTAAGTTAATCAAAATCACAAAACAAACAATCCATTCCTAAATATTAGAGCAAGGAAAATTTAACATATTTTCAAATTCACGACGAAATCTAGTCGTAACAAAACTAATAGTATGGAAGCTTTAGCGGTCCGGGATGGGATCATTGTTGCTGCTTCGGGTGGCTTCTCAAAAGTGGTTATAGAGACGGATGCACAGCAAGTGGTTACGCTTTGGAACGCTAGAAACCAAGGACGATCTGAGATTGCTTCGATCCTTCACGAGATTGAATACATCAGTCAAAATCTGGAGAAGGTTGAGATTAAATTCATCGGGAGGGAGGCAAATGAAGGAGCACACCTTTGTGCTAAGCAAGCATCGGAGAGAAGAAGAAGATGTATGTGGATTAATTTTATTCCTAGTTTATTACCCGATGTCTTGAGAATGATTGTAAGCCCGATGACGATTAAGGAATGAAAGTTAGTGAGTCGCAAAAGAAAAAAAAAAGTAGCCTAAGAAACGAGATGTCGGATGTCGAAGATCGTACATATGACATGAAGGTCAAGGTGCAGTTAAGGTTGACATTTAAAAATATTCAACTAAACATGTGAGTCCCCATTTAGATGAAATGTGTGTAAGAGTCTTATATTAGAGTGAATGGAAATAATCGCATCAAGGCGGAATTCAGACTTTGGCGCTTGGCTGGCTTAGGTGGGAGAGCGAGAGGGATAGAGTAGTCGTGTGTGTGTCCACGGGGTGGGCGAGCCATGTCGCTTGTGACAGAGGCTTTCGCGAATTGTAACAGCAAAAATTTCTTCTCTATCTTAATAACAAAGACACAAGATTCTCGCGCGTGTTCTTGAAAAAAAAGAGTGAATGGAAACTTTTTCTCGATTATGTTGTTTCAGTTTGGCTAAATATTGCACATTTAATTTTGAAATTACAAAATTGAGATGATATGGGTGAGCTATGGTGCAACTAAGGATTAGATTTTTATGAAGGATATCTTGGTACTGAGAGCATCAATACATCATTTATCACTTTGATACCGAAGACTAATAGCCCAGAATGTATCAATGATTATAGACCTATATCTTTGGTTAGTGTTACTCTAAAATTTACCACCAAACTTCTTGTAAATTGGCTATGAAAAATATCATCGCTCTCGTCCAAATAAATCAGCATGGCTATATAAAAAATAAGACTATAAATGATTGTCTTGCATGAGATTTTGAGTACATTCATCTATGCCATAGACTAAGAGAAAAATTATCATTTTGAAGATTAATTTTGAAAAAGCATTTGATAAGTGAATGTTAACATTGTCTAGATGTTAGTGGATTGAATATATTAAGAAAATTTTATTTAGTTTCTAATGTGTTCTACTTAATGGCGTGGTAGGATTTCTTTTTGCAGAAAGTGTGTTAGGCAAAAGGTGCCCCCTATCACCACTTTTATTTGTATCTAAATCTGAACTCTTTCAATATGATATCAACAATGCATGGCGTACTTTAGGTTTGACCTTCCACTTGATAACTCATTCTGATTGGACTATCTCGTGATAAAATCTGCAGATTATACTCTACCTATCATGCGAGCATGCCCTGATCAACTACTGAGTCTGAAAACCCTATTGGAGACATTTTCATCCTTTACTTGTTTGAAAGTGAATTATTACAAGACATCTATGCTGCTTGTCAGTTTCTTTTCGGATAGAGTTCAATACCATCCTAATAGTTTTGGCTGCAAAGAGGAAGCCCTTTCTTTCACCTATCTTGGATTGGCAATGTGATCTACTAACATAGTGATTGGACATCTTGTGGGGACATTAGAGAGAACTGGCGGAAAATTGGTTGGTATTGCTGATTTTCTCTCATATGACAATAGGCCGATTGATTTTAATTATATAATCTATGATATCCCCAAAAAAATATGTGCTCTATCAAGATGCCCTTTGATTTCCTTGCAACTAGAGGCTTCCTATGGAGATGAAAGAGATTGAAAAGAGGCAAATGTTTAGTGAGATGGAAAATTGTGTGCAAGCCTAGGTGTACTAAATCGAAGAACACGAAAAGTCGTTCTACTTAGGAGAAAATTATTCAAATTTATGAATAGCCTCGAGGAAGGCATGACCCGAGTGATGCATACACTGTAATTTCTTTTTATAAAATATGTATACTATATAAAATGAAAATAACACAGTAGGGGTCTCTACTGACTTTGCGTAAAAGTAAATATGAATGCCAAAATAAATTTATGGCTCATTAGATCTGGATTTTTGTTGATTTGGCCCACTTTACATCTGATATTTGATTATTTGCCACATGACCACCACATGTCAGTGACACGTGATGTATCAAATAATCAAATTGCATAAAATGGGGCAAATCGTCAAATCCCCCTTAGATCAGGGCTGGATGGACATCTTAGTTATTTGGTCAGCTATTTGTTTTGGATAGACGTTTTATGGTATATAGATAGCTGCAGATATAAAGTAGCTGATACCGTACCGAGATCGAAAAATGACACGGCAGAAAAATAAACAACTATAAGTCTAGCTGGATAAAACTGAGAGTTTGCTGACCATTTCAACTTGAAGTGGCACCACAGGAAGGCTAATTTCTCACGGGTCTACAATCTTTTGACTTTTGGTTTCGTCTACGAACCTTATTATACCTTCTCCCCGTGCATAACGTCAACCTATTGTTTGGACTGGGAAGACGAAACGGATATGTTCGATGAGTTTTCATGGAAACATAGTATATTCAAACAGGTCGCCGATCATAAACAATCGATCAAGCAAGTTGCAGCTGTCAGAAGAAAAAAATCAAGCAAGTTGCAGCGCCGGGATAATCTATAGTTATCGTACGGCCGGGCCAGGGAGGAGACGGAGATTCCGAGCATAATTCCGCCGGGGCGACGAATATGCGAGCGGATATCCTTTTTTGGAGCGTCGCCTCTCGATCGTACCGAGCTAAACGGAGCTAAAGAACTTTCTTGTCACTGGTGGAGCTTCTCCGCGACCTCGCGGCTGACGCCTTCGGCGTTTTAATCGTTCTAGCCGAGGACGAACACGCAGCGGCAGCCGCATCCATTTCTGCGGGCGACCGCGACGCAGCGGAGTATTTCAGAAGTCAACAGTTTTGTATTTTGATTTTTTTTTTCGTTTATCTTGTTCGGGGCACTTATAATTCGTTTAAAAGGTCAAACTGAAAAAGCTTAAGACATTGGTAAAATTTGGCATAAACCTTACCTAATTCTTATTCTTCTAAAAAAACTTTACAATCTACCGGGAGGATACCATGCGTCCCGTGTTTCTACGCGCGACATGTGTCCCCAATGAGGCCTCACACCACGCCGCCAGACTTATCTCTTTATATCGCTCCACTCATTTAAATCCTCTCATTCTCTCCTCGATCCTCACTTTCTATCGCACCTCGTGGTCTATCCCCCCTCCCTCCCTCCCCCCCCCCCCCCCCCCCCCCCCCCCCCCGCCGCTTGCTGGCGCACCCTTGCCGCCCCACCAACATGATATCCATTTCCGTATCTTCCCCGCGCCCGCATCCCTGATCCCGTGGATTTTAGAGGCTCACCTACCGGCACGAAGTCCATAATGACATCGGCACCGGACGATGCAATGGCCACTGTGTTTGTATGCGACATCAAGCGTGTCCAAGATGTTGCCATGGATCAACGCCCCCGCCCCCCACCGGCCCCCACCTCGAGTTCTTCCCGGTCAGTTCCAACACTTTCAGCAATCCTATTATGGTGTTGTTTTCCATTGGCTGGTCTGCCTACTTACGCTTTATCTGGATACAGCTGAGACTTTGTTGACCTTTTCAACTTTAAGTGGCGCTAATTTCTCACGGATCTACAATCTTTTGACATTTGGTTACGAACCTTATTATATGTTCTCCTACCCTCGCATCATCATAGTTAGAGATGCGTCCATACACCAATGTATTGTTTAGATCCACATGTGGGGACGATGAAATGGTACTCCCTACGTCCACAAATAGGTGTAATTTTAGTTTTATTCTGAATCAAACAATTTCAAATTAGACCAATTTTATAAAAATACTAGCAATATTTGTGACACAAAATTAGTATATTATGAAAGAATGGGTCTAAGTATATTAATTTGATGTTATAAATGTTGGTTAAACTTTTAAAAATGACGTAAGAAAAAACTAAAAGTACACTTATTCACAAAGAGAGGGGGTATGTTTGATGCGTTTTCAGATTCAAACAAGTCGCCGAGCATAATTAATCAAGTGAAGTTGCGGCGCCGAGTTAATCTATTGTCCGGTCGGGCCACGCCGGCGAGGAAGATTCCGAGCATAATTCCGGCCGGGGTGACGGATATCCGTGCGGATATACCACCGCAAGAGCACAAAGCGCGGAGGCCTTTGCGCCGATTGGCGCGA
This sequence comes from Poa pratensis, assembly GCA_947311845.1. NCBI lineage: Eukaryota > Viridiplantae > Streptophyta > Magnoliopsida > Poales > Poaceae > Poa > Poa pratensis. Next base: position 27,695,917 of record CAMZMU010000052.1, on the reverse strand, counting down.
ACTCAACCATCATCTATTTTTTAGCTGGGTGGATCTGCTCTATTACAGCTAGCCGGACGATGGCCCGAGGCGCTGGAGTTAACGAGGCGTTGAGGTTTTCTCTCGAAGGCAAGCACGGTTGCTAAGTAGTACAAGCACGCTTCAAAAAAAGTAGTACAAGTAAAATATAGTATATTATAAGGTCGGTCGACATTATGAATTCAAAGATGTCGTACGATATTTGCCACTACGACCGGCCCAGCTGCTCCCCGCGCTCGGCGCCGCTACCGCGCCACGCCCTAGTCAATCCATGGCTTCCGTCGGTCCACCGCCTCCACGCCTTCCTTCAAACCCCGCGCGCCCAACCCACCTTCTCTAGCGTCGACCGCCATGCATCCGGCCCACCCTCCCTCGTTAAGTTGCTCCCTCGCCTCCACCCATCCCCCGCGGTGAGCCACGTCGTGCCGACCACGGTAAACTCCGTTCCTTTCCTGTCCTCCAATCGCGGTGTCCCCATCACCGGCGAGGTCAATTTCCATCTCCGGCGCTCACCCTCGTCTTCGCCTTCTCCGTCCGCGCTGCCTCCCTCCCCGTCTTCTCCTTCTCTAGCGATCTTTCTCGTCTCCGGTGCAACTCGCATGGGCCAGGCCCATAAGCAACAGGGAGTATGCGGGAGCGAATGCGCCGCGGTAGGCAGCAACTAGGAAATCCCATCTATCGGCATTTTTTTTTATATAGAAATCCGTATGTCGGCAAATATGAGTTTTTTTTAGGGGTGGCAAATAAGAGCTGAACCGGCGTGGTACCCTCTATTGGCATCGCGGCTACCAAAAAAGCCCAACCGGCGTCCGGGCGGTAACAACGCCTTGAAAACATAACGTACAGCCAGCCGCACACGGCCCAACCCAAATCAGCCAGGCCCAACTAGCAGAAGCACGGAGCAGCACCACGTCGCATCCCCGCCGGCAGCCGCACGCTGCAGCTTCGAACCCCTGCTGCTCCGGCGCCTCCCTCTCGCAGCGCCGCTCCTTCTTTCGCTGCCGCCGCTGGGATTTTCCTTGTGGGTGCCGCAGCAGCGGGAGGAGAAGAGAAGAGAAGGGAAGCGAGCGGCGGAGCTCGACGGCGGCGCAGGTGTGTCCTCTCTCGCGCCCTCCTCCCCCTTCTCTCGTCTTCCGGCGGTCCTCCACGGCCCAGCCGCGACATGATTCATAATATGGGTGTTTTGCAGGTTGGATCCCCCACTTCCCCTCTCGACGCCCATCGATGGCAATCGTGGCGATGATCCAGCGACCGACAGTATAGTCCCGTGGCAGTTGCGAGGACTACCTCAACGATAACCGCGGTATGATCCTTCCTCCTTGTTTGTGCCTGTAGCTAATCGAACATCGGACTCCATGATCGACCAGAACTGGGGTTCCACGATGGTCTGGACGAATCGGGTGTCTATTCTTCATGGTATTGGATCTAATTTCCTGTCTCCTTTTCGTGTATGCAGTTTCTGGTATATACTTCTTTCTCTCCTCGATTTAATGGGGCAAGGGGAGCACGATTCAGCTCATGTTGTTCCATCTGATGAAAGGAATGAGCTCGAAGTCGAAGGTAATCACAGCTGTATATCTGCTAATCTTCAAAAGAATATCCATATGATCTAACCACCTACTGCTAACGCTAAGACTAACGAAGTTTGCGTGACAAAGGCCAACTAATTAGACACGTATGCATTCCTCCCAAAAAAAATGTAGGTAAACTCCGCAGTGAATAACTTTACCAAACAAAAAGGTTTTTCTGTAGACTTCATATATCAATAGTTGGTCCTTAGAGAGTAGCTGATGAACGTTTTGTTTCTCTCATCTCATGTTATAGTTTTGCTTTCCTCTTGTCTTACAACACAATCCCAGTGTTTTTTCCGTATCACCTGCTGTCCTCTGCCTTTCTGATGTAATATAAGATGACTGCCTTCTCTGCTCCATGTATTCAGTCGAGGAATCAAAACATCTTCTTCATGGTATTTGTTACTCTTACAGATCTACGAGTGAAGGAAAGGTGCTTTGAGCAGAGAGAAGCTCTTCCAGGGGAGCCTCGCTGCATTATATGTGGTCGATACGGCGAGTATATATGTGATCAGACTGATGATGACATCTGCAGTGTCGAATGCAAGACTGCTCTTCTTGCTAGAATTGCTGCTAAAACAAAGATGCCAGCAAAAACACCAGTGCGTGTAAATGTTCCTTTTGATGACGAAAGCTTCTGTGTCAGAGACAATAACTTTCCTGGTATGCCGAGTTTGCATGCTAGCCAGATCGCTTCGCTTAGAAATAAACTTGACATTTGTGTCAAGGGAGAGGCTATTCCTGATCCAATCATGTGTTTCTCTTCATGTGGTCTTCCTGAGAAGCTTGTGCACAATCTTGAGACTGCAGGATATATTATGCCTACTCCGGTGCAGATGCAAGTCATCCCTGCATCAATAAGCAATAGAAGCTTACTTGTCTCTGCAGATACTGGTTCAGGGAAAACAGCTTCTTTTCTAGTTCCTATAATTGCACATTGTTCACGGGGGCGGCTGCAGCAATGTACAAGCAAGCGTGGGCCCTTAGCTATAGTCCTTGCTCCGACCAGAGAGCTATGCATACAGGTGGAAGATCAAGCAAAAGTGCTTGGAAAGGGTTTGACTTTTAAAACTGCTCTAGTTGTTGGTGGAGACCCGTTAGCTCAGCAAATATATAGGATTGAAAATGGCGTCGAGCTAATTGTTGGCACCCCAGGGAGACTAATTGATCTTCTCATGAAACACAATGTTGACCTTACCGATGTTTCTGTATTTGTTTTGGATGAAGTGGACTGCCTGCTAGAGAGGGGATTCAGAGATCAGGTCATGCAGATCTTCCGGGCACTGTCACGTCCACAGGTTATGATGTTTTCAGCGACAGTACATTCAGAAATTGAGGAGATGTCAAACTCACTTTCAAACAACATGATGCATATTACTTGTGGAAACCCAAGTAGACCAAACAAATCAGTTAAACAAGTGGTCATTTGGGTGGAGTCTAAGCAGAAGAAGCAGAAGATTTTTGAGATAATGAAAAGTAAGCAGCACTTTAAACCTCCTGCCATTGTGTTTGTGAGTTCCAGAGTTGGCGCTGATCTCTTGTCTGAAGCAATTACTGCTGCTACTGGGTTGGAGGCTATTTCTATTCATGGTGAGAAGACAATGAAAGAGAGAAGAGAAAGATTGAGAAAGTTTCTCACAGGAGAAGTATCTGTTGTTGTTTGTACAGGGGTCTTGGGACGTGGAATGGATCTCCTGAAAGTACGCCAAGTGATTTTGTTTGACATGCCAAATTCCATTGATGAATATGTTCACCAAGTTGGAAGAGCATCTCGAATGGGTGAAGAGGGCATGGCTATGGTCTTCGTGAATGGTGAGGATAGGAAACTCTTCAGAGAACTTGCTCAGGTTCTGAAGACTGCAGGAGCTCCAATTCCCCGGGAACTCTCTAGTTCAATATTCACCAGCAATAATTCTCTTGGTACTGATAGGAAGAGAAAATTGAATTCTCGGGCCCAATCTTGACCAGGATACATAACAGAGAGGTGGTGAGTCTTCTTAATATGACACTTCTTTATGCACTACCAATTATATGGCTTTGTTGCTCAATAGTTAAGTTGAATTTTTTGGGGAGACAGTACATCTGTGCATCCATCTAGTTGTGGATAGGCCAGATGTCGGAATATGCAACTTCTGAAATGTATAGGAACTTCCTGAGCCAGAGTAGTTAACCAGTATTAAGATGATTCCTGAGGGCATGTGCTTGGAATCAATTCAGGCAGAAAATGTAAAGAAGTTATCATATGTTTTCATCATAATGTAAGTCAAACATGCACCGTGCAGTACTGCAGGATTTAACGATGGTACGATTTAAGTTTTCCTTGATTCATTTTCAGCTTTACATTATTGATTTTATTTATTTATTTATGATCCTGGATAATCTGAATTATGGAAGCTTGGAGAAGACATTGAATTGTGATAATCATTGAATACTGAGGATTCAAATAACCATGGTTCGTTATTGCTCATGAACAACTACATAAGAGTACTGAGGGTAGTAAACCATAGCAATATGGATCATGGATAGATTAAGTATATAAAGGCCAAATTATTAGTGGCGAAGAACAATGGTACTTAGACCTCTCAAAATGGCAGCTTTGATCCTACACTCTACTGGCTATCCTTGCTCCTTGCCAAAGCTATGAAATGGGTTGTAAATTATCTGTAGCTTGTTGCTGACAAACTATGCCGTTTCAACAAAAAAATTAACATTTGACGAGAATTGTTCTAGTAAATGTTGCTCCTCTAGACTTTTTTTTCTTCATATCAGACTTATACCCGCAGTCCCGCACTGAGAATATTCATTATTTTGTTTGCTTTTTTTTTGCATACTTAATCCTAGTACATGTTGAGGAAACATATATTTGTTCAGTTACTAAAAGAATCCGTGCAATAGCTAAAGTACAACAGTGAACTAGCCATATCAAGAGAATTGGTGGAATCACAAGTATTGTAGCATTCACTACAACTATTACAGTAGAAACATCCTTCCACAAGCACTTCAATATTGGTGTTTTGCAAGTGGTATTTACTGTACCACGACACGTTTTACAACTACAACCAGGTTCCACTTTAACTACTGTAGCAACTGGTTTTCACTAGTTATTTTATTTTAACAATTCACATTTAAGTGGATCACTCAGTAATACTTCCATGCTACCTTTATTTTTCATTTGTTCCTTCAGTTGAACAATAACCTATTAGTTATAATTTTAACAGCTATTCTCCTAAGCATGATGTTAGGCTAATAATCATCCAAATGGCAATAATGCTTTATTGAGTCTACTGGACTAACTTGGTGTTGGACATGGGTCGCTCATCTCCTCTCTCTCTCTCTCTCTCTCTCTCTCTCTCTAAGCTCCGACACTTGGTTTGTTTTTATGTTCCGTTTGCCAACTTATTCTATCATGTGGAACCAACAACATTGATGTTGTATGTACTGTAACCCGTAGTACTTACTCAAGTCACATGTCTGTGTGATCTTACTTGAAACCATATTATGTAGATCTAGCATATGAAAATATCACTATCACTAAGTTTTTATTACGATAGGCTTTACAATCTTAATTAAGATGACTTCACTGATTTGGTTGAATATTATTGAAGCAAAGGGTAGAGTTAATGGTGGAGGACCACCACAGCTATCTTGCTGGACATATTTAATTCTTGCTTTTGCAACATGAAAGTTACTTGACCAGCTAATATGGTACCATATGGAACACATAATCCTCTCCTGAAAAATGATGATATAATTACCTAACTAATTCGCTTATCCTTCTCTTATTCAAAAAATTAACGGTACTATGTTTTTGCTAACATTTCTTGGTACATGGATGTGTGTAACTTATGTATTGGTACATGGGTGGGTGTAACTTATGTATGGAACTTTGATGTACCGCACAGTGATCCAAACAGGCCAGCAAATTCAGCCAATTTTACACGTGCATGTTAAAGTCCACCATCATAAGTTATATACCTCAGTAATTAGCAATTCCTATATAACACTTATCAACCTTGTTTATAGAAGACGAAAAATACCAACTTTAGGATATAAATCCATGTGGACTGGTATCTGAAGCTTCGAGCTTCGATGTTGTTTCTTTAGGATCCTGCTCTTTTATTCTGTTATTGCGCATCAAGAATGGAGAGAGCTGTAGTGATGCTACATGGTGCTTGAACAAAGTGTATGGGGATTATTAGAGCTGATACTACATGTTGGCAGAAGTTTGAAGAAAGAGAGGGAGAAAGCTTTTGCTTGTTGCTTGTTGCTTGAAGGATCCCTGTGAGGATGGAACTTGTGGCACTAATGGCAGATGACTTCAGGAATTTTAAGGTCAGGACTACTACAGCCTGCTGAATCAACGCCAATCTTCAGATAGAACTTCATATAAAATACATGAGTAAGACAGGCATAGCCGCATAGGTAGGTGAAAAGACAGTCAGTCTCCATCCAAACAATTCCATTTATGTATGGATAATGACTTAAAAAGTAAGAAACTTAACTATCTTGAGAAAACTTGTGAAACGCCTTTAATTCCTTGACCTAGTGACTCAGCAGAGACTATGCGTGGCAACTTTTTTCCATCTATGTTATTTTTTTCTTTCCCGATCCAATTGTTTATAATGACAACTGATTGGGCCCTTAAGCATTGACCGCCTACTTTTGCACCATCCTCTAAACTCAACCATGAGGCTGATCTTTTTTTTTTGTCATTTCTCCATGTTCTGAAGTTTGGACAGAACAAAAAGGGAATGTGGGGACCTTGCTCATCATTCTTTATTGTGTCTATCTTTTCTTTTAACACTGTTATATAAACTCTTGTGACTTGGCAATGTTGAGTTACCATCCGAGCTAACAAGCATTGACCATTAAATTTCTTCTACTTCAGTATTTGCTAAGTTTGAAAAAGTTTCTCATTGTTCTGTACTATCACCATGATGATGGTCACCATCACCCGTATGTAAACTGTTTTCACAAACTCACCTTATATGATGCTCGTCTCTTTAATGCATAACTAGTTAACGTGCACGTGCAATGCACATCTCATAATTTATTATAATATAAACACGTCTTTTGAATTATATATATTTTTCATTGAGTTTTTTTTTTACCAAAACGGTTAAATAGTATTCATGGTACAACGCTGTAAGAGTATGTGCAACACACCCATCTCCGCACATGTCACTAAAAATTCTCATGTGAGACAATATTTCCCGTAACGATATATACAATTCCATAAATTCAACTATAAAATATATTAATGTTATTTTACAGAATCCTTCAAATAATATGACTTTATTTTTAAAACTCTCGTGGCACGCCTTGGGCCTCTAGCTGTACAAAAGATTGTAGAACTAAAAAAAGTAGTTTTTCTACCAAGGAGTTGTCTACCATTCCTGGAGCATACAAAGAGTATGATGAATAATACAAAAAAAATATTTTCACCATCACAAACTACTTTAGAAGAACAACTATAAGCTATAGTGAAGCCTTTCAAGGAGAACGTGAAAAAAATCGTAGCCCTCCTCTCTGATGGATTCAGGTCAATCTCTGAACTCTTCTCATCATATTTATCACATAATTTGGGTGACTGAAGATCAAGTGATCAACAACAAAAGAAGGAACTTTGTAAGTAGACCAGCACAGAAAGCTTAAGGAACACATTGGGCAAAATATGCATAAACCGAGTATTGTAAAAAGAAAATATAGCAAGTACACTGATATATGCTTATATCATAATGACAACCACATGAAATGTATTCGCGTTCAACAATGACCTCATTAGCTATATCTTTCAAGTACTGGAAATGAGCTTTTGTTGGTCGACAAATCACATAATCAAAAAGCCTACACAAAAGGGCACGATGTTCAAACATGAAGAAACTGAGGTGTAAAGTAACTAAAATGTCACCTCCGGGAATAAATTTTGTGCCCAGCCTATAAAAACAACAATTTGGAAGCTGCATGGTCATGTTGCCTCTTCATTTTGTATAGAGATCCTTCAAATTTTATTCTAAGCTTCAGATTCATCCACAAAAGCCAAAGTAACCTGCTTATGATTAAGAAAAACGATACAATCATCTGATATTAGATAAGTGAAAGGATAATACAAATCTCTAATTTCGGTAGTGTGCTAAACATGCCAATGTACTAAGTTTTCATGTGCAATGACCACTTTGTCATGCTCGCATCGGAAGACAGAAATAGAAGCCATATGTCAAATATAAGTAGAACCTTTGTCTAACATATCAAGCTATACTTTGATACAAGCTATCCTTACTAAATGTACTGTTAGTATTTAGTAGTATTCACGTGGCGCTCGCCGAAGCTACACCTGCGGACAAGGAAAAAGGAGCACTTGCGGTATTTAGTCAATTCTGGTCACCCCAGTTTAGGACAACAATTTACAATAGATAGTAAATTTGCACGTGCCACACACGTCTCGTTATATTGATCTCTAGGATACCAGATCAATATCAACTCATCTCATGCACATATATAAGCTCTTAAAATTAATCGTTTCATTTTCATAAAATAGATCACAATATTTATTTCCCCATTTACAGGTCACCTAAAAACAACAAATTTATCGACCACCTATGTAATGGTGAAGAGACAGATGATATGCGGTTTGTTTTATATATTCTGCATTGTAAGATGGTGAGGTTCGAATGAATTCACAATGCAATATTTGTACTTCAAGAAAAAGCTAGGACGCAATCAGACATTGTGAGAGAATAATAACACCAACAAATAAGTGCCCAAAAGGTGGACATCAAATAGATGATACTATATTTCTCATAATACAAAGACACAAATAAGATACACCTGCGAATATATCTACAGAATATGATGTCACGGGACTCCTGAAATCGCTTGTTGCCGGACATGCTGAAGCATCGACAAACATACATAGCAGATGAAAAGACATCACCTACTGGCCTAGTGTACATGTCATCGATCCGATTGGGGTGGAAAAAAAAACAGAGGGTAGAGAAAGGAGAGGTAGAACATCGTTTATTCACAGTCGTCGCGCGTCTTACTCGAACCGTCGTCGCGCGACATTCAAGCGCTGCTACGAAGGCACGCTGTTAGGGAGGGGGTGGTATGGGATTAGCTGATTTGTTACCGAGTCCTATGGGATTAGACTATGCGGGATAATGTGCCAGATTCAGCAGCGAACCAGTGTTGGGTGATCAACTTCACGCCGTGCCGTCCGGATTGTTCCATCAGACAGTCCTGTGGAAAAAATCACATTATCACGGGAAGCAATCTTTGCGTCACGAATTCTTTGTCGTTGTGCTGAAGAAGGAGCTCCTTCAGTCGCCACCTGCTCTCGTCGCACTCTGCCGCTCTGCAGAGCAGAGCGTCGTCGTCGGCAGCAGCAGCACCGAGACCGTACATAAACGCGTTGTAACCACACGGCCAGCGCCCGGACTTCCACTTCCGTACCAACTCCAGGAATCGGCGGAGGCGGCGAGCGGTGGATCCCTTCCCTCCAGCGTGCTCCACTCCGTCAGCACCTTGAGGTCGTACATGTGGGGGAAGAATACATGGCACTGGTACAGGAACGCCTCGCACCGGGGCGGCAGGGCGCCGCCGTCCAGGTGCTTGACCAGGTACGCGACGTCTGCCGCGCCATCCAACGTGGCGCAGACGCCGTCGGGACTGCAGGAGCGGGTGTAGCTCCGGAGGGCCTCGCACAGGCTGCCCGGGTGGGCCTCGCCGCGCTCCTGCCCGAAGAGGAACCGCCACACGCGGCCGGCCGGGGGCAGATCGCCGTTGGTGAGGCTGACGAGGATCAGGCCCAGCTCTGCCGAGCGCACGCGGTTAACGGTGCTCGGGCGGCCTCCCCGAGCGCACGCGGTTAACGGTGGCTCGGGCGGCCTCGTAGCTGTCGTCCAAGGTGCGGGTGAGCGACGGCGGCGGTGGCTCGATGTAGATCATCAGTTTTTTAATCCGGTAGACCCGCCGCCAGCAGGTCCTGCCCCGTTCCGTCGCCGCGTGCGGCTGCACGCACCGCATTGTTCTGTTTTTTAATTTCTTTTAGCGGTGGCAAATCTCGTAATTATCACGAAACGAAATAAAACGAACCGGTATGATGGCATTACCAGTATTATGTGATTTGGTGGGAGGGTAAAACGGGCAAAAGTGGATTTGTGTTGAGTTGTCAAACATTGGAACGATCTGGACCGTTGGCCAAATATTGAATGGCTCAGATTTAATGTATCAACACAAGTTTGCTCTTTTAATAGTAGTATAGATTGACATGAGCTGGAGCTGTCTAGTGATTTGCTTCTATTGTTTGATTATTAGTGAATGCCCCAAGGCTACTATCAGTTGTACTAGTCTGAAGGCAAATGATTTGTTGGTCATTATAGTGTGGGCTCATCCTAGCTAACCTAATATGATGAATTATCACTTAATTATGCATTGCATTTCATTATTGAATATTTGAATGAGGCTAAATATGACTCTCAAGGTCTTTTTATACACATGTCCTCAGAGAATTGTGTGTTAGCTGAGACAATTCCAAGTTGTAGCCATCCGATGGATTTGCACCTAATTATTCTCATGAACTGCATTTGTGCTTGGCTTCTTGCTGGTTTGTCTTACATCCCCTATAAGTGTATTTCTTCACAATAAATGCACACACACTTGGCATGAATACACCAAATTATTTGGTGCTTTCTTCTTGTACACACAAACCTCTAGAGTCCATGGTCCATAGAAATGATTATGTCGTATGAAGCTGAGGTCTGCTTCACAAATATCGCCTTCATCATATTTTAGATTTCTCTTCATAGTCCACGTTGGAGTCTGAGTTTAAGGAAGGGATGAGGTACACAGAACCACAATCTATTTATTTCCTTTATGTGAAACTATATAACTGACATTGATGTGTAACAAAGTATCTTGACGATGACTGCGTATATAATAACAGTGTAAGTACATATATATATATAGCTGCACACAATTGCAAATTTATAAGCCTTTTAACTTGGATTGAGTAATAGACACATCTATCTTACTGAAGCAACCTGAACTGCTTGTGTACCAACCAGCCTATGGGATCCTGATCTCAGATGGTGACCTGTTTAGTCCATGCTTTTTAGACGACGAAGCTGCCTTGGTCTTCTCCATGTGAAGGTGAAGCTGGACCACTCCTGCTCAGCAGCTCCTCGATCATCTGCAGTGTGAGCCTCTCCTCATCATCCATTGTACTCACCGGTGAAGAAGCTGTGGCTGCTGATATAGTGGGCTGCGCCGCTGCATCGCTGGATGGCACCATCCCTTTATTGAGCTCCACGGTCATGACCCAGTTGGAGTCAGCACGGGCTCCTGCGCGCTTCTGCCAGACACCAATGTGGGACTTCTCGGTGTCGAGGCGAAGGCAAGTCAGGGACGGAGACGGCGCCTTGCAGCACTTGCGAAGCTTGGCGCTGAGAATCTGGGAAAGGTTGCTCGTCGAGGAGGAGCTCCCGCTGCCACGGACATCGCGGACTGCCGCTGGGGCAGGATCACCGGTGCTGCTCCTCTGGACTGGGAAGTTTGTCTTGGCATTCCTCCCGCTCATCAAAACGGCGGCCTCGTCGTACGCCCGTGCGGCTTCCTCGGCCGTTTCGAAGGTACCAAGCCACACCCTCCTCTTACTGCACAAACATGTCATGCATTTAGTTAGACTCTTGTAGAGGGATCAAAACCACTGACATTATCAGAAACTAGAAGCAAATCGACACAAAGGTAGCAGGGACTTACAGGAGAGGGTGTCTGATCTCGGAGACCCAGGAGCCCCAGTGGCGCTGCCTGACTCCACGAAACTTCTTCTTGGGTTGCACCATTTGTCTTTGTCCGTCACAGAGGGAATGAGGCTCTGAACCCGCCGAGGTGTTGTGTGGGGAGGAGAGCTCTGGTCTGAGTGAATATAAACTGCCCAGCCTGTACTTGCTTCTGCACTGCCGTGTTAAATGTGGTTAGCTGCGTAGGTAGTCAAATAGTACGTGGCACAGTGTCACTACGCCCACACACAGAGAGAAGAGAGAGTGTGGGTGTGTGCTTGCTCTAGGTTTTCACTGGCTATGATTAGAAGGTATACACCGGAGAGCATGGGTGCTTGCTGCTGGCTGGGGTCACCAGTGCCAGTATAGCAAGCGTGTGCCAAGGGATAGAACGGAACTAAGCCAGAAGGTAAGAGACGAAGAGCGAAAGCAGTGGAGGCGCAACGGAAGTCTGAAAGGGGTCCGCAGGGTTGGACTGTCGGTGAACTGAGTAGATGCATAGCATAACCACCCTCTCTGCTAGTACAGTGGTAATAAACACGCTCACCTACACCCGTGGCCAGCCACATTTATTGTTGGGCTGGGCTGCCCTGGCCGAGCTGATTCACCTACAACTGGCCATGTTTTTCCTTCTTCTGAAAGATAAGATCCCTAGATTATGTTAAAGACCCAACAGTCGGTACAAACAGCTGTTCAACCGAAGCCTTGAGGAGGAGCTAAATGAAAAACTACAATGATGATAACATCCAGGACAGAGGTGAGAGTAAAGTGTTGCCAGATGAAGATAAGTAAAAGGAGCTAGATATCTTTGAATCTTCTGTAGCTAATGGCCGTGGTCCAAATGTCCAATCATGGTTTGAGTGCCATGAGTCGCATGGACGTCGTACTTAACTACGAGGACAGATGTGTGGTAGGACTTTCTTTTAGATCGTCAATATGGTAAGACTTGTGGTGAAAAAATAGTTTCTTTGTGATATTTTGTGCTTTATGTGCTATGGCGTCTTCGAGGTTCTTTTGCTTCATTTGGAATCTCTCTTCTTCTATCAACGTCCATTCTTGTTTGAGCCATGGAATGTGGGGATTGAAATGTGCCACGAAATGGTGCTTTTAAGTGAGTTTAGGTTGCGTTTAGACTCGATGGAGTGGTTTTGAGTAAGACTTGCTGGAATAAATTGTCAAGTTTCCTTTAGATTTGATATTTTTAGCTCTGTGATCGATTCCCTGGAGTTGGTTGGCATTTAAGCTTGTCTAAGGTTAGCTCCATGTAAAGCCTGGTGATCACGATGGTATGTGCTCATGAAATATTCTGAAGCTATATCTTCTGACATATTGTTGACTGTTGTGGTATAATTAACTTATTGCTCGGTGGATAACGATAACGTATTGAAGTCTGCAATTTTGTCATGAGTACGTAGACTATGTCAGGAAGTTGAACAGGAAGACAGTTGCAGAAGTAATTCTGTTTCTATGCACAGCTTCAACCACAAGTTAGTTTTAATTCCAAATTCTGGGTTTAGACCCTCTAGTGAAAATGTTTGGTTCTCTTCTGTGCGCTTAATTGTTGAGCATGTGTCGGTCTGGATTTGGTCTAACTATGGGATTTCTTGATACATATTTGTAACCTTTTTTGTTTGTTTGGTGACATCTTGCTTTTTGGAACTTTTTTCATACATTCTGAATATCTACTAATTTTGAATTTGCAAACATCTTTTAGATTTACTTTCCAAATATTTGCTGAGATGGGGTAGATGACCTGCCAATGCACGGCAATAGTACTAGGCCGTGGACGTCCCTAGTCAGTCTGGTGATATCGACATTAAGTGTGGAACAGTTGGTCTGCAATAATTGGAGTCTTGTCGTATATTTCACCGCGTAACTGCCCAAAATTTATTTTGTGCGTGGAAGTGAATCAAATTTGCTGGATTCAGTTACCCCTGTCCACTCAGTTAATGAGAAACAGGTATGTGCAGGCTCACAGACATCTGTGTCAGGTTTTGCTGGATAGGAAGCTTCTGCCACTGATCTGTTCTTCTGACACTGTCTGCACCAGGCACCTCGTGGCAAGTACATACAGACCAGTTCAACCTGGCAGCAGTGTACAAATCAAGAAACTGGACCATTTCACAATTTAATTACCACCTCTGTTTAAAAACTGATGTTCCAAGCTCTAGATTTGAGTGGTCGAATGTTCAAACCTCCTTCAATTTGAGTGTTACATGTATAAACTATTTTCTAGTTGGTAGTCCCTATATGCTTTAGCACTATGAATTTCCTTTTTGCTCATCGCACACAATACAGATGGATTTCCTTGTTTCTTTTTGTCAGATATATAGTGGATGAATAGACAAGGTTCTTGGGGCCATAAGTGGTCAGGCCGTGTCGGCAAAATCATTAGTCTCCGGCAGAATTTTAGGACCTTAGCGGGATTAACGGAGTGGAATGGCTGGCTGGTCTGTAATGTTTTATTTCTATTCTCCTTGTGCTTTACAATACTATTCAGTATGTTGTGCATCAATAGAAAACGGCTCAGTTATAAAATGAAGGGAAAACAGCATAGGTGGAATGCCTCATTTGCCCCTTATTATTATGTGATGCACTCTATTTTGCCCTAGTACACAAATAGTAGATGACATTTTCAAAAGCGTGCAACCAAATTTCTGTATATTTGCACCTAATGTACAAAATATATTTATATTGTGTACTGAAAATGGTGTTGTCAAAATTGTCATGAAAGTTTTGAAGTATCAAAGGTAAATGTGATCGTGATTTGCAGTGGTAATTGCTATTTGAAACATTATTTAAGATGTTACTAGTCCTCATTAGACAGTTGGATACTTTCCGGTTTTACATTTGGCATTAGTCTCAGCTTATCCTACCAAGAGGACTATTGTTTGATGCATGTTTGGGCTTCTTTGATACAAAAAAAATTCATAAGAAATTTAGATGATTCAGTTCCTTAGTGTGTCGGTTTCATTTGTAGGATTAAAACCATACAATTATTCTTTATCGACTAGTTTGCTTGCACTCCCAAACTCATTTTATATGACAAGTATGGCAAACACATGATGCTTCAAGAATTATTTTGTGTTTCTTTGTGTTGGAACTAAACGACTTAGACGACATTCATCGGTTGTCAATTCCTGGATTCAACGTGTCATGGCATTCAGTTCTTACTTTTTCTTTCATTTCCCTGCATTTCATGAACCTGCCAATGAGAGTGACCCTCATCTGATCATCAAACGGCTATTCGGTGAAGGAAATAGTAAGGGTAAGTACTCCCTCTGTCCCAAATTACCCTGCGTTTTGGGTTTAGTCAAAGTCAAACTATAGATTTTTTAACTAAGTATATAAGAAAAAATATCAATATTTATAATGTAAAATAAATATTATTTGAATCATCGTAAAACATAGAATCATATTATATCCATTTCATATTATAGATTTTGGTATTTTTCTCTATATGTTTGGTCAAACTTTAACAAAATTGACTTTCAGAAAACCCAAAACGCAGGGTAATAAAAGACAGAGGGAGTAGGATAAGGGTAAGTTGTGCATTGGTACATGTATGGAGATCGAACAGTAAAGTTGCTGAAAGGACAGATCTGGGAGACACGGCAATAAAGTTGGCCTTAATTAAGCACTCTCTTATTGTTATTGGCTCTAACTTACGATAGCTTTCCCTTTATTTTGCATGCATGGATCATATATGCGCAAAGCAAGCAAGCGCCAACTCACACTAGTTAATATCTTTACTTGGTAATGAGAGTTGTACACATGCATCGTTTGTGACACAAGTGGGCTTAACCACCACAATTTGGTACCTCACAATTAAGAAAGAAAAGCTATAATCGCTTCCACCTTGTACTCTACTGTTACTTTTTCCGTTGATGCTGCGAGGTTGTACATCTTAACCCTTATAGCCTTATGACAGTCAATACGCGGTCTTGCCCCCCTTGATTAATTAGAAAGCTCACATCAAAGGTTAAATGACTCGCACAGAAACTCACATGTTAATCAATAGTTACCATGGCGATAAGAAGTACCCTTGGTAAATTAATGCAACTAGTTTGTTCTGTAATTCCACCACTTATGCCATGTTTGCTACTTGTGTATTAATTTTGAAATTGATAGGGATTATCCCGGTCTAACGTCAAATATCTATCTATCCCACAGAAAACGTTTGATACTAGTGTATTTGGCCAATTTTATGTCACATTTTGTAGAATTTTTCAAGCTCCAGTGTAATTTACTTAATACCCAATATGCTACCTCTTTCTAGTGGATTGAGAATAAATAGTGATTTCATGGAATTGGGTAAGGCGGAGGTTTCACCCAATCCACGTGGAAATTATCCCTACTAATTCAGGTGTTGTAAACCTCATATATAGCTAGGTTAGAGAGTTGGTGGGTGTTCTAGCTTTTACTGACTTCTCTCAATTGGGTTAGCTCTTATAATGACACCTTATTTATTTTATACAAATATAGTACGTGATCACGTACTCTAAAAAATGAGAGATTGACGTATCCCCCAGATATTTTTAAATAAATATATTGCGATGACATGAACTTGGGACATCTCTTTGATCACATATTGATTTAGCTGAACTTGTGCAGAAACGTGAGCAGTATATAGCACTCATTAGTTGGATGAGATTAAAATCAAATTAAGGTGCATTCGCAAAATATAAAAAAAAATCAAATTAAGGAGTACGCTGTCCAATTTCTGCCTTCTCCAGAAAAACAAACACACACACACGCAGCCCAAAGAAGGTAACAAGCCCAGCCCATTATGGGACATAGACCTTTGCAGAATCAACCTGAAAGTCCGTCGTCGACATTGGAGACAGTACCCAGCCGGAACCAGCCTACTTGAGCCGCCTCTCAAGACCTGTCTCACCGCCATCGAAGAAGAAAGCCGTAGACCGTGTTTTCTCCCAGCAATGACATACGTACTCCTAGCTTAGCCGCTCCATCTTCATGGACAAAAAATAACAACAATGGTGGTACTACGTAGCATCTATGCTCGTACGACGACAGCTCTAGCTGAACGTACCTGCGTACGTAAGCTCTCGGCGCTGTCCATGTTCTAGATTAGACGTACCGCGCGCTGTACGTATATACAGTACAGTATAAACCTCAAAAAAAAATACAGTACAGTAGCTGATGAGGATTGAACGACATAAGCTTAGAGCTAGCCTTAGACACCGCCGTACCTATACTATACGCGCGAATCCAGTGACCTACCTGTGTTTACCAATTAAGACTCAGGTCATGTCGAGCCGCCATTATTACTCGCGGTAAGCTCGTTCTGTTAGCTTGTCCGCGTCAGGCCGTCATCCGAGCTCGGAAAGAGATCGCTTGGAAGTGAGACTGTGCAGCTTGTGTGCGGCGGTCGGCCGTTTTTCTCGATTCCATCGACGATGCTGATTGCATGCACAGTGGGAGATGCGAGCACTTCCTAATCAGCCGGCGTCGTCGTTCTTCAATCTCTCGACCGTCCTTGCGCTGCGTGGTACAAGGTCAGCGTCAGCGAATGTCGACTGTCCCATGGCGGAAAACGACCATGCACCTGATGAAGACAGATTCTTAAATCCAGCCTACACGTGTAGCGTATCCGTGTCTACGTATGCTAGCTACCATCATTACGAGATGATCGAGGTTGATCAAGAGACGTGAGTGTGTTAGGTCATGTGCAGGTGCTGCGAGCCAATGATTGTCCAGCTCTTTTTTTTTTGAACAGGGATATATTTATTGATCTAGCAGCATTTTACGAGGATTAGTGTGCACTCAGGCACGCTGTGCAAAGATGTAACATCTAAGTTTGCACAAACTCTAGTAGAAGAGGTTAGACACCTGAAATATAAAGATCTACCCTGGAGCTTAACGCACTCATTTATTCTCTCTTCCTGGACCCAACAAGCTTTTATGCTCAAAATCGATCTCGCAAAAGCTTTCGATCGTCTAGAATGGAACTTCATTGTCGCAGCCCTTTCACGTCAAGGGCTGAATGGTCATTTCATAAACCTTATCTTTGCTTGTATCTCTTCGCCCACATTTTCAGTAGTTATTAATGGTCAACCGTTTGCAAAATTCCGAAACAACAGAGGAATACGACAAGGATGCCCCCTCTCGCCATACCTTTTTGTCTCTGCCATCAATGAATTGTCGCTTTCTCTTCAAGAGGCAATGGCAAACAATTTTCTCCAAGGAATTACTCTAGGTCCAAACTGCCCTCGTATACATTCGCTCCTCTTTGCAGACGACCTTCTCATTTGTGGCGAGGCAACCTTGCAGGAAGCAACAGCCATGAAACAGATCCTCGACTCGTTTTGCCGTATATTTGGGCAAACACCTAACTGGTTGAAATCTGGAATTCTTTTTAGCAAACATGTTCAACCAAATGAAGAAGCTGCCATTAAAACAATCTTTCCGGTTCAAAATATGGACACTTCCTTCATTCACCTTGGACACCCTCTCATACTTCCAGCAAAAAATAGATCATCAGCTTACAATTTTGTGGTGGATAAATTTAAATCAAAACTGACCACTTACAAAGCAGACAAGCTTTCACATGCGGCTCGACTGGAACTAATAAAATCTGTTTTCTCTTCTATCCCAGTGTATTATATGTCCAACATCCTTTTTCCCAAGAAACTCATAGCCAAACTCACAGCCATGATAATAACTTTCTGGTGGACAGGTGTAAGAGAAGAAACAAACACAAAAAACCTCTGCCTAAAGGCTTGGAAAGATCTTTGCGCCCCGAAACAAGAAGGAGGTCTAGGAATTAGGAATCTCCAAGATGTAAATCAAAGCCTTATACTAACAGCAGCCTAGCACATAGCACAAAACCCCACCGACCAACTCCATATGATTTTACAAGCAAAATATTTCCCTGGATCATCAATTTGGCGTCCCAAGTCCAATACTCCAAAATCAGCTTTCTGGGCCTCCATCCTAAAAGTACTTCCGATTCTCAAAACTCACACCTATTACCAGCTAACACAAGGCAACATCTCTATTTGGAACACGCCTTGGTACCCCTCCTGGCCTTCTATCTATGATGATTTAATTGTGCAACCTCCTGGCTTTACTTACCCAGCGCTAGTCAAAGACCTTTGGCTCCCAGACCAAAAGAAATGGAACAAAAATATTGTCAATACTCTCTTCACCGCTGCAACAGCTCATACAATTATACAAACTCAAATTAGGAACAAAGGCAGCAGGCTACCTCTGGACAGACAGTGCCGCCGCAAGGTGAAACAATCAACACTGACATGCGTTTTCAAGGATTTGTGATTTATACAGATGCTTTGTGGAAGAGCAACAACTCAACAACAACGCAAGGACAGAAAACAGGCATAGGTATCTACATCACGGATGGCTCCACGCAGGATGGATGGCAAATCAAAATACAGGTCGCGACGCAGCAACAAGACAATGTCTTTCAGGTCGAAGCGAAAAGCCCTAGCGGTAGCAGCAAAATTTGCAAATATCCTACAGCTACACAATCCAACATTCCTTACAGATAATCAGGATCTAGCAAAAACTGCAGCAGCAAGAAGGATCGACCACCCCTGCTCCATTGAAGTGCAAGAAAATACCTAGCAGATTTCTTCAGGGATACAGTTCATTCTTCTCCACGGGTGTTTCACGTTTCAAGGAAGCTAAATGGAGAAGCCCACAGATGTGCTAAACAGGTTTTTAGGCCTAGCCTAATCCAACCTATCTACAAATGTACCAATTCAGCTCACCCTCCAGGTGCTTGTCCTGTGCTTAACAGTTTACAAAATGTACAATCTCAGGACTATGTACTTATTGCTGCAAATTGCAGCTGAGCTGAAATGAAATTGGCGCCAATGGCGCCCTTGTTTGTTCAAAAAAAGATATTATGTCTGCAAGTTGTGCCCTGATTGTCCAGTGACCAGGGGCGCGGAGTAGATCCTGCGAGGATGCGGCCATTGCCAAAATGGTGTTATCCGTCAAAAAGGTGGCGCTGTGAATATGAAGAGATTCAGCAGCCTTCGTTGCAAGCAGCAGCCCAAAGGCTTCAGCTTGAATTGCTGAAGAGACCGGAGGAGAGATCGCCGAGATGTAAATCTTGGAGCATGGCCTGTCATCACCAAGTTGTACGAAGATACCTAAGCCAGCTGACACTGACTGGCCATCGCGCGCTGGAGTCCATGCAGCATCTGTGAAAATGATCGGTCCTGAAATGTTGGACGTGTCACTGATCGTAGTTCCTGGAAGAGATGGAGATGGCATCACCTGCAAATGTGCTTCAGGACCTGCAGGGAAAAGAGCAACAGTAGGTGCAGGAATAGCTGAAGTTACAGTTGTATTAGCAGCTAGGTGAGACGTTTCATGAAGCTCCGTCTGGTCTTCAATGTCACCTGAAAGAAGAGCAGCTGCCGCATGATGAACCTGCAACACTGACCATTTCTTCCTGTTGAACAAGTAGTCGTTCCGTGCTTTCCATATACACCAAAGCATGGTGAAGATTTTAGCAATACATAATTCAGAATGAGCAGTCCGTAACATAAACTAGATAATATTTGAAGGGTAGAGTGTAATGTCCAACACATCAGATTTAAATCCGAAAGAAGAAGAAAACCAAACAGCTTTAGCAAATGCGCAATGAAAAAATAAGTGAGAGTCTGTTTCCAACATACCGCACCTTGAACATTCCTTTGCAATGTGTTTTGAAAATTTTGAAGCTCCGGCTCCGGTTGCAAGTGCTCTTCTAATTAATCTCCACGCAAAGATTTTGACCCTGGGGACAAGTTTTTTATTTCTCCAGACTTCCCACCAGATTTTCTTCTCCTCAACAGTAATTGCTTGTCTGGAGTTTGTTCCAGGAGCCTGCAAAAAACACTTGTATGCACTCTTTGTTGTGCATTGAGCATTAGGAGTGTGTATCCAGCAAGCTTCATCCTCTAGGCCAGCCTTTATAATAGGAATTTGCAAGACTTTGTTTTTGAAGTTTTTATCAAAATGAGCTGCAATCTTTTGTTCGTCCCATTGTTTTGTGTCATGATGCCAAAGATCTTTAACAACAGCAGGACAAGTGGTACCCGGTGGGGATAAAAGATAATCATAAATATTCTTCCCATTGGGCACCAAGGTGATGACCAAATACTTGAATTACCTTTCGCAATTTGAAGTTGAATAGAGTTTTGCATAAGAGGAAGGACTTTCAAAACCGATGACCAAAAAGCCGATTTTGGTAAATTGTAATTTGGCCTCCAAATAGAGGTGTGTGGAAAATATTTAGCTTTCAACACAACATCAAAAGAGAATTGGGTTCTTTGATAAGACGCCAAGTGGAAGAAGCAACATGAGCCAAATTCATGGTATAAAGATTTCTAATACCCAACCCTCCCTCCTTAACAGGTTTACAGATCTCATCCCAAGAACGAAGACAAAGGGGTTTAGAATTTTGATCACTTTGAATTCCAGTCCACCAAAATTTTCGAACAATAGAAGTAAGCTTGGCTATCAACTTTTGTAAGCAAAATAGAGGACATGTAATAAACTGGTATAGAGGCAAAAACAGATTTAATTAGTGTTAACCTCGCGGCATGTGGTAACCTGTTTGTCTTGTAACCAGTTAACTTCGATTTAAACCTGTCCACAATAAAGGCATAGGCAGCTGATCTGTTTTTCCCAGGTAGAACAGGAGGATGCCCTAAATGGGTAGTGTTGAGATCCATATCAGGTGCAGGAAATAAGTTCCGAACCAAAGTTTTTGCCGCATTATCAGTGTTTTTACTAAATAAGATTGCAGACTTATTCCAGTTTGGAGTTTGACCAGATAACTCACAAAATTGATTAATTACCTGGAATATTGTAGTAGCGTCATCATTGGAGGTCGATTCACACACGATTAAATCATCTGCAAACATCAACAAGTGGATAGGGGGGGAAGCCGGCCCCAACTGTATTCCCTCTAAATTATTAGCTGACAAAGCATTTTGAAAGGAGAGCGACAATTCGTTAACCGCAAGGACAAAAAGGTATGGGGATAAAGGACAGCCTTGTCAGATACCCGACTACCACGAAAGCGACCAAATGGTTGGCCGTTAATGTTGACAGAGAATGTAGCCGTAGAGATGCATTCATGAATCAAGTTTATAAAATGACTATGCAATCCTTTACGCTCAAGGGCCCTAACTATGAAGTTCCATTCAATTCTGTCAAAAGCCTTAGCAAGATCAACTTTTAACATAAAGGCGTGCTCTTTCCAAGAGGACAACTGAAAGGAATGAGTAATTTCTTGAGCAAGGGTGATATTATTAGAAATTCTACGGCCCTGTATAAAAGCTTGTTGTGTTTCATGAATATAAGTAGGCAAACAGTCTTAAGCCTATTAGCCAAGGTTTTAGCATAATTTTATAAATCACATTGCAAAGACTAATAGGTCTAAAATCTTGAGGAGTCACCGCGTTGAGCTTTTTGGGAATAAGAGTAATGAAGGTTTCATTGAGTTTGGGTGGGAGTTTACCATGTGTGAAGAAACTTTGTATCACCTGAGTAACATCATCGCCAATCCATTTCCACGCCGCAGTGTAGAATGCTACATTTAATCCGTCTGGTCCAGGAGAGTCGTTCCTTCTCATTCCCTTTAGTACCTGCAAAATCTCATTTTTATCTAGTATTGAGTTGATGAAGAGATCATCAACTTGGTCGTCCACAATCGGAGGGGTTTGATTCTGAAAATCTGGGTTTTGGGAGGTGAAGATATTGGAAAAGTAATTGATAAAACAATTGGCAATATCTTCTGGATTAGTAAGTACATTATTACAAGGATCCTTAACAGCAGATATTCTGTTTTTCCTTCTTCTTTTCAGAACTGCATTGTGGAAGAAAGTAGTGTTCCGGTCACCATGTTGAGCCCAATGTTTTTTTGCTCGCTGCCTATAAAAATCTGTGAGTTTGTTAAGGGTTTGCTCGAACTGTTCGGTAAGACTCGCCTCCTTGATATGGTCCTGCATGTGCACTGGTTGGGTTTGATTAGCCTCAATTTCAGCATGGATATCATCCAGTTGCTGTTGTAAGGGCTTCTTCTTTTTACACCATCTCTTTAGAGAACCTGCGAGGTTAGTAGTACGAGTATGGAAAGGATAATGAACAGAACTAATCCAGGCATTATAAGCAGTTTCCTGAAATCCTTTTCCATTAACCACCAATTTTCGAATTTAAAGGATTTCCTAATTTTAATCGTAGTTGGCTGAGAGATAGTAAGTATAGGAGCATGATCACTAATAAGAATAGGCAGGTTGTAAACTGAAGTATTAGGATAGACATTGCACCATTCAACATTTGCTAAGCAACGGTCGAGGCGCTCATAAGTAGGAACAGAAGAGTAGCGCCTATTACACCAAGTATATACAGGTCCATGATAGCCCATATCAATTAAACCACATCGTTTTACAAGATGACTAAAGTTGGATATACGATGACGATTTACTTTATGAGAGCTAGTCGTTTCAAAAGGAGACATGATATCATTGAGATCACCCATACAGTAAACCGGCTTTCCCGAAGAGGAATTAACAAAAGTTTCAATCTGACTCCAGATATTCTTAGTCCTACGATGATGAGGATCACCATAAATACAAACTAGAGAGAAACAAAACTTAGTAGTGGTATTAACAACCGATGCTAAAATAACATTCTGACTAGCTGATATTGTAGAAATCTCCATCTCATCGGACCACATGATCCAAAGACCACCAGCGCGATCTTCAGCGGGATAACGAAACTATCTTGAATCGGGAAGCGATTGACTAAATCGATGCGAGTATACTTAGAGGCTAGAGTCTCACAAACAAAAATTACCTTGGCTTGTGTCGATGAGATCAGATTGGCTAGATACACCATCTTATTGCTGTCAAGATTCTTACCGACCCCTGGGCAGTTCAGGATATGAAACTCATGGCACTCATGACGTTCTGAAGTTCCATGCGGCTGCCACCAACGCTGGTATTGGCTCGAGTTGGAGGAGTATCACCGCCCCGTTGGAAGAAAGTCGGAGAATCTGCTGCACGCTCCGGGCGGCTCCTGGGATCCCTCCTGTAAGTCACAAGAGGTTGAGCACCAGGGGCTCTAGAACCTGAACTCGAGTAACTAGCACTCTGCCTGTGGCTCAGTCTACTCCCACGGTCTTTGGGAGTAAGGTCATCCCCACGGGAAACATCGATTCTTTCTCTAGATGACATGCACTTGCTTTGAACCGGACAAGACATACAAGCTGGAATAGGTGGGGGAAGCAAGATACGGGAGGGAAAGTGAAAGTTGGATGGGAAAGAAAGCACCAAAGCAAGGGAGAAGGCGATAGTTTGCAAGATCAAATAGAGGATTGGCTAGAGAGCGGGGAATTCAAGCTAGATCTGATGAAAGGAGGTGGAAGCAGGAAGAAGAAAAGAGGAACACGGCATATCGCCAGACGCCACTTAGGCAAAACTCACCGCTGCATACTGTTCATGATTGTCCAGCCTGATCAGGGTCTCGATCGACGTACCTGCTCGTGCTGTGAAAGGTTTCGGAAATTTCATGAAACTTCCAACTTTGAATCAAGAGGTAATGTTGTTGGGAAAACTTGGGGATGAAACCAATTAACCCTTAATGGAGATTACCACTCTTAACGAGGACCGAAAAAACGTAGCGGAATAAATGTAAACTTTATCATCTCCGATGCACTAACTCACAGATCGTTGCTCGTGTCGGATGGAAACATGCATCAAACATATATGGAGCAGACAGGACACTTCTAGCTTGCACCAAAGTCTGTCCTCAATAGATTTAATAAGCTCGCACCAAACCATAGACAGTGTCTATGATGTGTAGAGAACTCTCAGAACAACTGCAGAAATCAACACACCGGGACACCAATCGTTTTACGTAGAAAACCTCTCAAGGTGAGAGGAAAAAACCACGGGCCGAAGCCACCCAAATCTCTTCCACTATTATCAGAGCGGGATACAACAGGCTCTTCCCTAGAGAGTACTAGGGGATCTCTTACAACAAGATTTGGGGCACAAAATCTAGGGATTGGAACAATCTCACCAAAGATGGTGGAATCACAGCTTGAAGGAGACAAGGTAGTGGATCTGAGCATCGCAACCTTGTGGGCAGGGCCCGTGCTTGATTTAAGCTTCTTCCTTCAACTTCTTCCTCTTCCCTTCTCTCTTAGTTTTCTTCTCCAATGGAGGCTATGCTGATTTTTGCCACACCTCCTTGTGGAGGCTGGTTGGGAGGGCTAACATCCCCCATCCATCATGTGCAATGTCCAAAATGACCCTTGGTCATAACCCTAATGGGTGTTGGGCTTCTGCGCCTGTTTGGGCCGCCTAAGAGGCTTCATTTGTCCATCCCTCACAACCCACATGAGGAGGATACCCAACAAATGTGTACTATCAAGATGGATGATGGGTGGTTGACTTAACGTTGTTCTTACTAATTCCAGCTCAAAATCTCTCTTTCTTAACAAATATTATTACTACATCAATCTGGAACTACAAGACCAGTCGTTCAGTACCCCCTAAACCACGTGACAAAAACTGGTGAGAATAGCCTATTTGTGTAACTAGTTTACCAGTTCTCATTGTCGAGTTTCGAAATCGGTGCTGAATTTTCTCAAATCTCAACTCACCTATGACTGTCAGAACCAAATTCCTTGTAGATATAAGTTGGAGAAACTTCGATATGGCTGTCTAATTTCCCTAAACTCACTCGCCGAGCTTCGTGACTAACTCGTTTAGTTTATCTCTGTAACATGGTTTCTACACAGAGAGATGACTAGCCATCCATCATTTGGAGCAAAGTACCATGTCATGCAATAGCCTTTTTACTCATTTGCATGGCTGCTAGGGCCTTCAGAGGCATTGTTGTTTGAAACTAGTGAGAGTTTGGTCAGAAAATAGAAAGAAATCAGGATGTCTGGTGAAAATAATGACAAGATGGGAATGTGGGGATAAGTCGATTTACAACTCATATACCAAATCCACGACCAGCTCCCGTGTTTCCACCGAGTGACGAGTTTCCATGAGATAGTTCTCTATTATTTGTGGAAAGAACACTCAAATATCGATCGACTAACCTGCACAAGACTGCGTTTTTAAGGTCGTATCTTCTTTGAAGTTGACGGACTAACCCAAATCGTGCAAACCCGTATTCATCGCACATTATGATTCCTATCCTATCGTTGCACACCCTTTGTGTGGTATAATGTAGCAGCCTAGTTATCTGCTTCTTTTCTTCCCTTTTTCCGTGTGTGGTTTCCTTGTTTCTTATATTTTTTCGACTTTTTTATTTGTTTTTATTTTATTGTTTGAGTTTCTGTAGCTTCTTTTCCTTCTTCTATTGCCACTTTTTAAAACTATGACAATGTGTTTCTGGCTTTCTACTTTTTCTCTTCTACAAAACTATTTATTTACATACATACGAACATTTATGTAGATACATGTGAACATATATTTATACTTGTATTAACATTTGTTATCATATATGGAAACAACTTTCCAACTCCCTAAGATGATATGAACAACGCATAAATACATTTACATATTAGGTATTCTAAGATATATGATTTAACTAACGTAGATGATATTTAATTGGTTAAACAGACAAGCATTGCATGTTAATAAAATTTAGCTTCTTTACTTTCTCGTGGTCAATTGAATCATGCTATTCATATTATACAAAACATATGTTCAATGGTTCTTACATCCTTACATGGGGAAATTGCTCCCCGTGAACATTATACATGGGCGGCGAGCGACTACAACCATGCTTCCTCTTCCTAGTCCGTCCAACAGCTCCTCCCTTGTCCCTTCGAACAAGGTGAGCTTACTAGTGACCTACAAGCCTACAACAGTAATTTTATTCTTATCCGTGTTTTATACGCCAATTATTTTCTTGAGCTATATTACTGTAATGGATCTACAATATAATGGTACTTTGTCGTTTTTAAATTAAGGAATGTTTTGCGGATAGATTAATCTCCAATTTTGGTTGTAAAGTTACTTATTAACATAGATGATTGACTAGTTGTTTTATGCAGTTTAAAATTGTTGTATCTAATGGTGATCTCTGTTTAATCTTGTATTTCTTGTACCCATTGGAAGCATTAAATCATATTTGTTGTTTACATGTTTTCTCTTTGTAGTTCGTATACCTCTCGGAGTTTTCATGCATGGTCACTAAGTTGTAATATTTTTTTTTGTGAATAGTTCAATTTTAGTTGTCAGTATCTAGTTTCAAAATGTCACTGGAATGCTATTTACAGCCAGAGCTAGTCATACATACTACCAATTGTGTTCGGCTAAAGTTAGGTCAAAGACAAAAAAAATATGGATTTTATAAGAATTTAAATCTTGACTAACCAAATTGTTCAAAGGTCACACAAGAAATCAGATAATCTAATTTTCTACTATGTAAACCAACAAATAACAAGACACACGGATCATACTCACGAGTAGACACTAGTGAGACATGGCAGAAACGATTTCACGAGACAAGGATAGAAACATCACAAAACAACTTTATATTGCACAAGAATTGACAGAAACTTCACAAGTACTTATATCACACCCACATAGACAAAATAGAACTAACCGAAACAACAAGTATTCACAGCCTGGAGAACTTGCCTGTGGCAAGATGGTTAGGAGGGTGGTTGTGCCCCCAGCCCACCAGAGTTCAAACCCCAGGTTTGACGCTGATGTTTCTCATTTAGGCGGAATATTCTTCAGTGGGAGGCGACGTTCCTGACGACAGCGAGGCGCCCGTGATGATTTCGTCAATCTCAAGACACAACCGTCGGCTCAGTCTCTCGGAGGTGCTCATAGGGTTAGGGTGTGCGTGTGTGCGTTCATAGGGGTGAGTATATGCGCGTATATGTGAGCGTATGCGTTGTACTGTATTTCGCAAAAAAAGTATTCACAACCTCACACGTTACAGAAATAGTAGTACCTCACGAGAGAGATAGCAACAGAAGTAGAGGTAGACAAGGAAGAGATATTTAACTAAGCCTTGAGCATTTCTTGAGGGAGTGGCTGCTGCCGATTTGGAGGTTGAAGTAGAGGAAGCAGACAAAATGTATGTAAAATGGTTGTTACATCCTTAACGTGGCCTCCAATAACCCTAATTGAATAACTCTATGTCTTTGACTGACAAATCAAAATTTTGTACCGACCTCATCACTGCGTTCGAGCTCCTCGACTGTAGTTTCTCTAACATGTTGAAGTTGACAACCGTCATCTTGTGACGCCATCACTTACAGTAGCTTTTGTTCACGTGACTGCTCCCTCTTGTGGCTGGCGTCATGGAATGCCGTTTTAAGTGGCAGCAGACACAATGCGAACACTCCACTATTATGTTATTGTTGAAGGTAGAGACGATGCACAACACAACTTTTTATAATTATAACTGTTTTTATTTTTAACTTTTCTACCAAAATGTAAATACATATGAACATTTATATAGTTGAACGCGAACATCTATGCATACTTGTATTAATTCACTTTTTCGTATATGTAAACAATTTTCCAACTCATTAAGATGGTATGAACATTTATATATACTTGTAGAAACATTTACTTATACCATTATGAACATATCTCCTCAACATTTGAACTTTTATTTACTATACATGTTTTTAGTAGAACTATATAGTTACAGGAAATAAATATTGTGTTAACATTTTGCAAAGAAAAAAACAAAGACGGTGCAGCCCATTAAGGAAGCTCTTCACTCCCCTCCAACCGAATTCTGGCTAGTTTATACTTTGCTCAGGCAGCCCATCATAATAAATTGGGCCGTATGTGAACAAATGACTACCAAATGTAGTCCTGTATGTACGGGAGGCCTTTTAATTGCGGACCGGAACAGTGACTAAATGTGTTGAGCTTCCGATGCGGGACGCTGCTTTAGGTCGCGGTACGCGAACGTTTATTCGCGTCGCCTACCTGTCCATCGGTACGACGCGGCAAATGGGCCGCGACCCAGTTTTACTGCTTCCTTCGTTACCTGTTTCGCGCGTTTCACTGTTTCACGCGAGCGTAGACATCACCATTTCGAACCAAAAAACGTTTTTTATTTGACTGTTTCTCGCGTTTGACTGTTTCGAACCAAAATTTGGAACCATTTTTTGGAACCAATTTAAATTTTGGAACCAATTTAAATTTCGGATAGATTTCAAATTTCGGAACCATTTTTTTAAACCAATTTAAATTTTGGAACCAATTCAAATTTCGGAACCAATTTAAATTTTGGAACCAATTTTAAATTTGGAACCATTTTTTAATTTGGAACCATTTTTCAAAATTTGGAACCATTATTGATTTCGGAACAATTTTCAAAATGGAAGCATTTTTATTTTGGAACCATTTTCAAAATGAAACCATTTTTAATTTCGGAACAATTTTCAAAATGGAACCATTTTTATTTTCGGAACCATTTCAAAAATGGAACCATTTTTAATTTCGGAACCATTTTTAATTTCGGAACCATTTTCAAAATGGAACCGTTTTTATTTCGGAACCATTTTCAAAAATGGAACCATTTTTAATTTCGGAACCATTTTTAATTTCGGAACCATTTTCAAAATGGAACCATTTTTAATTTCGGAACCATTTTAAAAAAATGGAACCATTTTTAATTTCGGAAACATTTTCAAAATGGAACCGTTTTTATTTTGGAACCATTTTCAAAAATGGAACCATTTTTAATTTTGGAACCATTTTTAATTTTGGAACCATTTTCAAAATGGAATCGTTTTTATTTTGGAACCATTTTAAAAAATGGAACCATTTTAAAAAATGGAACTATTTTTAATTTCGAAACCATTTTTAATTTTGGAACCATTTTCAAAATGGAACCTTTTTAATTTCGGAACCATTTTTAATTTCGGAACCATTTTCAAAAATGGAACCATTTTTTAAAATGGAATCAAGATTTAAAAATGGAACCATTTTTAGTTTGGAACCATTTTCAAAAATGGAACCATTTTTAAATTTGGAACCATTTTTAAAAATGGAACCATTTTTAAAAAATGAAACCATTTTTAAATTTGGAACTATTTTAAAAAATGGAACCATTTTTAAAACAACTAAGAAAAAGTAAAAATAAACGAAAACAAAACAGAAAAAAAACGAAAAAGAAAACAGAAAACAGAAAACAGAAAACAGAAAGAAAAAAACGAAAACAGAAAAAAACTGCGCGCGAGATGGGCCGGCCCAAGCGCGTCCGGGGTACGCGAGCGCGATTCGCGGTCGCGTTACGCGACCTATAGGGTTCACCCCGATGCGTATTGTAAGGCAACGCAGACAGAAAGCTTGAAAATACAAGTGGAGATTTGATCTTTCATTTCACACCAAAAGATACTCCTTTTATGTGAAAAAAATACTCCTTTTATGTGAAACTAGAGCAAATGTCAGAATAAAGCAACCACCTGTCCACCTTGGTGGTGCTACAACGTTAACCCGGTTCTTGTATGCCACTTTCGTGGAGCGTGTCAAGCACAAGCACGCTGCTCATTCACAGTAGCAAGTAAATAACCGTTGTGGATCCCGTGACCCATCCGAAGAATTTGAAGGCGGAGCATTGCTGCATTGTTGTGTACACAGCTGATGCATGGCCGAATTCCCGCACATCCATCCATGCCATCTCTGCATAAAGTTGTGTCCAGTCGCATGCCGTCCGTCCCCGCTACACGATGACACAGAGATCGACGAGCAACGTTGCGTCAGACATTCCATCGCACGAGTCCTGACGGCGACGGCGCCGAGGCGCGCAAGCAGGATAGGTGGCGCGGCAGGAAGCCAGGAACACACGGTTAGCAAGATGAACCTTCATCCGGCCCTTTCTCCTGACCTCTTGGCTAGCAAGCTGCGGGAGTGCTCGAGTACGTACACACGAACGCTGCCGCTATATATTGACCTCGTCTTTCCTAATTTTTCTACTCGTGTGTCTGGTTTCATGCCTTCGCCGCAAAGATCAAGCGGGTACTTACGTCGCCCTGCACTGTGATTAGCCTTTTAATTCACGCACTTAGACAGTTGGCTCTTCATTGTCAGACACTGCCGGAATGGGAAAGTCAAAAAGGAAATGCAAAGCGGCCGGCACGCAGGTGAAGGAAATATTAGCAAGACGAGAAGTGGAATCGACTGAGCTTGTTCACACGAACCAATATGGATTTCTCAAAGCCAATTCCATTCAAGACTGTCTGTCTGTCTCCCCTGGGTGTATGAATATCTTCACCACTGTCACCAGGAAAATGTGGAGTGTGTGGTAGTTAAATTGGATTTTGAAAAGCTTTCGATATGCTTGAGCATGAGGCCATTAAGAAAATTCTAATTGCTAAGGGTTTTGGCCCAAAATGGATGCAATGGTTTGAGATGATCTACTCAACATGTTATTCATCAGTGCTCTTAAATGGAATCCCTGGGAAACAATTTCATTGCAAGAGGGGAGTGAGGCAAGGGGGCCCTCTTTCTCCACTGATCTTTGTGCTTGCTGCTGACTTGTTTCAGACAATTTTTAACAAGCCTATGGAGACCAACTTGATCAGTACACCAATTAATTCACAAGCCTGTCCGGATTTCCCAATTGTTCAATATGCTGATGACACGTATTAATTATGAAAGCAAACTCTTTTCAGCTTCAGCATGTCAAAAGTTTGCTCCTTCACTTTGCAGCGTTCTCAGGTCTAAAAGTGAATTATGAAAAATATTTTTTGGTGCCTATTAATGTCCCTGAAGAAAGGATCTCAAGATTGACGGATGCAATGGGGTGCTCGGTTGGAACTCTACCTTTCACTTATATGGGAATTCCTCTCACCCTGTCAAAGCCTAAAGTCTCGGAATATATGATTTCTATCTAGGTTTGAATAAAGATTGTCTGGCTGCTCAACTTTGCTATCTTATGGTGAAAATTTGGTCGTCATTAGGTCAATTCTCACAAGTTTGCCAATTTTCTATATGGAACTCTCCCTGTCCCTCTCACGGTTCTTCAGCAAGCAAATACATATTTGAAACATTGTTTCTGGAGAAAATATGGTATGGAAGACAAAGGCACTGCTCTTATTTCTTGGGATAAAGTTTGCAAACCTAAGAATCAAGGAGGCCTTGTAATTTTAGATCTTGTGGCTCAGAATAAAGCATTGCTGCTAAAACACCTACACAAATTTTTCAACAACTTGGACCTCCCATGGGTTAAGTTCATTCAGGAGAAATACTACTCGAATCGAGTTGTTGACAACAGGTCGGTGGGATCCTTCGGGTGGAAAGGAATTCTCAAACTCCTGCCAGAATACAAACAGATGGCGAAATGTCATGTTAAATCTGGAAACACTGTTCTTTTTTGGAATGACAACTGGGCTTGGGTTCTTGCAGAGAAAAATTTCCAGAGTTACATTCATTCTGCATCAATGAAAACCAGTCCTTTCAAGATTTTGTACTCTCCGAAGACAACTTCCATCTACCTCTCTCTGCTGAAGCTTTCCAACAACTACAAACGCTTCAAGAATTGGCATTGAAAACCGGCTCACCAGATGAATCAGATGTATGGACATATAATTGGAATTCACCTCATTTCTCATCTTCTCAAGCATATAAAGTCTTAAAAAGGCCCCTTTAGCATCGGAACTCTTCCAACAGATCTGGAAATCAGCTGCAATTTTAAGATATAGAATTTTCTTCTGGTTGATGATTCAAGACCGTATTAATACCAGAAACTTGCTTTTTCCTCCCAAGCTATAACTGCGTGCTTTGTGATGAGAATACTGAAGAAACTACTCTTTACCTATTCTTTGGTTACCATTTTGCTATCAATTGTTGGGATACAATTCTGATCAACAAAAAAGAGATATTTGTGTATGGGATGAGTGCTGCTTTACAAGAGATACTCTGCCTAAGTACATTGCAATGGATATTCTCATCATGGGCTGTTGGAACATTTGGATGCAACGGAATAATAACATCTTTCACAATGTCAGACATGGAGTGAATTCGTGGAGAACCCAGCTGAAAAAAGATCTCATCATTCTAGGTCATCGCATCAAGCCTAAATACTCCGAGCTGCTTCATGGCTGGATTGATTCAGCCCTGTCTGTAGAATCATACTAGTTTCTTTTCCCTTTTTTGATGTTAGCTAAAACATGCATTGGCTAGTCCCTTTTGGAGGATTTTTCTTCTTTTGTAAATATTACTAATATAAAATATACCGTAGAACAATTGTTCTACGGCCTTTGCCCTCCAAAAAGAAAGAAGTGGCCTCGAAAGGTACGGACGGGATAAAGCGCCGAGCCTTATTATTGCGTGTTCCAATGGCAAAGGGAACATAGTAGAACCGAGTCACGAAGTACGGACCATATGCGTGGATTGCAAAAACGGGACAAAACACAGCGATCACGTTCCGATCACAGGCCTCCAGGCAGCCACGTTCTGAAATGGAACGTACGAACGGGGCCAGGGGCGAGCGTGGCATGGACCGAGAATTGTTGCCTCACTCGATGTCGTGTTTTTATTTTGAGTGAAACCACGAGAGGTCACCAAAGTTACACGAAATGTAAGTACTGCTCACCAACTTGAAAAACTCAAAACGTGGTCACCAAGTTGTAAATTAGCGACACGTTGGACAGTCCATCAAGACGGACATTAAGTCAATGACCTGGCGGACTGTTTTTTACAAGTACGTTTGGAATTTGGTTTCTTCCAATTGCTAGGTCCTTTTTAAATTTATCTTTTCCTTCTTACAGATACTCCAAATAAACCGGTGCGGCGCCTGCAGCAGCTCCGCCACGCTTGCCTCCCGCCAGGACGAGCAGGGACTGGTTCAAAAATTGGTATTTGATTGTTTTTAGAATTATTTTGTGTCGTCTTTTTGGGAGTTTGCCTCGACTTTTGGGGCTATGAGTTGACTTCGGTGAGAAAACATTTTGATATTCCAAATCAATTCCGTTGCTCTTTACATGTGCTCTAAGCCTCTAATATTGACATTCCATCGTTTTCATGGTGTAATAAGTTTTTCCAACTAGGCAGTGTCATATAATTGGATCGGTTGCTTGCTGCCGCCAATGTCTTGAACTCCGGCAATGCCGGGGGTGTTCGGCCATTGAGGTTGAGTAGGCTAAAGCCTCGGGGTCCTCGGGTCCATAGAAGAGCATGGAGGTGCATGTACGGTCACCAAACCGACTCCTGAAATCTCGTGTGTGTTGCTTTCGTGCTCCAAAGAGCTATTGAGTTACCTTTGTGCACGGTCCTAAGATCGATTGACTTGGCTCTTTGTGCTGCTGCATGGGCGACCAGCCGCCAAAATCATCCACCAAGAAGAGAAACTGCATGCCGACGATGACGACATAGCAAGGCGTGGTACGTGGCTATGTGCAACGCGATTTTGCCAGACCTAGTTAGACCCGCATGGTTCTAGACCATTTTTTCTTAATCCAAATTTGGTTGTTAACGTGTGATCCGGATATTTACTTTAATGCATCTTTGTGAATGGGTGATCCCACTTTTTTTATTAACGTGTTAATTTCTTTTTGTTAATGCATAATCCGATTTTTTTACTAATGTATAATCCGATTTGTTTTCTAAATATACAATTCCATATTTTTTGTTGATACATAATCCCATGGCGACTGGCGAGGTGGCGTCTGTGCCCCATGACAAGTGATGAAAGGGAGGATCCAGGACCGGCCTAATGTACGGTGCAGGTTCAAGGTGATTTTAATCGTTTCCTTTTTTTATCCTGTGTCATGATGCCGTGTTGGTTGCCAGGTTTGGAAATCATTTCTGGGAAGCCACATGAGGTACATAAAATAGCAGAGGAAGGAGATGGAGTTGAAGGTCAATGAGTATTGTATGGACGGTTGAAATTTATCTCCCCGTTTTATTAGGTAAAGATATAGAAATAGACAACCCTGACATGTTGATTAGATTATTGTGGTCAACAGAATCATGCATATTCATATTTGGTAAATGGTTTACACCCTAACCTTCTGGGCGGGGGGCGATTGCCCCCCCCCCCCCCCCCCCCCCTCCCCCCCATCCCCAACCCTAATCGAACAATGCTATATGTATTTTTTTTAGAGGGAATACTATATGTATTTGACTCTGCTATACCAAAACTTTGTACCATCCGCAACCATTGCGCCTCGAGATCCCCAAACTCAGTGGACTGTATGAGACACGTGCTGAAGGAAGGGAAGGTCTGTGTCATAAAGAAGTTCATGTGTAATGTATCCAGGCCACCTGCCACTTCACTACCAGATTCCAATCACTATAGTTCTTCAACGTGTTGAAGTTGACAACGTCGCCTTGACATGCCATTACTCTGTGTACGTTTTCTTGTTTTCTCTCTCTCAGTTTCCGCTAGTTTCTATTCATTACTTTTTATATTCCTATTGTGTGTTTTCCATAGTTTTTTCTTCATTGTTTTACTATTTTGAAGTTTTCTTCTTTACTGCCTTTCCTTTTTCTTATCTTCATTGTTTTACTAGGTATATTCCAATATAATTTATGTAATGAACTTTATACGAAAACGTGCATTGTACAAAAATATGTTCAAGTTACGAAAACACGCCATACGAGTAAATGTTCCGACGCGTATATATAAATGTTTGGACATATCTTGATAAGAGTTCATGAATTAGAAATTTGATTCTAAATATATATATGCATGTGAGTATAATAAATGTTCAGGAGTATTTAATTACATATTTAATTATTTATACATCAAAGAAACATTTCTCATACCAAATATTTGAGTGTACATATTACAAAAAAAGTGCGCCAAACGAAGAAGAAGGAAAACATGTCGATACACACCTGATGCGGTCACCGCCACCGCTTCGCAGACACTATCCATGAACACAAAGCAGACCAATCTGAAAGATCGGCAAGCACACGATGCCACCAGCTCCGAGACGCCGCCATGTAGGAAAACTCCGGTATGGGAGTGGAGTTGAGACAAATTTATTTGCCCAGTCGCCGCTCCCACCACCCAACAGCGCACCATGCCAGAACTAATCTAGCTAACCCTAACTACCATATCCGAACGTTTAAAACGGGTCCCCCTCCCTCCTGCCACCGGAGCAGCAAACAGAAGGAAAGGGGTCCAGCTCTTCCGTCGTGGAGGTCGGTGGAGAAAAGCGTAGCCTCCTTGACCGCATCTTGCGGTGGCTAGATTAGGGACGATGCGTTCTGTGTCTATCGCCGCACCTAACACTTTGACATTCGACCCAAGCCTCCGGCGACGGGGCTTCGCTCCGCTTCGAAGTTAGACTCTATCTTTATATGAATTTGGATCACCATAAAACAACAATGGCAAGGGCGAGGGCGCTCAACGGCGGTGTTCATGGTCCTTGCACTCGCCGCGGCCGTCGATCGCTGTCGAGTATGTACCCTGTTAGTTACGTAGAAGGGGCAGACAGATGGGAGGCGATCAGGATTTAGGCACCTGCATGTTTGTTTGTATGATCGGATGTTGGTGGGTATAATGACGTGACAGGTCCGGTCCGGTTCTGACTTGGTATTGGACCTGTGCACCTCTAACAAAATTCTAGGTCCAAGGGTATACCCGAACCTTTTTTAACATGGTAAAGGGTAACCTAAGTTCTGGTCGGTCGGACGGTCGCTTACATCGCCGGAGCTGTTGCTACGTACGACCACGAGCACTGACGGCGACGCAGAAAGTATCCATGAACACAAAACACACCAATCTGAAAGATCGGCAAGCCCACGATGCCACCAGCTCCGAGACGCTGCTGATACGTCCATTTTGCATCACTATTCTATATCATAATTTACTGTTATTCATTGATATGTTTCATATTTAGAGATGATACTTATGTTATTTTACCTATTTTGCATGTTTCATGATTATTGGAGAATTATTCACCGGAGTCTGGATTCTGCTGGAAAAAGCACCGTCAGGATACAATATTTCTGAAGATCAACAATTGAAGGAAATTATACAGAAGCTCCTATTTTATCAGATGCCGGAGAGAGCCAAAAGGGGAGGCCAAGGTGGGCCACCATGGGCCCTCCCCACCCCATGGCGTGACCCCCTAGGCTGGCGCGCCGCCATGTGGGGAGGGAGCCCACGCCCACCTCAGCCGACGCCCCTTCGCGTACTTCACCCCCTGGAAACCTAACACCTGGAGGATCATCGAGGAAATATTCCGCCGCCTCCACGAGGCGGAAAACACCAGAGAGAGAAAAGCTCTCCGGCAGGGAGAAATCTGCCGGGGAAATTCCTTCCCGGAGGGGGGAAATCATCGCCATCGTCACCGTCATCGAGCTGGACTTCATTGGGATCATCATCACTATCATCTCCACCGCCGACACCGTCATCTCACCGCTCCACTCCGTTCCGCTGTAACATCTAGGGTTGAATCTTGTGTATTTCATAGGGGAAACTTTCCCGGTGTTGATTACTCCTTGTGGTTGATGCTATTGAGTGAAACCGTTGAATTAAGGTTTATGTCCAGATTGTTATTCATCATTATATCACCTCTGATCATGATCTATATGATGTCTTGTGAGTAGTTCGTTTAGTTCTTGAGGACATGGGAGAAGTCTAAATGTTAGTAGTGAATTATGTTGAGTAATATTTAATGGTTTGATATTTAAGTTGTGGTGTTATTCTTCTAGTGGTGTCATGTGAACGTCGACTACATGACACTTCACCTTTATGGGCCTAGGGGAATGCATTGTGTATTCGTTTGCCAATTGTGGGGTTGCCGGAGTGACAGCAACCTGAACCCCCGTTGGTATATCGATGCATGAGGGATAGCAGGATCTCAGAGTTTAAGGCTGTGGTTAGATTTATCTTAATTACTTTCTTGTATTTGCGGATGCTTGCAAGGGGTATAATCACAAGTATGTATTAGTCCTAGGAAGGGCGGTGCATTAGCATAGGTTCACCCACACAACACTTATCAAAACAATGAAGATTAATCAACTATATGAAGCGAAAGCACTAGACTAAATTCCCGTGTGTCCTCAAGAACGTTTGGTCATCATAAGTAAACCAACCGGCTTGTCCTTTGCTGTAGAAAGGATTGGGCCACTTGCTGCAATTATTATTACTGCATTTTACTTACTTGTATTTTATTTATCTGCTATATCAAAAACCCCTAAAAACTTGTCTGTGATATTTACAGTGAATCCTTCATCGAAACTGCTTGTCAACACCTTCTGCTCCTCGTTGGGTTCGACACTCTTATTTATCGAAAGTACTACGATACACCCCCTATACTTGTGGGTCATCAAGACTATTTTCTGGCGCCGTTGCCGGGGAGTGAAGCGCTATTGGTAAGTGGAATTGGTAAGGAAACATCTACTGTACGTGCTGTTTTTATTTCTGCCTGCTGCTATATTTCATTATGGAGAGTCTTCTCTTGAATTCCTATTTGGAAAATCTACTACTACTGCAAAGGTAGTAGATGAGGCGCCAGCTGAGCAGGTAATTCCATATAAAATACCTATGAAAATTATTGAACGTGTTACGAATAACCGCTATGGAGGGGATGGAACTGTCCATCCTGGAGATCATTTGTTGTTTTTACATGAATTATGCGAGTTGTTCAAGTGTGCAGGTATTTCTATGGATGAAGTTAAGAAGAAACTATTCTCTATGTCACTGATGGTAGAGCTGCAATTGGTACAAACTGCTGAAAATGGTCGTTCTCTTGGTTGGGAGGAAATTGTGCCTCTATTTTATTCTAAATTCTATCCTCCAAGTGAAATTCACAAGATCGAAATCTTATATAATTTCTGGCCTCATGATGGAGAGAGTATTGCCCAAGCGTGGGGGAGATTGAAGTCATTAATGCTCAAATGTCCCATTCATGAGCTTCCTGGTAATGTCATTATTGATAATTTCTATGCAAGACTCTCTTTTCAAGATAAAACCTTGCTAGATACTGTTCTGGATCATTCACACGCAACAAAGAAGAGTTTAAATGGGACCTTCTTGACCGGATTCAGGAGAACACTGAAGGATGGGAGAACGACAAAGGTAGAGAGTCAGGTATAAAGTATGATTATGAATGCATTAAAACTTTTATGGATACTGATAAATTTCGAAATATGAGTGCTGTTTATGGTCTTGACTCTCAAGTTGTTGCAAATTTTTATAAAGCTTTTGCCTCTCATTTCGAATTGCCTAAGAAGAGTTTTAATAAATATCATGAACCTTATAAAGATAAAACTGATTTGCCTATAGGTAGAAGTATTGAAGTTAATACTGTTGATCACATCTTCCTGAAGCTTATATTGAAAAAATTCCTTTTCCTGCTAAAGTGAAGGAACATTCTGTTATAACTAGTGTGGTTAACAAAAGTGCAAAGAAACCTATAGAACCTGATGAGCAAATAACTGTTGAACCTGCTGTAGCATAATTAAAGACCTTGTAACTGAAAGTGTAGAAGATGGGCACATCATCTTCTGTGAAGATGCTTCTAATATTGTTTCACATCCTAGTAAATCTAGGAAAGCTAGTGTTCCTGCTTTCTGTTAGAATAGGTGATCATTGCTATTACGGTTTATGTGATATTGGTGCAAGTTCCAGTGCTATTCCTTATGAGCTTTACAGGGAAATTATGCATGAAATTGGTTCTTGTGAACTTGAAGAGATTGATGTGGTTATTCGGCTGCTAATAGAGAAACTATCTCTCCTATTGGTATTGTTCGAGATGTGGAAGTTTTATGTGGTAAGATTAAATATCCTGCTGACTTTTTGGTACTTGGTTCTGCTGCTAGTAAAACTTGTCCTATCATTTTTGGTAGACCTTTCTTGAATACTTGTGGTGCTATTATAGATTGTAAGAAAGAGAAAATCTTGACTAAATTTGCTGGTGAATCTTATGAGTTTAATTTCTCTAAATTTGCTAAAACTCCTTATGAAACCGAATTGCCTAATGAGGATTTTAGAGTTGAACAGCTTGCATCTATTGCTCTTGCTCCTAATGACCCTTTGCAGCAACACCTGGAGGATCATGAAAGTGAAGTCTTTAGGGAAGAGAGGAATGAGCTTGACGAAATTTTCTTTCGTCAACCTATTCTTAAACATAATTTACCTGTTGAAGATTTAGGTACCACACCACCACCAAAGGAGATCCTGTTTTCGATTTGAAACCTTTACCTGATAATCTTAAATATGCTTATATTGATGATAAGAAAACATATCCTGTTATTATTAGTTCTAAGCTTTCAGGTTTTGAAGAAGAAAGATTATTGGAAATATTGAGGAAACACCGAGGAGCTATTGGATACACTCTTGATGATTTAAAAGGGATTTCTCCCTCTATTTGCCAACACGCCATCAATATGGAAGATGATGCAAAGCCTGTTGTTGAACATCAACGTCGTCTAATTCCTAAAATGAAGGATGTGGTAAGAAATGAGGTATTAAAACTCCTTGAAGCTGGTATTATATATCCTATTGCTGATAGTAAATGGGTAAGTCCTGTGCATTGTGTTCCTAAGAAAGGAGGAATTACTGTTGTACCAAATGATAATGATGAGCTCATCCCTCAAAGAGTAGTTGTAGGATATAGAATGTGCATTGATTTTCGGAAAGTTAATAAAGTTACTAAGAAAGATCATTACCCTTTACCTTTCATTGATCAAATGTTAGAAAGGTTATCTAAGAATACTCATTTTTGCTTTCTTGATGGTTATTCTGGGTTTTCACAAATTGCTGTTAGAGCTAAAGATCAAGAGAAAACTACTTTCACTTGTCCTTATGGAACTTATGCTTATAGGCGTATGCCTTTCGGTTTATGTAATGCTCCTGCTACTTTTCAAAGATGCATGTCTGCTATTTTTCATGGCTTTTGTGAAAAGATTGTAGAGGTATTCATGGACGATTTTTCCGTCTATGGGAATTCTTTTGATAACTGTTTGCGAAACCTTGATAAAGTTTTGCAGAGATGTGAGGAAACTAACCTTGTTCTTAATTGGGAGAAATGCCACTTTATGGTTAATGAAGGAATTGTTCTGGGACATAAAATTTCTGAAAGAGGTATTGAAGTTGATAGAGCTAAAGTTGAAGCAATTGAGAAAATGCCCTATCCCAGGGATGTCAAAGGTATTCGTAGTATTCTTGGTCATGCTGGTTTCTATAGAAGGTTTATTAAAGATTTCTCTAAAATTTCAAAGCCTCTTACTAATCTTCTTCAAAAAGATGTACCTTTTGTTTTTGATGATGATTGTAAGGAAGCTTTTGAAACTTTGAAAAAGGCTTTAATTACTGCTCCTGTAGTTGAACCACCTGATTGGAATTTACCTTTTGAAATTATGTGTGATGCTAGTGATTTTGCTGTAGGTGCTGTTCTTGGACAGCGAGTAGATAAGAAGTTGAATGTTATTCATTATGCTAGTAAACTCTTGATACTGCTCAAAGAAATTATGCTACTACTGAAAAAGAGTTCTAGCTGTAGTTTTTGCTTGTGACAAGTTTAGACCTTATATTGTTGATTCAAAAGTCACTATTCATACTGATCATGCTGCATTAAGTACCTTATGGAAAAGAAAGACGCTAAGCCAAGGCTTATTAGATGGGTGCTACTTTTACAAGAATTCGATTTGCATATTGTAGATAGGAAAGGTGCTGATAATCCTGTTGCTGATAATTTGTCTAGATTGGAAAATATTGCTTATGATCCATACCTGTTAATGATAGTTTTCCAAATGAACAATTGGCTGCAATAAAGGTGAGCTCGCGAGATAGTCCTTGGTATGCTGATTATGCTAACTTTATTGTTTCCAAGTACTTGCCTCCAACCTTTTCAGCTCAGCAAAGAAGGAAATTCTTTTATGACTTGAGGCATTATTTTTGGGATGACCCACACTTATATAAAGAAGGAGTGGATGGTATTATGCGAAGATGTGTTCCCGAATATGAACAACAAGAGATATTGAGAAAATGTCATGGTAGTGCTTATGGAGGACATCACGCTGGAGATAGAACTGCACAAAAGTTCTACAATCAGGTTTTTATTGGCCAACTCTCTTTAAAGATGCAAGGAAGTTTATTTTATCTTGTGATGAATGTCAAAGAGTTGGTAATATCTCTAGACGCAATGAAATGCCTATGAATTATTCTCTTGTTATTGAACCATTTGATTGTTGGGGATTCGACTTCATGGGTCCTTTCCCTCTTCAGAAGGTAATACTCATATACTTGTTGTGTTGATTATGTTACTAAGTGGGTAGAAGCCATACCTACAAAAAGTGCTGATGGTGAGACCTCTTTAAAAATGCTTTTAGATATTATTTTCCTAGGTTTGGTGTACCTAGATATCTTATGACTGATGGAGGTTCTCATTTTATTCATGGTGGTTTTAGAAAGACCCTTGCTAAATATGGTGTTAATCATAGAATTGCTTCAGCTTATCATCCTCAAACTAGTGGGCAAGTAGAATTATCAAATAGAGAAATTAAATCTATCTTGCAAAAGACTGTTAATAAATCTAGAAAAAATTGGGCTGGTAAGTTAAATGATGCTTTATGGGCTTATAGAACTGCTTATAAAAATCCTATGGGTATGTCTCCTTATAAAATGGTTTATGGAAAAGCTTGTCACTTGCCTTTAGAATTAGAGCACAAAGCTTATTGGGCTGTGAGAGAACTTAATAAAGATTTTAAACTTGCCGGTAAGAAGAGGTTACTCCAATTAAGTTCTTTAGATGAATGGAGAAGTGAAGCTTATGAAAATGCTAGACTCTTTAAGGAGAAAGTTAAGAAATGGCATGATAGAAGAATTATTAAGAGAGAATTTAATGTTGGTGAGAAAGTTCTATTATATCGGTCTCGTCTCAGATTTTTTGCAGGGAAATTACTCTCAAAATGGGAAGGACCTTTTGTCATTGTGGAGGTGTATCGTTCAGGTGCAATAAAGATTGCTTCACTGAAAGATAATGCTACACAAGTGGTGAATGGGCAAAGACTCAAACATTATATTTCTGGAGATTCTTATAATGAACGTTGATGTTATTCGAGTGGTAACTCCGGAAAATTTTATTAAAGAACAAAATGATGGGGCTGCAGAGTCTGTTTTCGAATAGGTAACAATTTTGGTAAGGAAAATTTCGCGTTTAACTTTCTAAATGATATTTTTGTTATTTTTATTTAATATGGAAAATTACGAGATCAAAACGGGTAGGAAAAGGTGCCCGAGGGCTCCTCCCCACACTGTGGTGCGGGCCCACCCCTGGCCGCGCCGCCATATGGGGAGGGCGCCTCGGAGCCCTTCTCCGGCCCGGTTTCTCCCGTACCTTCCTTTTGTCGTAAAACTTTCTGCTATATAATTCCCCGGATCCCCCGAGGTCCGTATACCACCTTTTCGTCATGTTTTGGTTTCTATCTGTTTCTGTCTAGACGTCATCTCAGGGTTCATCCTCGGAAGACTACGCGATGCGTCGTAAACGTGAGCTCCTCCAGGATCTTGATCAAGGAACTTTCGCTGGATGGGCGGAAGAGGAAAGAGTCAAGGCGAGGCGGAAGGACATGGACGAGACCGTCAAGAAGGAAGTGAAGAAGATGTCATCAACAAAAAGAGAACAACCGGCTGCAGGATTAAAGGCTATCAAGCCAACCTTTGTGGGATCGGTTAACACTCAACGTGCATTTTCTCATAACTTGCAGGGAGCAACACCGCCTGTTCCAGATTTTAGCTCTTTCCCGGCAGTAACTGAAGCCCTTCGAGTTACCGATGAGTTCTGTGATCAATATTGAGTCCTGAGGATGGAGGTGGAAATACTCCAAGATGAGAACATCAGGCTTCGCCGAATGCTGGAGCGGTTTCTCACCCCGCTCCAGGTCATCCCACCATCGCCACCGAAGGAGTAATTCATCATTGGTATTGGCATCCCCTTGGCTTGTTCCAAGCTTGGGGGGAGTGCCGCGGTATCACATCATTATCTTTTACCTTTTTACCTTTCAATCATGCCATTTGTGTCCACCATAACTACCTATTATGTGGTATTTTGCGCCACTCCAAGTAAATACTTCATGTGCAACCTTTAAATTATTCAAAACCTTCTTACTCCTTATTTTGTGTCACTGTTTATTAGCTCATGAGGGTTATGTAGAGTTTCTCTATCACTCTTGTCAGACAGACTTTCACCATTGGACTAGTGGCACATACATCCGCTTATCCATTAATCTTGCAAAAAGAGCTGGCAAATGGGGTGCCCAGTCCCAATTAATTATAACTTTAACCATTTGATTCTCTTCACATGCTTGCCAATGATTTATCAGAAGCAAAACCAAAATGTTAAACTATCAAATAGGCACTCCTCCATGGTATGTGATTGTTGGAAGGCACCCGAGGATTCGGTTAGCCATGGCTTGTGTAAGC
Source organism: Poa pratensis (assembly GCA_947311845.1). Taxonomy (NCBI): domain Eukaryota; kingdom Viridiplantae; phylum Streptophyta; class Magnoliopsida; order Poales; family Poaceae; genus Poa; species Poa pratensis. The sequence continues at coordinate 27,652,176 of CAMZMU010000052.1, read as the reverse complement.
AAAGGTTGGGAGGAGTGTCATACCAATTTATAAATATGTATGTGTAAACAAAAGAGAAGAGGGATGATCTACCCTTGGGTAGAAATAACGTCCTTCATGGGAGCCACTCTTGAAAATCTGGTTGACAAGGGGATAGTGTTTTCTTTACTGCGATTCGTTGACAACGACATACATAGCTTAAACTTATATTTTTATATACTCTCTATATGATTTCAAAACATAAAAAGCTCTAGCACATGATTTAATCCCTGCTTCCTTCTGCGAAGGGCCTATCTTTTACTTTCATGTTGAGTCAGTAAACCTATTCCCTTCTATCTCAAGCAAGCATTTGAGTTGTTGTGATTCAATCATCTATATGTTATTACTTGCAATCATGTCTTTTATCCTTACATGTTTAGCACAAGTCTTTTATCTGAATGAATACAACTTTGAAAGTTATCAATGACTGTAAGGAGACTGTTATAGTTGAGCATGCAAGTTCTGCAATATAAGATCTAATATAAAGACTCTGATCGAAAGATAAGTACGATCTGTTAATTGTTCTCTGACCAAGAACGAAGTTTGCCATCACCAATTATGATTTCCTCTATGCACCTTTATTTGTGATTTCCCTTTACTTGTTTCAAGTTAAGTTATATGAGAGGAAATTGGTATGTAAAATGACTTGTGTGTTAATAGATGTGATGCTTCTTGTCCGTATTTTATTTATCGACACTTCACTCCATAAACATGTGGTCTTGTTTACTGAGCTCAGTTTTCGCTTGGGGACAAGCGAGGTCTAAGCTTGGTGGCAGTTGATACGACCATTTTGCATCACTATTCTATATCATAATTTACTGTTATTCATTGATATGTTTCATATTTAGAGATGATACTTATGTTATTTTACCTATTTTGCATATTTCATGATTATTGGAGAATTATTCACCGGTGTCTGGATTCTGCTGGAAAAAGCACCGTCAGGATACAATATTTCTGAAGATCAACAATTGAAGGAAATTATACAGAAGCTCCTATTTTGTCAGATGCCGGAGAGAGCCAAAAGGGGAGGCCAAGGTGGGCCACCATGGGCCCTCCCCACCCCATGGCGCGGCCCCCTAGGCTGGCGCGCCGCCATGTGGGGAGGGAGCCTAGGCCCACCTCAGCCGACACCCCTTCGCGTACTTCACCCCCTGGAAATCCTAACACCTGGGGGATCATCGAGGAAATATTCCGCCGCCTCCACGAGGCGGAAAACACCAGAGAGAGAAAAGCTCTCCGGCAGGGAGAAATCTGCCGGGGAAATTCCTTCCCGGAGGGGGGGAAATCATCGCCAACGTCACCGTCATCGAACTGGACTTCATTGGGATCATCATCACCATTATCTCCACCGCCGACACCGTCATCTGCACCGCTCCACTCCGTTCCGCTGTAACATCTAGGGTTGAATCTTGTGTATTTCATAGGGGAAACTTTCCCGGTGTTGATTACTCCTTGTGGTTGATGCTATTGAGTGAAACCGTTGAATTAAGGTTTATGTCCAGATTGTTATTCATCATTATATCACGTCTGATCATGATCTATATGATGTCTTGTGAGTAGTTCGTTTAGTTCTTGAGGGCATGGGAGAAGTCTAAATGTTAGTAGTGAATTATGTTGAGTAATATTTAATGGTTTGATATTTAAGTTGTGGTGTTATTCTTCTAGTGGTGTCATGTGAACGTTGACTACATGACACTTCACCTTTATGGGCCTAGGGGAATGCATTGTGTATTCGTTTGCCAATTGTGGGGTTGCCGGAGTGACAGCAACCTGAACCCCCGTTGGTATATCGATGCATGAGGGATAGCTGGATCTCAGAGTTTATGGCTGTGGTTAGATTTATCTTAATTACTTTCTTTTATTTGCGGATGCTTGCAAGGGTATAATCACAAGTATGTACTAGTCCTAGGAAGGGCGGTGCATTAGCATAGGTTCACCCACACAACACTTATCAAAACAATGAAGATTAATCAACTATATGAAGCGAAAGCACTAGACTAAATTTCCGTGTGTCCTCAAGAACGTTTGGTCATCATAAGTAAACCAACCGGCTTGTCCTTTGCTGAAGAAAGGATTGGGCCACTTGCTGCAATTATTATTACTGCATTTTACTTACTTGTATTTTATTTATCTGCTATATCAAAAACCCCTAAAAACTTGTTTGTGAGTATTTACAGTGAATCCTTCATCGAAACTGCTTGTCAACACCTTCTGCTCCTCGTTGGGTTCGACACTTATTTATCGGAAGTACTACGATACACCCCCTATACTTGTGGGTCATCAGCTGCCATGGAGGAGAACTCCGGTGTGGGAGTGGAGTTGAGACATATTTATTTGCCCGGTCACCGCTTCCACCACCCAAAAGCGCACCTTGCCAGAACTAACCTAACCCTAACTACCATATCCGAACGTTTAAAACAGGTCCCCCTCCCTCTTGCCCCCGGAGCAGCAACCAGAAGGAAAGGGGTACAACTCTTCCGTCGGTGGAGGTCGGTGGAGAAAAGCGTCGCCTCCCTGGCGGCATCTTGCGGTGGCTAGATTAGGGACGAGGCGTTTTGTGTCTATCGTCGTGCCTAACACTTTGACATTCGTGCCAAGCCTCCGAAGACGGGGCTCCGTTCCGCTTTGAAGTTAGCCTATATCGTTATATGAATTTGAATCACCATAAACAACAAGGGCAAGACCTACGACGCTCAACGGAGGTGTTCATGATCCTCACACTCGCCGCGGCCGGCGATCGCCGTCGAGTATGTACCCTGTTTAGTTACGTAGACGGGACAGACACATGTGGGAGGCGATCATGATTCAGGCACCTGCATGTTTGTTTGTTTGATCCGATGTTGGTGGGTATGCACGTATGGTGGTCTGCTCGGTCGGACGGTCGCTTACGTCGTCGGTGCTGCTGCTACGTACAAGGTACGACCACGAGCACTGACGGCGACGGTGTGTTTTAGGGCACGAGCAGCGGTAGCATAGGTATACCACTGCCTCACCAATTCCACCTAGGCTCGTTGCTCTGAGACCACGGAGTGTAAACAAATACTAGGGGACTAAGCGCGGCCCCGCCGCGCCCGTGGGCTAAAATCTTGAATTATGTAATCGTAAAATTCTTGGAATTCAAAAATTGTCTAGGTTGAGAAGTTGTTCAAATTTGTGGAATGGTGAAATTGGAGAGCTATTCATATTTGAATTGCTATCACGTCTAGGTTGAGAAGTTGTTAAATTTTGAAATGGTCAAATTGGGGAGCTATTGGTAGTTAGATTGTTTTCACGTTTATTAAATGCTTAGATTTTGTGGTAATGATCTATCGGTAATATATGTAATATTTGTGGAAGCCGCAGTGCAAAGAATTCAAATTTGAAAAATGTAAATTTTGTTTAGGTTTGCGTGTACCGAAATCCCGGGGAAGTTTACATTTAAAGTATATTCAACATTTACGTTTGCCGTATTTTTATTTTCATATTTTTAAGCCTATGTTATAAATGGGTAGCTGTATTTAAATGAGTTATCAAACTTTATGTAAGTAATTTTTTTGGTGACAAATTATTTTATTGGGTTTATCGTATTGATTGATAATGTGGATTTTATTTTAATGGGTTTATCGTATTGGTTGATAATGTGGATTTTATTTTAATGGATTTTATTTGAGTGAAAAAAAAACAATAGAATCCATATTTTGTGAAATCTCGTGTGGATTGATCAAGCCTTTATGTAATATTTGAACTTTCAAAGTTTTCAAATAATTTCGAGAAGTTCCCAAAGTATTTGGAAAGGACAGGTTGATTTTTTCAATTTTTTGAAAATTGATTTGGAGCTCTATTTGGAGAGTTACATTTTTTTTGGAAAATAATAAAACAGGGGAAAAAAAAGAAAGAAATCTGCCAGCCGGCCCAGCCCACGAAGCAGCCCAGCCCACGCTGGCGTCACCCGTGCCCGGAGCTGGCCGCGGCGGCGCCGAGGTCGCCGGCGGCGCTCCGCCGCGTTCTGAGACGCGGGGCTGGCCGCGGCGGACGCAGCCCGACGCGAGTGACCCGAACGTGGCGGCGCCGCCGCTCCTAGGTCGCCGGAGCGTGGCCGGCGGCGGCCGGACGCGGCGGCGGCGATTTCCATGCCTGTGCAGCGCGCCGGCAAGCGGCGCTTGGCGAGGAGGGAGCGGCGCGGACGACGGAGCCGCCCGTTCCCGTCGATCTGGCGGGGGAGGTCCGTGGCGGCGTGGCGGGGCGCTGGCGACCTCGCCGTCGCGCGCGGAGAGAGAAAGGGGAGGGGATTCTGCGGATCATTTTGCAAAAAAGGCCCTTCCTTTCATAGGAATTACAGTTAGGTCCTTTGCGGGCGTTTTTTTGCAAAAAAGCTGCGCCGAAGATCGTGCAGGCGGGTGACCGGGAGTGACCGGGGGCGACCGGGGCGACGTGTCGCGCGCCCATTGGTAAAAAATAGGCCTGCTACAGTGCCGCCCGTGCGGGGGCGACGTGGCCCGATCCTGGCCGTCCGTCGCGTGGATCGGACGGCCAGCGACCCGCCGGCGACGTGGACGAACGACGAAGGGCGGATTGTGCGGCCCTTTATATATAGTAAGATGTCCAACCAAAGCAGCAGTTTGTAGGGCCATTTGTTCTCTCTCATGGCGTCATGGTTCTCCGTCTTGTCCAATCGTTGGTCCGCACCATGCTCATCTTTTCCCTCTTCTCTTGTTCTTTTATTCTTTCTCTGTACTTTTCTCTCCTTTCTGACCTGAGGAGGCGGCCTCAGGCAGCGCCTGTCATCGTAGAGCTACAGGTTTGCCCATCCGAGCCTACGTGGCTCTGCGCTTGTCAGTGGTGCGGTAGGCTGGGGCGCTGGCCATGCCCTTAAGGGCACGAGCAGTGGTAGCATACGAATACCACTGCCTCACCAATTCCACCTAGGATTGTAGCTGTGAGACCACCGGGTGCAAAGAAATTTGTCCAACCAAAGCAGTAGTTTGTGGGGCTATCTGTTCTCTCTCCTAGCGTCATCGTTCTCCATCTTGTCCAATCGTTGGTCTTCACCCTACTCAACTTTTCCCTTCTCTTTTCTTCTTTCTCTGTACCTTTTTCTCCTTTCCAACCTGAGGAGGCGGCCTCCTCTGCAGGCAGCGCCTGTCACCGTAGAGCAGCAGTCTTGCCCATCCGAGCCTACGTGGCTCTGCGTGTGTCAGTGGGGCAGTGGGCTAGGGCGACGCGCTGGCCATGCCCTAAGAAGCTGAGCTGAAACTTCATCTACCCTTTTCTCCTGACCGCTAGGCTGCGGGAGTGCGGAGTACGTACCTCCCTTTTCTTCTCAGAAAAGAGGAACGAGGGCGTCTTGTTTCATGCCTTCGCCGCAAAGTGTCAAGTACGGCGCCCCGCACTGTGATTTCCTTCCTAATTGACGCACTTGCCTATTGATTGGCTCTTCGTCGATCGCCTCACACGGGCGACATCGCAATGTCAATAGAGAACGCTAGAGCGAAGGGACGTCGACAGGTAAAAGTGCCGTGCCTTTTCCTGGCCCGTTCCATACACACACAGGGAACGTCGTAGTATCAGTACAAAATCCAGTGACGACAACGCGAGCGTGGGGTGGACCGATAATGTTGGCTCACCGGAAGGTTGCTGCATGCTGGCATCCGCGAAGGAAGAGAACGACCAAGAATGCGAGTATGCGACAAATGCAATCCCGATCAGTCCTGACGGCGAGTCGGCGACGAGGCGCGTGCAAGCATCACAGGTGGCGGGAGGCGGCAAGCCTACAGTAATCCTCTCCGCGGAGATGGCGAGTTCCGTACGTACGCACTGCAAGGACTTTCTCAGGCTGGTGCCAACCGGGGCGGCAGCGCGGGCGGTACCGCCCGCCGCCGGGCGGTAGCGAGGCGGTAGTGGGGCGAGAGGCCAGCGGCGAGCGACGCTGCCACCGCCCGGCGGTAGCGCCCGCTACCGCCCGGCTGTCGCCCGCGCTGGGGGCGAGAGCGGGGCGGGAGGGGGGCGACGCGATGGCGGGCGGGAGGCGGGACGGGAGGCGGGCGATAGGCGGGCGAGAGGGGGGCGGGAGGCGGGCGAGAGGCGGGCGGTAGTGCCAACGGCTAGCTGACGTGGCGAGCTCTGATTCGTCCACGTCAGCTAGCCGTTGAGGTATCCGTTGGAGCTAAGCTACTCAAGCAATGGAACAAAATGAAGGACCGATCAAGCAATGGAACAGAATGAAGGACCGATCAACCGCCGACATGAACGAAGCAGAAAAACGCAAACATGCGAAGGCCCTCAAGATAGTGGAAAATGAGCTTGGGCTGCAAGATGACGAGGATGAGGAGGAGGAGGATTAGAATTTATTTTTTATTTATTATGTAATTTTTTTAATTTATTATGCAATTTTATTAATTATTATGTAATCGGTAACATTTTTAGTTCAATAAAATAATTTACTTGCATTATTTTAAATGTCTACACAAAAGCGAGTGAATAACTTAATCTGAAAAAAATGCTGATGTGGAGAAGAGAGAAGTGAGAGCTGGCACTATAGCCCATGCACTGGCACCGTGGGGTGAGAGTGGGGGTGAGAGTGGGGTAAAAGCTGACGTGGCGAGGCTATAGCCGGGCGGTGCACTGGCACCAGCCTCAGGCCGATGACAGGTGTCCCGCCGGCGACGGCGACGGTGCTATCCGGCTCTGGTGCGGCCGGCGATCGTGGTCGGAGTACATACGTACTCTCTGTTACATAGACGGGACAGACAGCTGTGGTCGCGTGGGAGCCGCTTGTTTGGTTGGTCCGGTTTCGGTGGTGCCCTGGTCGGTCGCTCACTCTCTCGCCTACGACCACGAGCACCGATGGCGATGGCGATGGCGATGGTGCGGCACGAAGCTGAAGCTGCACCTTCATCCGTCCCTTTCTCCTGACCTCTTGGCTTAGCCAAGCGTGGGAGTGGGCCATTACGCACGCGCGTACACGCTGCCGTTATTAGTTGACCTCGATCGCAGGCATTTCCTTCCTTTTCTAGTCAGTAAACAAAGAACGAGGGCGTGGTGCGTCGTCTTGTTTCACGCCTTTGGCCGTAAAGACCAAGAGGGTACGTACTTACGTCGTTCTGCAGTCAGCAGTTCACTGTGATTAGCCTCCTTCCTAATTCCCGCACTAGATAAATAATTGACTCCTCGTCGTCAGCCTCGTCACACACGGCCGAAATTTAAAAAAAGTCAAAAGAGATCGAACGCAAAGCGGGAGCCAAGCGAAGAAACCAGTGGTAGACGAGAAGTGGCCTCGACAGGTACAAACGGGATAAAGCGCCGTGCCTTTTCATTGACTATTATTTTCTTTTTGCGAATTTTCCTCACTGGTTCCATACAGCGAACGTGTAGAACCGAGTCACGATAGGTATAGAGAACAACTATGTGTTTCTGTTTTTCTTTGTTTGGGCGTTTGTGTGTGTTTGCTGCTGCCCTAACATATGTGGTATTGTGTTTGTATCACTGGATGTATGGTGGTCGTTGCTTTATTTATAAAGCAGTACGAAAGCCTATTTCGAACAAGTATGTGAACCGAGTCTGGCGAGATACAGAGGGAACGAGTATGCGTGGATCGCGGAAACGCGACAAGACCCACAAACGACATCTCATCGTACAGCTTGCCTACCCCTGCTGCACTGATCCTTCGCATATGTTGCTGCTACGCTGATTTCGTTCTTCGCACGCGCAGAATGTACTTTGACGCTTGGTTTAGCAGAGAAATTCATGGCTTTGAATTTTTGTACGTGATGAACGGTAGATTTATCACCCGACACGTCATTACAAGGGAAACAGGGTTGCACAATTTGCTACCTTCCACGGCTGAAATCGTCCGAAACGGATATTGCACAGATAAATGTATTTGTACACCCGGCACTACCATTATGACTGAGCCATAAGAAAATGTACCGGTCCATCTATTTGCCTGTGGCAAGATGGTTAGGAGGGTGGTTGTACCCCCAGCCCACCAGAGTTCAAACCCCAGGTTTGACGATGGTGTTTCTCATTTAGGCGGAATATTCTTCAGTGGGAGGCGACGTTCCCGTCGACAGCGAGGCGTCCGTGGTGACTTCGTCAATCTCAAGACCCAACCGCCGGCTCAGTCTCTCGGAGGTGCTCATAGGGGTAGGGTGTGCGTGTGTGCGTTCATAGGGGTGAGTCTATGCGCGTGTATGTGAGCGTCGGCGTTGTACTGTGTTTCTCAAAAAAAAAAAAGATAAACAAACAGTTTCAAAGATAGAGCTAAGATATGAGAAAATAATAGAGGTCAATGGGTAAATAATGCAGTTTTCTTATAGCTTGGTGGACAATGCAAAGTTCAAGACTCATAATCTTCGGGAATGTAAACTCTTGGATCATGCATGAACTCCGTCGTTTGGAAGATTACAACTCATCCGAAATGTGGACTCTTCTTGGCTCATCAATAAAAATCGGGTGTGGACGGTAGACCGTCTAGAGAGCTGAGGGTTTGTTCATTCCGGGAGAGCAGGCTTTTCGTTGTTGGAGGTTTCCTCCGGGACTACAAAACCCAGAAGGTCGTGTACAGTTTCAAGGCAAAGTTCAGCGAAAGCTTCTCAATCTGCGTCGTGCACGTCAACAAATTGGCATATCCACGCCTTTTACGTTACAAAGTAAATAATTCTCGTGATAAAAATCCCGTCGCATCATTTGAACTCTTTCAAATCAATTAAATTTCAGTTTATCCCGTGCCGAGGGAAGAAATGTGGCAATTTCGTCAACAAAAAAATACGCAGCAGGCGTGCGAATTCAAAACGGAGTAGGAGCAGGCTGTTGTGTTGTGTGGAGTCCAAACACCGCGGAACCCGTCCGCCGCACATGTTCCTCTTCTCCTTTCCCTATATAGCAGCGCTATTGCCCCTGGCGCTCCAACCAGACCCCGGAGTCAAAAGCTGGACTATATTACAGTAGTTATAAAGGTAGTTTTTAGTATTGCCATGAAACATGTTGCGAGGCTTGCTCAGTCAAGATCAGATTTGCACATTTCCTTATTACATAGATACCTCTTGATCCCAATCAGATCCCAAAATGCATGATCGTGTTTGAATCACAACAATAAAGCGTGGTCATCTTGGAGTTGACCAAATGTCACGAGGCAACGAGAATGACATGTACTCAAAATTGTGATGGTTCGTGACATATGATCATTATGTGGGGGAGAAATTTGAGTTTGTTATATCCTTGTGTTTGCACGATGAATTTACTGATGCGTCGAGGATGTAAAAGGTTATGAACAATGTAATCTTTGTAATCAAGTTTAAATGTTGGTGGTCCACCTTCTCTTCAAGTGTGGGTTCAAGTTCAACGATTAGAGTGTCTTCCAGTATGATGTTTTGGCTCGCTCAATAACATCTCCCCCTCGGATTGCCGCATTGTAAATTTCTGTCAAAAATTGGTGGGCAGATGTCGCTGCATTAAGTGTGGCCACCCTAGGAAGGCCATGGTTTCGGTTGTCATGCTTGTTACTTTGAAGATTCAAAAGGATTAGAAACCTGATGGTTTTCCACAATCAGTCGCTACTTCCATGGTGGTGGTGATAAAGATTAAGGACTGACCGCCAGGTGAAGCTTAGTCGGTGCTACGGACTTGCATGTTTTGTAGTGCCACGAGAGTATGACTCCGTGCTGCAAACCTTCTCTTTAATTACTGCAAAAATCAAATCCTTTGACGTCAAAACAAAATGAACAATCACCGGATGTACAGATCTAGCAAGAAGTCTTCCACCCGCAGAGGAGTGAGAAGAACCAACAAATAGTCTTTGACCTTGAGAGAATAGGTCCTTTTATTTCTATGGATTGTTTTGGTTTTGTGGTCCCCCACTATAAAATTTCAAACATCACCAACGCACGTGGCAAGGCTCTCCTCAAAACCCAGAAGGTCGTATACAGTTTCAAGGCAAGTTCAGCGAAGGCTTCTTTGCACCGTCCGTCGTCTCCAAATTGGCCTATCCACTCTTTTTATTTTACGAAAATAACTCCCGTGACACATTCCCGTAGTACCAAAATTCAAGTAAAAAAAAGTAGTATAATTTAAAATCTGTCAATCCATATCGCTCTATCATATTTCAGTACATCCATCGGTAGTTAAAACCCTAGAGTATTCATTTTTTTTTTTAAACCAGGAAGTATCCCGATCGGAGTAGGAAAGAAACGCAGCAGGCGTGCGAGTTCAAAAACAGAGTAGAGTCCAAACGCAGCGCTGTCGCCCCGGGCGCTCCAACCAGACCCGAAACCAACGAGGACTCCTCAACTCAAGGGAGTCAAGTCAGCCACCTGCCAACCAGCCAGCCCTGAGCCCACCCACCGCGCGTAGCCACGACCATGTCCTCGTCGTCCTCGGCCTCGATGGGCGCGCTCGCCGCGGCCACCGCCATGGCGCTCTCCGGCTCCCTCGTCCTCTTCTCCCTCCGCCGCTTCGCCAAGCCCGACGCCGCCTCCGACGAGCCAGCGTCCCTTCTCCGCCCATGCCTCTCCTCCTCAGGTACGCTGGCGCCCATGCTGATCCCGTGACTTCTTCTTTCTTTTCTTCCCGCACTGGATTCTTTCTGACGGAGCTTTCTTGGTTTCTTGCGGTATCGTAACAGAGAAGCGGCGGCGCAAGGGGGAGAAGCGGGTGCGCTTCGCGGAGGGCGTCGTGGACAATGAGGGCGCCGCCCCGCCAGCCAGGTCGCTCCCACCGGCGCCGGCGCCCGAGCCGACGTGCAGGCGAAACGCGACGACGATGACGGAGGCGGCGGACCACCGGATGCCGGCGAACAGGGAGGCGCTGTACCGCGGCATGCTCCGTGACCGCTCCGTGCACAGGACCGCCTACTCCTACTGACTCGCCGCCGATCGACCCGACGCCGGCCGCTGTGCTGGCTGGATTCGGAATTGTGCAAAGTAGACTAGTCTAGTCCGTCCCCTGCTTTCGCTTTGCTTGCTTCGTTCTTTGTTCGTTCCCTGTGCCGTTGGTGCTTGGTTGCTTTGGTCACGGGCTGTTGACTTCTACTACATCTCTGTACAAATGGATTAGCCGATTAGGAGTAGCTTCGACTAGATTTGTTCTTTTGTCCTTCTGTACTTCATCTGTTCATGCACTCATCATATTTTCTCGTAAGAAAAAAAAAGGATAATGGAAACCTGCTCCTCATCAATTGATTTGTGGCAACATCTATCCAGTTTTTAAACAGAAAAGGTGTGCTCTGTGGATGGAGTGGTGGGGAAGATTGGTGTGAACACCTACCCCGTATTTGCCTTAAACGGGCGGACGCGTGTAGGCCGCGGGCTCGGCCGTCCAGCGGCCGGGAGTTCTACCGATGGATCACCGGGTCAAGTCAAACCCTGTTCCCGCCGCCGCGCTCCATCAGCTTCCGCCACCATGTCCTGACGTGCTTGCCATGCGTGTGGTCAGCACTTGAATCCCTCTCTCTCTCCCACGCTGCCACTTTCAACGCTATCGACCAGCAGCATTCAAATCACGGAACGTGCAAAATCCAACAGAAATACTCAAATGGAAATAATGTAAAGAATACACTACTGCTAGAAAACGGACAGAAAATACATTACAGATTACAGAGATGTTTACTCAAAACATAAACAATACAAATTCCACTCGTTAACTACTTTACAGATTTCTAGTCCAACATCTCGGAAAAAACTTTTTTGCTCCCGAATTACAGTGCTCACTCTGGTTAAAAACTAATTAAAAACCCTATTTTTAAGTTCCACAAAATCTAATAAAAGTTGTGCATATTGCTAATGATGTATCGCACAAACGTGATTTTTTTATTTCAAATAATTTATATTCTGGGCTACACAAAAATGACAAATTTTGTATATTTTAAAGATCAGAAAGTATGTACATTTACATCTACCATTTGTGATTTTTGTATAGAACAGAATATCCAATGTTTCCAATCGATATTTTGGACGTTTGTGCGACATATCATAGACAACACGCAAGGTGTTTTTTTCATAAATTTTTGAAACTTATAAACATAATTTTTATTTTTATTTAACTTGAGGGATCACTGGAGCCCGGGAGAAAAAAATCTCTACCGCCAACATTTTCATCAAATCTAAAACCTACAAATATAAACAAATTTAATGGTAGCATATATTCCACATAAATAGTCTGTTTATATATCAGTGTAACTTGTTCAATGTAAATGAAAAGGGGAGTAATAATGTTAGAAAATAAAAATTTCAATTGTGGCACCATTAATCTGTTTGGTTCAACCGACCAATCGAGCAAAGGAAAACACATACTTTTTTTTTATCTCATCTTTAAAGGAAAAAACACATAAATTTTACAACCCATTTGAATTTCTTTTTCAAAATCCTACGTATGAAAAACAAATCTAAGGTTTATAGAGGAAAAGTAGCATGCTAATTATACTTTCTTAATTGGTTTGACTTTGATTTGATCATGATCATTAGTAACATGTGTTTTTCCTATTTATGTGCACTAGAAAATCAAGTTTACATATGTTTTCAACCCTCCGGTTTGCAACTCTGTGTTTTTCCTATTCATGTGTTTTTACAATTCTGTGAACCAAACATGCCCATAACTGATCTTAAAAACACATGTAGATCGCTCATGATCACATTTTGTTGGCCTGAAAGAGATGGTTATCAAGCGCTCTAGAGAAACTCTAGCGGATCTTTTAAATAACAAGTCTTAAAATAGATTAAGAGGATCATGTTAACCTACCATGTGGGGCCCACTTATAAGTGGTTTACCTTTCTCACACTACTTCCCCCAATTCCGTACTCGATTGCATCGAGCGGCAACCACCACGATAATGCCCCCGTGAGAATTGGTCGTTCACTCACTTATGTTGCCTTCACGAGTCTCATCATCGTTTCGGCAATGCCTTCAAGCATGACTGCTTTCTCCAACAACACTTGGCCACGACTGAAGGTTCCCGTTGTCGTCAAATGTACGACTCGTGTGATGGACGGTGGCTCGAGATGCGGAGGAGCTTCACCATGGTTGGAATTGCGCGTCACCTCCTCTCACCGTGCCAAGCAGAGGGGTTCCAGCGCTGCCACGACATGGAAAATGATAGAGGAGGTAGAGTAGAAAGGGGCGGACTCGATTTCATGTTGTATGTGGCGCGCGGTGTCCGGAGATGCATCATTGAGGAAGGAGTAGCGGCATGATCATATTTCCCTACTGCAAACAATTGGAGGATAGAGCGTAACTACACGTTTTAGTTTGTTTGTATATTTTATAGGAGGAAGGAAGTCTAGGTCAAAAAAATCATAGGAAGAAGGGGTATTTTTGGTGGACCAACTAAAATTGTAGGGATAGAGGATTATACAACGTCATATGTAGAGGACCCTCTTAAGTTCGCTATTATATCGTGACATGTAGCGCATAGTTATTTGTTAGATTATTGCCAGAATTATTTTTCTATGTGTGATCTGTTTCTGGGAATATCTTATTTTAACATATCGGTTATGGTCGATCTCAGAGGTTTGCACGCCACCAAGGTACCAAACCCATAGCCAGAGCCGAAAGCGCTTGAATGCTCTCGATTATCGAAATGGTACTATCTCCATTCATTAAAACGAGGCATATGTTTTTAGTCAAAAATAAATGTAGTGTAACTTTGACCAATGTAATATACAAAACCATATACATTTATAAGATTTAGTAATCATCTTGTGAAAACATATATTTATTGGTCTATTGATATTAATTCTGTATTCTAAATATTTATATCTTTGTTTTAATCGGTCCCCCATCGTGGTAGCTCGTGAAGCCGTTGCATCATGCAAGAATGATGCATTGGGATTGTTTTAGTGTGTGTCGCACATGTGATCTCCGTCGGTCTGGGCCGTAAACGGTTGGTACCGGAGCAGGACAGGCAGAACATGTTGGCAACCGGCGAGGATGATTCATTATATCCACGTTTTGGTCTAATAATACAAGTAGTCAAGTAGTAGGTACGCTGCTTAGTTATACTATGAGTGCGAGTAATATACTCTGAGCATGCTGATCAGGAGCACAATAAATTAGGACTTGCTGCGTTTCTTTTCCTACGCAAAGCGATGGTGGCATTATCAGGAAGCCAGCAAGCAGTTGCTGGAACCTCTTTAGTTGGGTCAAATGATTCTTAGAGATTGGAGTGGTCTCCCTGTTTGTCTTTTTGATGATATATGATAGCTGGGCCCTCTGCCGATTTCCTCAGAGTCCCATCTTATGCGCAATTTTGCTTCTTTGTTTCCAGCATGTTATTCCATTCTATTCGCAGTTGTGGGGTGTCGGCTATCTACGCCGACAAATATGGGAGTGGTAGATAGACCTGGAAGGTCCCTAGATGGCTTGTTTGGCTGTGTTAAGTACTTCCATTTCTCAAACTAAGTCATATGAATTTGGATCAAAACAAAACAATGTAAATATTGCACAAGATCATAAAATATTATCAACATGTATAATGTCGAATCAACATAGACAGCATATTCAGCACCCTGGGTGCAGAAAAATATACGTAGTTTGCACCCATGGTTTTGTTATGTTGTTAAATCAAAATTATGTTACGTGAATAAAAGGTTATGTCATGTTTATAATTTCTTATGCACTCTTGAATTTCCGACTTAAGACAAATTTTCGTGACCTAAAAAAACATACACGGTTGTCAAGTACAGGATGTGCATAGAATAGCTATTCTGCTCACCGAGAGTGAAATAGCGCAACCCTCAAATATGGTATTATTATATTTACAGAGTATTATAGTTTTCAATAGTTATTCTACTAGGTTAGTCAAAATTAAGAATTGATTGATTTTTAGAAAAATATACGATTATTTTAGCGAAATGAGGTGGTATACAAGATACTACGTGGGATTATGATGATCTGCAAAGTCCTAATGATCTGTCGTTCACGGGTTTTTCTCTTATGATACATGTCCACCACCACGTTAGCCTATCACCATCTAAGTTTTTTCTTTAGGAAATGATTGGAAAAGGAAATGCAACGACGTGTCGAACTCAGGGATATCTAGCTTACACTGGCATTTTCCTAACCCAGTTTATCTATAGGTCTTTTGCTTTTGAGAATAGTTTTTCTAGTTTACTTGCACGAAAATTGCATTGTCCTGGGCCATTTCAGCGGTTCAACAGCGGCACAACTGACATATTTTTTTATGTAATTTTTTGGATTTTTAACAATTTGTAAATATGATTTTGGTGACATCGGTGATCCTATGATCTCACGTAAAGAACAGATCCTATACAAGTCTTTCCCAAACTGACAGCAGACGGTGAATTCAAACAAGCGTGGGTAGGCCTGTAAGTGGGCATGCCCACTTAGCCCACTTAACCCACCTAACCACATATATTAAGGTGGGAAACTGTAGATATGAAAATTATTTACTAAAATTGAACTATGCATAATTAGGTGGGCTAAGTGGGCATGCCCACTTACAGGTCTAAGCGTGGGGGTGTTTTCATATCAGAGTTTTTGTTTTTTTTAGCTATGAATTTCATATCAGAGTGGGTCGCCACAAGAGCGCTGTACTACCCAGCCCAGTTGATTTATCCTATATGGGCTGATTGCACCAACAAATTTAGCCCAGCTTATGTATCCAATAAGGACATTTTTTTTCGCGGGGGAGGATCTCAAAAACAAAGGTGGAGCTTAAGGATAGAAAGACCGTGTGGATAAAATGTAATTTTCTAGATCCCCACGGGTCAACGCGCTCCTATTTGGCATAACAAATATGGAGTCAGGAGAAGCAGAAAAAAAAAACGGTATGAGAGCAGTTGAAGAAGATATTGGCAAGTACTTCTATATGGGTATAGATGTCGGCGGTTGCTTCATGTGTTCTAAATTTCTATAGGAATCCATTCCACCAGACATGTCAAATCTACGTTCTTCCTATTTTTACGTTTAATCCTCTAATCCAAAGAACCCTTAATCTTTAGCGCAGAGGCATCGAGCTGGACAATATCTTCCCGCGATGTGTGACTCGCTCCGACGAAAATGGTAAGTAACTAAGTATGTATCCTTACAATCCATATTTGCTAAAGCCGTTGGGTGTGAAGCAAATCACTAGCAAGTGAGGCTTACAAGATTATAATAGAAAAGTCTATAAGTACCAATCAGTCTGTTGAAACCGTTTTCATTCTGGAACACGCTACTCTCTCTGGATATCTTTCTAAATACTAAGCTCCCTAGGATTGGAGCCATCTCCTTCTCCCACATGTCAACATCATGGTAAACCCCACATAGCTCACATTATTTATTTATAGTTAATAGTTCTATATTCAGTTTGAAAAAATATTGGATATATACATATGTTTGTACTTATTGGCTAAATTTTTGGTGAAATAAAAAGGATTCCCATTTATAAAAAAAAAACAAAATTGTGGCTGTAAAAAAAGGAAAAATAGCTCTATTTTCCCTTAAAATACTCTTTTTGGGTAGATTAAAATACAAAAAAATCTTCTACAGTGTGTGCAATACGTACACATAGTTGTATTTATATGTTTTGTTTCAAAAACTTGAAACCTAAACATATCGTTTCGATTTTTTTACGAGGAGATGCGGTGAGTCCAAAGCTACTAATACTACCCGACAACGCTCTCTCTTATATCTGCCGCTGGCGTCCACTACAGTGTTGCGTATTTTACCGAAAACGTCTTTATGTTTGGTGGTGTACTCTATTTTCCCTAAAAAAACTCTTTTTGGGTAGATTAAAATACAAAAACAATCTTTTAGAGTGTGTGCAATACGTACACATAGTTGTATATTTTGTTTCAAAAACTTGAAACCTAAACATGTCATTTCGATTTTTTACAAGGAGGTACGGTGAGTACAGAGCTACTGGTGCTAAACTTGGTGGTGTACTCCTAATCTTACTACAACAAAATAAATGTGTCCTTTATGTACTCCTCACTATTTATGTGAGGATGTATGAGTAATCGTGTTATAAAATAGTGAGTCATTGATACTATTTTATCTATCTATCATTGATACTAAATTTTATTTATGTCTCGCTAAATTTATGTTTGTTCATCTATCATTGTCCATATTAGGATAGACGCGGCAACGCGCGTGTTTTCCTTCTAGTTCAATACAAAGTAGCCCAGTTTTTGCGCCACCTTGTTGTGGAAGGCTCACAATTATGGCATTGCCGGTGAAAATATGTTGTCTCCAAACTCGCAATCACCTCGTAAGCTACCTACAAGTTACTAAGTTTCCTGACTGACTAACTGAGCCCTTGTCACCATAGTCGCCATCGCGTCATCCCAACAATCGTCAGGATGTCCTAGCTCAATTCTCGCCCTGGACGAGTCGGCCGTGTAGCCGCGGCACAACTACAACAGACGCCTCCTACCCCATATGTGCCTCGTCTTCCGACACCGCCTACCTCTACACCAACAATGACGCCGATTTTGACTTGACAACGGCGATGATTGTGAGGATTAGTTTCTAGAGTAGTTTAGATAGAACTTTTATTTAATTCTTATAAAATATCAAGAATTTGAATGAAAAAAATAAACTTCGTTTAAACGGAATTTCTGAGGAAAACCTAGTACTACTTTTCAATATCTACTTTCATAACTGAAACAAAACTATTGCAATCTTAAACATATATTTACTCATAAAAAGATCCAGCACAAAGGTATTACATAGATGATCGTAATCATATTCGGCAGCTCATACGGTACTAATTAGTGAAGCTCAAGAGGGAGGAGAGATAAAAAAATTTGGACAAAACTACTACTACTACCATACATATAATAATGTGCAATGTATTTGTATACCAAATTTCAGATTTTTGAGACATAAAATGTGGTTTTCAAATGATCTAGTAGAAGAGTCGAACGCTATTACACCACTGTGCTCGGGAATTGCTCACACTTTCCGCCGAGTCTCAGGCTTCCTTCCCCAGGAAGATCCTCCGTATCTCCACGTTCCATGTGCGCTCTCCGTTGTTGAGTGCGGCTGACTCGCAGCAGAATCTTCCCCTGCACAATTCACCGGAGGATATAAAGGCCAAGGCGCCAAGCTCGATCACCATCAACCAATCCAGCTCCAAAATCCGAATAGGCCCTCGATTTGTGATCCTAATTTTCTACGATTTTGCTGAGACGAGCCATTCTGCCTTTCAACAAACAGTTGAAAATGTTGGCAGTGAACTCCACAGTCGAGCTGATGACGCTCTGGGCGTCCTCCAGCCCGTCGCTCATGGCCTTCTGCGTCTCCCATGTCATCATCGCCGTCCTCGTCCTCGGTAGCCGCGGCTGCTCACCCGGCGTTAACGGTCGCACCGACGAGCGTATCACTGAAGGTCCGGAAGCTGAGACGCCGGATGCTGCTGCCGAGATACAAGGAAGCAAAATGAACGGCAGGGGACACGACGATCCCGTCGTTCTCACTATCGCTACCTTCGGTGGCGGCGGCTGTGCTCCAGAAGTTCATGGCCGTGCAGAACAGAGCTCCGTGGAAGCAGGCGAGGTTGACGCGGCCGTCCTTCGGACACGGCCAGGAGAGAATATTGGTGGACAAGACGACCTGTCCATTGCTGCTGATGCATCGCTGTCGGAGGAGATATACGGCCATGACGACGAGGAGGACGAACTCATGATGAGAGCAGAGGAGTTCATCCAGAGGATGAACAGGGTGTGGAGGACAGAGAGCGTGCGCGTTGGCTGATGCATTCCTGCTTGTCGCTACAATGACCCTTAACTTGGGAGTCTCCTCTCTCTGCGGGCCCTTGCAAGTTCCCAATGCTGGCCTAGTGGCCTGAAATTACACCGAGCTCTGTATAACGTAAATAAGCTGGATAGTAGAGAATCTCAGAAGTTAAAATTCAGGTACTATGGTGAACATGTAATTAAATGCTGTAACCTGCCCGGGAATACTCCCAAGCCTGTGTCTGGGTATTTTACTTCTTTCCAAAAGCCAACTCACACGAGTCAGGGTTGCCTCGGGCTCTACTTCGAGGTGATCAGCAGCCTGTACGGAAATTACATAGGAATGTTTACCAATGTGCTTCATGAGATTAAGTCCAGGTCATCAGGCTTTGCTGAAATTAGCTTTGTGCATGACGGAAGCTTTGAAGCATCTGGAAGAAGTGAGGCCCCTTCATACATACTAGGGAATCAGAGCGCGGCAATGCCGCGCGTGTGTGGGCAAATTTTGAGTTTGAAAAACTGGGCAGTTGTTTTTTTTTGAATTTGTATTTCAAAAGTTGCAAAAAGTTTGTAAAACAGAAAAGGAAAAAAAGAAGGGAAAAAAAGGGCGGGCGAAGCCGCCAGGCCAGCCCATCGAACGGCCCATCTGGCCTGGGCGAATTTTTTTTTTTTCGCGGGGGAAAAAAAATTGGCAGAGTTGGCCCACGCTGACGTCACCGGACGCAATGTTGACGTCATCAGAGGGCGCGCTTGCAAAGGCGACGACGATGGCGACCGAACGGCGACGACCACGGGCGCGGCGCGCCACCGCGATTCGGGCGATGCGGGTGGGCACGTTTGACGCAGCTGGACGCGATCTACACGAAGGTGGTGGCGCCGCTACGTAGGAGTCACCGGAGCGTCGACGGCGGCGAGGAAAAACGGCGGTCGGAGCGAAGCGACGGCGGCGTCGATTCCTCCGCGCGGCGGCCGTCCCAGCAAGCGATACTTGACGGAGACGGAGAGTACACGGCGGCGGAGGCCGTGGCGCCCGTCGATTCGACCGAGGCGGCGCGAGGCGGCGGCGGCGTTCGTCGGCGGCGGCGGGGAACTCCGGATCGCGCAGGAGAGGAAAGAGAAGAGGGAGGCGTCTATGGACGCTTTTCCTCGGAGGCCCCTGGGGTTTGCGAGATTTTCGATTGCGTCCTTACAGGGGTGTATTTTGAAAAGTGGCGGGGGGCTCTCTGCAAAGGTGTGCGCCAGAAACCGTGCGGAGGCGACGTGTCGACAGCCGATTGGTAGAAATTACACTGCTACAGTGTTACTGTAGTTGCTACAGTGCTGCGCGGGGTTGTGTTGGGTTGTTTACCGTTGGATGCGCCGATCTAACGGCGTCCGTTTAAAAGGCGACGTGGACGCCGAAATTGGGGGTGAAATCGTCCTACTTTTATATATACATGGAATGGAATTTTTGGCCTGGAAAAAAGCTTTGAAGCATCTGGAAGAACTCCTTGGCCTTCCTTTCAGTGAATGGGCAATGAAAAGTTATTGTCATGTTTTGTACCCCTGTTGCCCAGCCGAATGACTGTTTGATAAGCGCAGCTTCACATTCAGTTCCTCTCGAGCCACGGATTTTTACTTTTTTTCTTTTTTTGAAGGAAGTTCGTGTACAAGAGGGAGATCAAGATCAACAAGATCAAGATCAACAAGAAATCGAAAGAACACACACGAACAGAGGGAAAAACCACACCACACACGGCGAACACAGATCCACCAAGCAGAGCACCTCCTTCGAACTCTAGCAGCACGCCGCCGGGGAGGAAGAAGACGAGCTCACCTCGCACCGCAGCGACCTGCTCGACCAACCTTGTTGAGATGCCGCAGAAGCCGTCTGACGCAAGCACCAGAGTCTGAACGCTGAAAGAGCATCGGCGTCGAGCCGCCGCCAGAACCACCCATCTTCCACAGCGCCATCCGCGACCACCGACGATGGTGAGCTCCCCA
Organism: Poa pratensis; assembly: GCA_947311845.1. Lineage (NCBI taxonomy): Eukaryota > Viridiplantae > Streptophyta > Magnoliopsida > Poales > Poaceae > Poa > Poa pratensis. Next base: position 27,631,525 of record CAMZMU010000052.1, on the reverse strand, counting down.
CCTGCAAACTTCCAGAGAACTTTAGCAAAAGCACCACCTTGCACCGAGGTGCAAGGCAAAGGACCCCATATACAGGAGCTAGCGCCGCCACCACAGCCACCAGCTCGGGGAAAGGCACGCCGCGGCTCCGAGGAGCAGCAGACGCACCAGCAACGGCGGATCTGTCCCGAGCGTCCACCGGAGCACCAAGGACAGAGGAGGGAGCCGCCGCCACCAAAAGCCTCTCCGGCCACGCCGCCATCTCCACAGCGCCGCCGGCAGGCACCCCACACACACCTAAACTATGTACACGCCGGGATCCGGCGATTCCCCGTCCTCCCGCCGCCGGAGCGGCCGCGGATGGCGAGAAATCGGCCGGATCGCCGGCGGCGAGCTTGGATGCACGGGCTTCGCCCAAAAATCGCCCCTATTCACTGTTGGTGGGGAACGGATTTTTACTTTTTTTCGAGGCAATTCAGCACAAGATCCTCAGTTTTCGAGTTTGATGGATGGTCACAAACGCAACCTGACGAGCACCCAGGATGTACCTGAAACAAGGTGCGTATATATCAGCTTAATAAGATCAGGTGATGTGATTTAATGCCATGAAATACGAAAGATGGAAATAAAAATGTAAAGGCTGGCGAGATATATAACATGTTTTAACAAATATACAAAAGAATAACTCAGTCTAGTTCACATGACTATCATGAAATTCTAATGGAGGCTACCAACACAGCAGGATCCTATCAGGATGGTTCCGTAGCTCCCTAAACCCAGTGAGATGCCCCCTGTGCGACCAGGAACAGGAGACCATGCACCATCTCCTATTTGCCTGCCCTTTCTCTCGGAAGGTGTGGTACGATATCCTGTCTTGGCTAAGGATGCCATGCCTCCCACCCAACGGCGAGGCGTCGCTCAACTCCTGGTGGCTTGCGGCCAAGCAGATCGTCCCAAAGCCCATGCGCAAAGGCCTAGCTTCCGCGACGCTTCTTGTGCCTTGGATGATTTGGAAGCATAGGAACGATTGTGTCTTCGACAGGGGGCGCCCATCGGTCCGCGACTTGAATACGAAGATCAAAGAAGAGGCTGCCCTATGGGCCAGTGCCGGAGCACTAGGCCTTCGCGCAATCATCCCCAGACCTGGGATGTGCACTGCTTTCGTTTTTTGCCCATGTAATCACCTCCTAAGAGGCTTGTACCAAACTCTACCTTTTGAATAAAAAGAAACGCAAAAGTCTTTTGCGTTTTCGCAAAAAAAAAAAATCGAGACCCCAGATGAACTCAAAGTGCCGTAGAAGCCCCAGACAAGAGCTATCACATTTATGTGCATCATCATCTTTGTCCATATACAAGAAAAGGGCATGTGGCCAGCCACTGAAGATTTTCCATCTTACCAAGCAGAGTGAATCGAAACTCATACTGTACAAGTGTTTTACATAAGGAGCAGAACTGAGAATTCTCTTTACCAGAAATCGTCCACGTTAAAGCGGACATTGCAAACCATTTATTTGACTTCGTGAAAGGGAATTAAGTAGCACCAACAAACACGCATGCCACCATCAATAAACAAGAAGAAAAAGTATTGGCACACAAAAAAGGAAACAGAGCAATGGAAAATAAGGATACACTGGCATCAGGTAACATCATCGTGGAGTCGGACCATTTCTTCCTCTATGGCATCCCTGCCCTGGTAAGGCCTTTGATCGGCGGTTTTTTCTTGGGCAGTGGCGCCGCTACTTCATGGACCGACATCTTGCATTTTCCCAGTGGCCTCCCTTCTGACACGAGAAGTTGAAGGATCATCCCGATGCTCTCCTCCATTGCGATGATGATGATCAGCCCTCTGCAGTTTGGCAGCCAACGTCTCCATACCCATGTAGTACTGTAGGAGCCAGACGCACGAGAGGTACTCTTTGCCCGTGGCCAAACCCTTGGCGTGCAGGTATCCTCTGCATCTAGCGGCAGAGAAGCACAACATCTCCACCCAGACGCCTTCGATAACTTGCCACATCTTCTCTTGAGGCAGACCGGACAACACTTTGGCAATACTCCAAGCATCACAGATAATGCCACCCTGTTGCTGTTGGGCACCATCTGAAGGTAGAGATCCTCCTTCACCATCCAGCACATCAATTATCCTCCCTGCAAGCTCTCTTTCCACGAACAGCGATTTGTCTCTCTCGACGATGTTCTTCATCTCTTCACAGGCAGCTGTGAAAAGGTTCCGTCTGGTGCCTGCCATTAACATCTCAGGATTGACAAAGAGTAGGTACATCATATAGTTGGACATTTCTCTGCACTGAACAGCCCTTTCGTGATGGTCTGATCCTTCAGACCAAGCAGGGCATGCATAAACATGATGCACACCAGTGTTGTAGTAGCAGAAATCCGTGGCGAGGTGCCAGAGAAGAACACTCTCGTCAAATGCACCCTCTAAGCTCCAGCCCAGTTCCTGGTAGCATCCTTCACGCCCAAGGGTAAACTGGCCCCTGTTATCATTGAACTTCCTGTAACTGGGAACATCTCTTATGTGATGCTCCCACCCACTTTTCACATACTTAAGCACTAACTTTGTAACGCTGAAGGATGAGGAGCAAGACTTCATGCGCCAATGTTGGTGAAGGAAGTCATCAAATCGCAAGAATTCAACGATCCTCATCATCTTGCGATGCTTCCTGTTGCGCACAAGGAAGCCTATAAGGCTGTATTGGGAAACCATACAATTATATTCCATATTCAGCAATTGAGGTTCAGATGTCCTTAGGATGCTAAGGACTAAGGATAAAACCTCCAGAACAGCAGTACAACAGAGTAAGGCATATGTAACCTTGACATCGACTCCACTATAAGTTTCTCTGTGACTATGGTGGAAGAGGCCTACAGCTGCGAACGGAAGGTACATAGCAATTAAACGAAGAAAAATAGCACCATTCGGCTCTATGGTATTGGAGCTGGGGTTGGAGCGGTCAGCTAAGGCGTGAAGATCAGGGATCATCTTTTGTTTAGTGTACAGGAGTTGGAAGGTCTCGGAGAGCCAATACTGCAGAATATAATAAGCATGGTTGTCATCAAGTTCTGAGAAGGACAGTAGCATCCTCACCCGATCATCAGGAGAAGGAGATGCAAGGTCCACAAATAGCTCGTAGGGACTGAAGTCCACTGGTGTGGCTGCTGTAACAAGGTAACCACTCGCCCCATCAGGGCTGATTGCCTTGTCAATGAAATCTTCAAGCGGGCCAATATTGAGCTTCTGTTTGTGTACCGACCTCCGAACAGGCTGGCTGGAGCTGACAAGGCTATTAATGCTAGCTCTATTGAGAGCCCAGGGCTTCTCGAAGCATTTGAGGATACCGGGGATGAAGAGCAATATAGCAGCGACCAGCAGATTTTTGTCATCACCTGGCCATGATTTGCAGAAGACGTAGACGGCCACACTGACCTGAGACACAGCAGTGAGGATATGCCGCATCCACAGCTCATTGTCTTCAATGTTGTAGGCGGTTATGCCATCCTGTCCACCAAGGTGTATCAGGAGGATAGGCGCCCACAACACCTCCAGGATGCTATTGCTGTCACCATGTCCATCTCCATTTTCATGCGGCTTCCTGTGGCGGTTAAAGAGGGCGGCGAGAGCATAGATTGCAATGGCATCGCTGCCCAGGTATGCTAGCCAAATGATCGGTCTAAACCAGGATCTTATGGGGAACTTACGAATATATGAAGCAACAAGGAGGATGTATTGAATCACTAGGCTACCAAGGACGAGCATGCGCAGCTGCCACTCCTCCCACCATTGCACAGCACCTGGAACATCCATTACCATTAGCTCTGTCTGTCTCTCTCCCTTAACGCCACCCTTATCTTTTCCTCTTTCAACTTTTTTCCCGGCCCTGTGCAAGGGCATCTTTTTTATCGTGCTCTCTTTTTTCCTTCCGATGGAGGCAAGGCATCACTGATTCTTTGTGCATATATGCATGTTGTTGATTACTTTTATCTTTATTCCTTTTTTGTTGTCTGCTGAAAGTTACCACTCTATTGTCCTTCTGAGTTCCATTTTCTTTTCTTGTATAGCATCACACGACGAATGAAGTTTATAGGCACCAGACTGGCTAACGAGGTTTTAACAACAGACAGCCAGAAGGTTATATGCAGTCACAACGAGATGTCATTTTCTTCCATGGACATGGGAATGTATTAAGGATTAAGTGCCTATATACAGTTCAACATGTTATTTTTCCCCACTGTACTTACTTAAGCGGAATAAACAAGTCAGATAATCAAGCATTTAAAAGTTGCCAGAAGACTTTTTTTCCCGCACATTTGTTGCACCTGAAAGTCAATTACTGCTGTAAGTTTTGTGGAAACTTACTGGAAATGGACAGTGGAATATTGGATGTGATTTTGGACTTGTGCATACCCCAGGCCATATCAAAGCAAGACCCTCAACTCAGTCGATAAAATTATGTTGAATAATTACTACTAGCTTTCAGATATGTAAGACATTCTGGATAGAGGAGGTGGGTATAGAGATAAAAGGCACTATAAGTTAGATATAGGTCTACAGCAAGTTATAAAGACTAGGGAGAAGGGGGATTATACTACCTGATTGCTTGTTGTAGACCAGAAGTAGATTCAAAACGTCTTAATCTTCTGATTTTGCAAGATGGTTGCCACTGAATGACACCTTTAGCAGGTTGTAAAGGAAGAAAACCGAGTCCTACATAAAATCTCTCTTTCATGAGTACACCTTAGCTGTATTGAAGACGGCCATTAATATTTCTGTAATGACATTACCATCCAGCCATCCTGTCTTTCCAAAGAAGAACAAAAAATCTTAGTGCGTTTTCCAGCAACGAAAAACAGGAGAATCTGGAGAGGACAGGGTAATAATATTAAGGTTTACCATGAACTTAAACACAAACTTGCAGTGGATGTGCAACTGACATCACGGGGAAGTTGAATTCATCGTTTTACACCCTGTGCGCAGCCATTCTAATATTGCAAAAACACCAAATCATTTATGATCTTTGGTTCAGTTTCTTTTCCCTGATTTTTCAGTTGTCTCTCTCCAGGGCGTGTCCACGAATAATCCAGGTGTACAGGCCAATATTCCAGCTACTAAGTCTCACCTAGCTAATTATACAAGCTAGGAGCATCTCATGATCTTCACAAATAAGAATTCCAGACTAAAGAAACTAGAGGGGGTTATGAAATCCCAGCAAATATACTGTTATTAGCATTTTGTCCAAAGATGAAAACAGCATGCACTTTACACACAATGTCTAAGGATCGCTTTCACGGTAAACAACGAATAAGGCTGGAGTATGCTGATATGATGGTGTACCTTGTTATTAAACTGTCAGCTAGCAAACCAAAGCTCTGTTGACAATGTTTGAGGCATGGATGCTCAAGACTCACAAATTTGTTGCAAATGGGCACCACTAATTTGCTCTTTTCACCAAAATCGACACGAAAGAAAACCTCAGCTTTTTTTCATTAGCTGGTGGAACCGTGGAAGTAACAACCGCATAATCTGAATCCGCAGAAAGAATGATGACCAACAAACAAACTGCCCTCTCCCCTGATTCTGAATCCGCAAAGAGAATGATGTTCTAGGCCAGAGAAATCTTGCATGTTAAAGCAACGGTTCCAAATATTCATCAACATATGCCATCACGTCGGACGGCAGGGAGGAGGAGCGGGACGGGGCGCGCGGGTTCGGGCGGCGGGAGGAGAAGCCACTCGAGGTGCGCGGGGCAGGGAGGCGAGAGCGAAGTCGAGAAGAGGGAGGTGGAGCCAGCGGTCGCGGCGGGGCAGCGTGGAGGCAAAGTCGTCGAGGAGGTGCGCTCCCGCTCCTGCGAGAGGGAGCTCAGCGGCGGCGACGGCGACGAGATGTGTTTTTTTGTTGTTGTGAAAAAACATCGAGATGTCCACTACATAGGTTTCTGATATTTCTAAAAATCTAAGTCCATTGCGATGTCGATATTTTTTATGATCTTATCTTAGGGGATAAAACCTGCACTGTCCATTTCACAGTTGTGCATTGTTTGGGGGCTTGAATTTTCACTCGTGAATCAAACTTGTTATGCACACACGAGTTTGTCAAGAGGAACACTAGGGAATGTAAGCACCTTACGTCTTTGGCAAGAGAAAATGACCAATGAATATAAGAGCATCTCCACCGGGGCCTCCAAACGGCCCCTAAAGGCCCATTGGGGGTCCGGACACCAAAAACCGCCACCAGCGGCACCCCCAAAGTCTCACCCCGAGCGATTTTGTGTCCGGCACCCCCAATCGGGCCTCCAAGTTTGGAGACCCTCCTGGGTGCCGGACATTGCCGCGGGTATGGCCCTGACAGCGATGGCCCGCCCGTCATACACACACCGCGCGCGTGTCCTGAGTCATTCGCCCCCCCACAGGCTCTCCTTTTTTCCTCTCGCCGGCGATTCGCACCATCGACGCCACTCTTGTCGCCGCCTGCTTGATTCGGACCTCGGGCACCTTGGAGCAGCGCTAGGGCCCGTCTCGCGCCGCCGGTCTCCGACCTCGTCTAGCGCCGATGCATCTAGTTCGAGCCCGGGTAGGCCTCTTCTTCCCTCCCGCCCCGCACGCAAACTGTTCGGCTATTGGTTGATGGGCTGAACTCATTGATTCGTCAAACATGCAATGGACAACGACGACGATGAGATCATGTTTTTTGGAAATGATGGCGGAGGATGCCGCTCTTGTGGCCGACGCAGAGGAGAATGAGATGTTCATGGCCGTACTTCTAGATGTCGCTGTCGAGGCAGACGTGGCGCCGAAATTTGGAGAATCATCGAAGGGGCGGATGGGGCGGAGGCCCAATAAGGAACGAAACAGAGCAACTGGGCACGCTCTGTTGTTTCAGGACTACTTTGCCGTGAAACCGGCGAATTTGCCTCATGAATTTCGCCGACGCTTTAGGATGAGCAGGGGATTGTTCAGGAGGATCGTGCATGGCGTTCAGGACTACGACGACTACTTTGAGCTGAAGAGAGACTGCACCGGCGTCCTTGGGTTTTCATCTCTTCAGAAATGCACGGCGGCTATACGGTGCCTTGCTTACGGGCTACCCGCGGATGCTTTGAATGACTATCTCCGTATGTCTGAGTCCACCGCCGTCGAAGCCACCTACAGATTCTGTAAGGCAGTTGTGAATGTGTTCGGAGAGAAATACCTGAGAACACCAAATGAGGAAGACACGGCGCGTCTGTTGGCACAAGGCGAAGCAAGAGGATTTCCAGAGATGCTTGGAAGCATAGATTGCATGCATTGGAACTGGAAGAACTACCCCATCTCGTGGCAAGGGATGTACAAGTCAGGGCATCACGGGAAGTGCAGTGTTATACTTGAAGCCGTGGCAGATCATGAACTTTGGATATGGCATGCCTACTTCGGCACCGACGGTGCCGCCAATGACATCAATGTGCTCTACAAGTCTACTGAGTTCAAGAAACTTGTGGATGGTCTAGCTCCACCATGCAACTATGTGATCGGCGGCCATGAGTACAGCAAGGGGTACTATCTTGCTGACGGTATCTACCCCACTTGGGCTACATTTGTGAAGATCATCCGCAACCCTGTCACCGCGGCAGATTGCCATTTTGCAAAAAGATAAGAGTCTGTTCGCAAAGATGTGGAGCGGGCTTTCGGTGTGCTCCAGGCCAGGTGGGCTGTTGTCCGCTACCCTTGTCTTTGATGGTCGGTAGAAGAAATGGATGCTATCATGAATGCGTGTATCATCATGCACAACATGAACATTGAGGACGAGCGTCCTACAAGGAGGCAACATGTCGGCGAACAGTTCGATTTCCAGGGGCCTATGGCCAATCCACAGCCTGGCGTGCCGACGGCGTATCAAGAATTTGTTGCCATACTTCGGAAAATTCGTGATGAAACTATGCATAACCAGCTGCAGAAGGACCTCGTGGCGCACGCATGGGCTATCAAAGCGAATCAGCCGCCGGCGGCAGCGGATGAGTGATATGTTTTTAAGTTGAATTCGAATTTAAACTTTGTAAACGAATATGAACTTGTGTTGTAATAGAACCTATTACTTTCAAACTTTATGAATGCATGCATCTACTTATTACATATGATTACAACTATTCGTTGTCATCGGACTTAGCCTTAGGCGGCGGTGTCCCAGGCACATCGTCCGTCGGCGCCGCGTCAGGAGTTCCCGGCTGCCACTCCGGTTCTGGGGCCTGGGGAACGGCCGGTCCTGCATATGCCCCTGCCGCACGGGACGGCCATGGGGACCAAGGTTCCCACGGTGAGAAAGCAGGGCGTGCCGGGGATGGAGTTGCGGGCTTGCCGTCCTGTTCCGCCGCGTCCTCTTCCTGCTGTTGGTCGGCGGCGACCACGGCATGCTGCTCCTGATCGGCGACCAGCACGGACTCCTTCTCCTCCTCCTGATCGGCGACCAGCATGGCCTGCTTCTCCTCCTGAACGACCACCACGACCGCCTCCTTCTTCTCCTCCTGATCGGGCAGCACCGCCTTCTTCTTAGGCGACGACATGGCGAGCGAGTTGTGGACGGAGAGAATGAGATCGACGTGCGGCCCGCGAGGATGGTTATATTGGTGCCAAGCGGTGCAAACGCAACCCGAAACGACGCGGCGGCGGTTGCACTCCACACGAACCGCTGTAATGCGGAGCGACTTGCCGGCGAACCAGCGGCGGTTCGTGCGCCCGCAAGGTGTTCGACGGTTCGCTGAAAAATTGGGCCGTTTGGAGGGTGGGCCTTTGGGGTGTGCCGCTGTGGGCGGCCTCCAAATGTTGGGCGGACACATGTCCGGCACCCCAAAGAGGCCTAATTGATGAGTGTCGGACACACATTTAGAGACCCCCCGGTGGAGATGCTCTAAAGGTGCAACACATTATGCAGATAAGGATGGCCTCTAGAAGCTGCTCACATGGACCAGCTCGCTGAGTTTTCAAATAATTCCTCATGCGGCTATGAAATAGGCACTATTTTGTCTCTTTCCTAATTTCTTGGAAACAGAGGCAAGCTTCAATCTGTTTAGTGGCTTGCTGCGTTGGGCATTTCAGTGTTTGTTATCATACAGTTTGGCTCATAGTATTTTCTTTGCTACTCGAGTGACTAATTCTCCACATCCGGTTACAGTACTATGGTTGTCAGATTGCCAATAAAGATTTATTATGATAATTGTACTTGGTTATCAGATAATTTCTTACGCGCTTCTAGACAGTGCAATAATATGTACATCTAGAGAGGGGAGGACGTACATAAATCTCGCAACAATATTATTTTACTTTGGTAACTATAAGTAGTGTACAGTTTGTTATGTCAGTGATAACAATCTGGTTATTACAAATGGAAAAAAGTTGTCGAAACATGTCAACATGAGATCTATTTTTAGAAAATTCACTGCCACTAAACCAATGTTGAAACCGAAATGTCAATCGGGTATTTGAACTCTGATATAAAGCATTTTGAATTTGAGAATTTATTGGATGATTCATCCAAGATTTTTTAAATAGTTGTGAACGTCATCGAAGGAGAGCTTGTGAAAAAACAAAATTGAAATTTCCTCTACCGTGGCTTCCTCCGATTTCAAATTCTTGTGAAAAAACTTCCGCTCGCCATCGTCTGCTTGGAGGAAGCCTAGGCTAGAGAGTGGCCGACGGCAAGCGAAAGATGCAGCGTGGCGGAATCAAGTGGGATGGAGGACTGCAACCACGGGATGGTGGTCATTGCCATCGACTTGGGATGCAGTGGGGAGCGGGCGCAAGGGAGTAAGAGAAAAATGTCTGTGGGTGGCTGGAGCGGTGATTGGTGGGGGCGATGCGGGATAAAAATAAAAATGCGGGACGGTGCGGGACGTGGGGTGCAGAAATGGCGTTAAAAATATCTACGGTAGGAAATGGTTATAGGGCTCATTCAAGGGTTCGATTAGGGTGCGTACTTATCACCATGTTAGTCCACTATTTTGCAAGACTATAGTCTATATATATACATATCAATTATGGTACATGCCCTCAATACACACAATTCTGTTGACGGTGTGGAGACTACAAGAGCGAGGATGTCGAGATCGAGATATTGCGGTGCTAGGTTGTCAAGGCTGCGGGCACGGGAAGTCTCCAGACGTCAAACACAAGAACAGGAGTTGTAGCTTCGCCAAGCATGAAGCCAAACTGATCAACACGGAGCTTTCTTTTCTTTCTCTCTCGCTCAGCTTCGTCCTCTTGAGAGTCGTCGCGAGAGTTCCACCGCCGCCCCTCTCCTTCCTTCTCCCCGGAGGTACGGCCGGCCGGCGAGAGGATGGAATAGGTGGTTGGCTCCTCCTGTACATACTAGTAGTAGTTTTAGTTAGTTCGATCTGGCTTTATGCCGTGTGTTACCCTAGATGGGTGTGTGGGAGTAGGTCTCTGGATTTCTCCGGCTAGATCCAGAGCGCCTTGCTTCTGCTCGTCATGGCGGCGTATCTCTGGTGGCAGGAGGTAGGCCGGCTGGTGGCGGGGAGATCAAGCATCTCCGTCAATAAGGCTGGTTCGAGCTTCCCCGATTCGGCGTCTGGGCGCGATGCTGGTGAGGCGTTGATGGCTTCCTTTGCTGAGCTTCCGTGGCGGAAGTTGATGGCGAGGTGGTCAGCGACGAGCTCTTCCAATCAGCGCTCTGCTCTTACTGTTGTTCATCTCTCTGTTTTCCTTTTGCGGTTTGTTGATCATGGTGGTTGGCACGCGCGGAGTTGGAGGCGAGAGCTGGCTGGTGGTGAAGGGTTTGGGAAGGATGCGAGCAGGGCTCTGCCGCTGCTTGGCATCGAAGCTGCTGTCTTCTGGAGTTCTTCAACAGAGGACGTGCGACGGCGATGGCCGTCTTGCCTCTGCATGCTATGGCCGAATGGCGGCCCTCCAAGGCCATGTTTTTGTGGCTGTTCAACCTCCTGGCTGCAGGCCATCTCGGAGGCTACTCAACTCCGGCTGAAGATTCATCAGAGGTGCTGTACCAAGTGGTTTGTCCCCGGTGATGGCATCGCTGCTCCGGCCGTTGAGTTCATCGTCAAGCTTTGGTGGAGAGGGGCTCAATTGCTTTTTATGTTTTCATTTTGGAGTCCTTTTTGTAAAATTGCAGGCCCTGTTTGTAATTTCCTTATTAGTTTGGGTATTTCTGCAAAATGTAATCCCACTAATGAAATATAAGCAGATTCTGGGTCCTTCGGGACCTTTCCCTTGTTCAAAAAAAAAAAAACTGATCAACACGTAGAAATCATCTTAATTTAATCGTCCAGACCTTCCTCAATTGGTTGGCTTTATTTTTTGTCCTTGTCAATTAATTTATAAAGATTTTAGAACAACTTCACACGCAACAGACGCACACTTTTCGCTTAGCTGTTCGAATCCTTCGGTTTGGACAATGATCTTCAATCTCTCGCGGTCTTTTAACATGTATGTGAGACAACAATTCTTCAGCCCCTCGCAGTTGTGTTGAGCCGCAAAACCCAGAGTAGAACAAACCGTGTAGATATTCATCGTCTTGCTCAGCATGCTCTCGCATATCAGCTTCAGCCTCTCCATGCCGTATCGATCAGCCGCGACGAGCACGTGTTGCTCCATGTTTGTTGCCTCTTTTGTGTACATGTCCTTCATGAACACCGGCAGATCATCGTGGTACATGTAATGCAACAGGACCCCGAAAACATTGGCTTCCATGTCCTCAATGTAGATTTTGTATTCCTTGCTTTCCGTCATGGAGCCGCACAACATCGCACAGAAGACAGGTGACCGGAACATGAGCACAGACCGGTGCGCCTTGAATTGTTCGAGGCCACCGACGATCTCGATGGTGATGTCTAAGAGATGGCCGAGCTGCTTAGTCAAGTCGGAGGGTGGCACGATGACATCAATACTACCTTGGTCGTCATTGGTTAGCTCTGTGGTAATAACCTCGACGGTGCACTTGATCACCAAGCAGTCGTTTTTCAGGCACCCCGACGCGGCTAGATCCGCTTTCCTCATGAACTTGCCGGCACCCCATCCACAATGCTTGGAGTTGAATTTTGTCGTATAGATTACTTTGTTCTTCTCCTCGGCGGTCGGAGATGCAGGATCTTGGAGGCAGCTGAAGGAGTACACCGTGGTGATATCACCCTCGCAGTCGCTGGCGTTGCTTAGCATGAGGAAAATAGACATGTAATCACTTCCGTTGGGGTAATAGCAGATGGTCCACTCGTAGCCGCCGACCCAGAAGGGCTTGGACTGGATGAGTGCCCAACTACGTTCGGCCGCCGAGTGCCCGTCGATCGTAAGCCGGTGAACGCCGGCGGCGACCACCGAGCGGTGCGTCGAGGAGGATTCGTTTGCCATGGCGGCCACGTTTAGCTCCCTGGTAGATGGACAGAATCACGTCTGTACCTCTTGCGAGATATAAAGAGATAGGCTTTTGCTCTGTTCAAGTCAACTGATTTCGTTTTCTCTCTCAGTCTTTTTTCTGTCCGTCGGATGCGCTCCAAGATTTGTGCTGTCGTCCCGTGCTGGCGCTTTGCTGGCGCGAAGAAAGGCGCTCGTGGCTTCGTACGTACGCGTCAGGTGTAACGGGTTGGTCGTGCGCCCGTACCCGTTTTTTTTTTCGGTTGCGCGGTGTGTCGGTAGACAGATATTTTGAATTCTTTTTCCTTTCTTCTCATTCCCGTCGCAGAGAGAGGAGAGGGGGCGGTGGAACAGAGGATTCGTTCCTCTATGTCGTCGCCGGCGCCTGTTGCCGCCGCCATGGAGGAGATTCGCGGTGGACGGAGGCGTCGCCGGCGAGCTGACAGGTTCTACTCTGTTCTATCTCTATTCCGTCGGTAGTTTTTCGTACCCCGCGTGTTCGTGTCTCATGTGGGAGTCGCCGGAGGCGGATGAAGATGCGGCGGTGCGGGTCGATATAGGTTCCATCGATAGCGGCGGATTTTGGTCTCAGCTCGCGCAGCTAGCTCTCGCGGCGTCGGCGAGTAGTTTCGTACTCGCTCGAGAGGTAATGGAATGCGGCCGTGCGTTGGATCTAGCTACTGTTCGCGCAGCTAGCCTCCGCCGCAGTGACGCGCTGGCTTTGCCCGCATCTCAGGGGAGTAGTGGATCTCTGATTTTGTCTGAATCCTTTTTGTGTGTGGTGGTTGTGCTAGGCCTCTGGGGTTGCTCTGTTCGCTGGATTTAGCGCTTTGTTTCAGAAGTGGTTCATTAGGTTTTGTGCCAAATGATTTCAGAATTAGTTGATCATTGAGGCTCAGTTGGGCTTCTCAACATGGTGCATTTTCATGTTTCTAGGTGTGCCCACCCAATGATTTTTGGGATTCAGTTTTTGTGATAGGTGTAGGTGTTGATTTTTTTGAAGTGGTTCATTAGGTGGTGGACACCATCAGTACTGCAATCTGACCATTTTCCTTTTTGTCTGAATCCCTTTTTGTGTGTTGGTTGTGCTAGGCCTATAGGGTTGCTCTGTTCGTTGGAGCTATCGGTTTGATTTTCAGAAGTGGTTCACTTGGTTTATGCGAAATGATTTCAGAATTAGATGATCATTCACAATTGCAGTCCAGTTTAGCTTCTCAACATGGTGCAGCTGCTGTTACTAGGTGTGCCAACCCAATGGTCTGGGGATTCAGATTTTGTGATATGGGGGTAGGTGTTGATTTTTTTGAATTGGTTCATTAGGGGGTGGCGGACACACTGTAATCTGACCATTTTTCACAGTGGGAGCAGTTCCATGTTTGTAGTTCTGGATATGTTTTTGTAGGGAGGCATTGTAGTGTTTTGTTACATATCTGTATGTGTGGTGGTGTTTTTACTGTGTTTTCGCACACTAATATGCTCCTTTTTTTGGGTGTTGATTTTCGCCTTTTGCCCTGATAATAACCATATGCCCTTTTGGGTGTTGCGCAGATCCGAGCATTTACCACTGACCGTGGCGATGATTCCGCGGAGGATAGTGAAGGGTTCAGTCTACCCGGTCACCGTGATGTGCGTTTTGTCATTTTTAGGTTTTTCGTTTTGTTGTTGAGCTAAACAATAGCTGTTTATCATTTTCTAATTGGTTTCTGTGTGTTCCAGGGCATATCACATGGAAGAAGAAACAGGGCTCTAGACGATGCGTTGTTCGGGTACTTAATGAAGCAGGTGTGCTTATCTTTCTTAATTATTAGTTTTCAGTCATCTCATGTTGCATCTTTTTTACTTTGATGGCTCGTTGTAGTTTGACAACTTTTTTATCTCCCCGTTGGCTGCAGTCTTTGAGTAGCCTTAAGAGGAACTTTTCAGACTTTTGCCAGGACACATTTGTGAATAATGAGGTTAGCATTTGTTGTGCTCCTTTTATTTTCAGTTTGTGTTTGTGTCGTGTTTTCAAGCAATGCATTGGATTATCTATGTCTCACATTTCCATACTCATTTTCTTTCGCAGCTAAAGAAGCAGAGACAAAACGATGTTGATAAGTCTGGAACTTTTGATGGTGTCGGCAGGAGTGCATTTACCAGATTTGGGCTGAAGTACTTCATGATTGTTCTGAAGAAGTTGACTCCTGAGCAAAGAGCTATTGTTCAGAAATTTGGATTTGGGTGTTTGCTGTTGTTTGATTGTCCGAATTTACCTTCGGACTTCTGTAGGTGGGTCGCTGATTGCGTTGATCCAATATGCTCCCAGATTACTGTTTGCGGGAAGCCTGTCATCATATCCAGAGAGACGTTTCGCATTGTTCTAGGTTTGCCTATAGGAGGGTTAGAGGTCCCACCCAACCGTGAGGATGGCATGGCTTTTATTCTGTCACTTTTCAAGTTGCCAGAGTTGCCTCAGATAACCTTTTTTGGTAACAAGCTCAGCAGTCCAGAACCGTTAAGCGAGTTGGAGGTTATCTTGCTTTCTCTGTCCAGATATGAGTTATCCTGTGAACATCAACTACCTTTCAGTTCTCAAGGATCCTGCGGCTGCTAAAGATTATGATTTCAGCCAGCTTGTCTATTCCCACTGCCTCAATAGCTTGAATGAGTTCAGCTTGTTTGCCAAATCAAAAGGTAGAAGGATGAAGAATCCTGTGTGTTGCATCTATGTTCCAGTGGTAAGTGAGCATCCTGCATCTTCTTTTTTGATTGAATGTCTATACCTTATTTGGCATTGATCGTGTTACTCAAATGTTACTCATATCTTCATATTATGTCTCATCTTTTTTTCCCAGGTCCGTTATCTTGATTGCCTGGACTTTGGCATAAAGAATGTCTGTCACACTACTCCCAGAGTTTTGGTGTGGAAAGGAGATATGATTCAATCTTTCTCTGAACTTGATCGAAAAAGTCCACATCAGTTTGGTAAGAAGCTTCTTAAAGAAACCAGGACTACTGGCCAGCACCCCACTGTAAGTCTTTTTACTCCCCTTTTTTGTTATACATGTGTGTTAGCTGGAGTTGATTTTTATGGAACTGGAATTTATATCTTTTTCTGCAGGTTTTGGGTTCGTTTCAAGGAGATGTATCTTGTAGAGTGTCTCCTGTGCTGTCTCCATTCTCTAATGACTTCAGGACTAAAGCAAAAGAAGAATTTGTTAGCTCATTGCAAACTGATGTACGTTTTATTAGTATGTTAGCTCATTTTTTTGCAGGCTTTTTTGCTGTTTGTTGAGTCCGTTTCATTGCAGTACCATCTCATTTTTTTTTGCTTTTTTGTTCTAGGTAATAGATGGTATCATGAACATAGGTGATAAATTTATCTCAACCAATTCTTCTAGCAGTAAAAGGAAGTTGGAAGCCTTAGTTCGAGATGTTCTTGATTTTCTTCGTAAGTCCAGTACTGTGCACGACAAAGTAGAAGTCAACCATAGGCTATCTGATGGAAGCATTGTTAAGCAGCCTCACTCTGGGGTATGATCAAGCTCAACTTTTTTACTGCTTATCTATTACTTTGATTTTTACCAGTATTTGATTTTTGTAAATATGGTCTGACAAATCTTCCATTTGTTTTTTGCAGCCGTCAGACGGCAATGTGAATCGCGACACTTTCAGTGTTGATAATGTAGGGCTTCAGCAGAAGTCGTTTACACCTTACCATGGAACTGCTAAACCAAGCGGGTCTGCGGTCAAGAGGACTCCTGACCCATGTACTTTTACTTTATCTATGTCTCAAATGTATTCTACTTTATCTATCTCTCAAACGTTGTTCCTTATCTTTTTCTATTTTTTTTACTCCTGTGCAGCCACCCCTGATTGTATGATAACTAAAGCTGTGGAGGGTCGAACTCACCCGACAGGTATATGCATATTTTGCTTTTTTGCATTTTTTAGTGGCATGCATTTATTTGTGTGGTTCATCTTTTGGTCTATTTTTAACATTACTAGCACCTTTTTTTCTTGGGGTTGTTATGCCCTGCAAAACACCAGCCCCTGCAATGCCCCCGCTACGGAAGGTAAAGGCTAGGAATTGCCAAACGATGTCAGAAGAAGAGCAACAAAACTTGATAACCCGCATGCCTAGTTCTGCTACAGGGAAAGCATTAGTTCCTATTGTTGATGTACCGGACTCCCCATCCACGAAGGTTTGTTGTCCCTTTTTTTATCCTCATGATGGTCTCCTTCAGTTTGTTGAGTTTTTTTTACTTTCAGTCTTTGAATCTTTTTGTTCAATGTTTCTGTAGCCACATACCGGAAACTTCAAGTTAAACCGGGCTCAAGCTTTTCAGAAACTTGGATCAAAACTATCTCCAATAAAGATTCATGACTTTTCACCCAAGCCATTAGTGGTAATTATCATCCTTGTAATCTTTCGACCCTCTCACATTGAGTTGTTTCTTTTATTGTAATCAGTTTTTTGTTGCCCGTTTGTTTTGTAGAATGCGACAGATGGTGGTATTCATCTAGTTGGTTTTAATGAGTTTCGGAAGAGGTGTTATGATTTGTCAAAGGTGGCAGATACTACTTACGACAATTTGTTGATGCGCAATCAGGCAAAACAGCCGGCTGTGAATGGTGCATCGACGTCTCACGACAATGTTCATGGAGCTCATGCTGAAGCAGTCACAAGGGATGTTCAGAATGTCCCAAAACGCCGTGTGCGGGCCAAGTACATGTTTGTTAATGTGCTTATGTCTGGGCAGTCCCCTCCTTTGCTCTCTAATACTAGATTCCCTGTATCTGAAGAAGATATCATTCATTATTCAGCGATCGTTGAGCTAGCACACAGCTCTATTGCAAAGTATGACCATCTGCTCTTCTCATTTATTCGTTTCGTCATGTGTTTCTTACCTTATATTTTTTTGTTAATGTCATTTGAAAGCTACATGGTAGCGCTTATATGTGCTATCCTTCATATTTTTTCTTCGCTACGCCCGTGTGGTCGGGGGGTGTTAATTCATCTGTGTTTTCTGTAGGGAACCTGGTATTCAGTACCCAAAAGTCCACTGCAGCTACAAGTCTGTGGGTGAATCATTGATGCCTAATGGCGAGGTCGACAATTTCATAATCCCCTGTTTCTGCCGTGTTTTTTTTGAAGAACGTCATCCTTCAAAGTCCGGGAGGCACTACTTCTTTCCAAATATTGGGGTTCGTATCAGTTTTACACAGTCACTCTTTGTCGTGTTTTCTATTTTTGTCAAATATACCTTCATCTCAATTCTTTCTTCTGTCCAGGATGCTATTCTGAAATATACCGGGGAGCAGCAAGAGACCACTGTTAGAGTATCTTTCGATGGCGCGACGACTGCAAGCAAAGGGAGAAAGCTTGGACACAAAGACAACAAGGTAATTGCTTTTTCTATCCTTTTCTTGCTGTCTGAACATGTTGTTTTCTTATTGTATCGTATCATTCTTTATTTCATATGATCTGTTTTATCAATATTTATTTTCTTACGTCTACCATGTGTTACCTTTTCTGTAGTTATTCTTCCCTATCGTCAATTCTGGTCATTGGTTTGGGTTTGCTGTTTGTTTTCAAGAAAAAGTCTTCGCATTCTTGGACTCGTTCTATGATGAGAAATCAGCTTACCATGTATCAATAAAGAATCGTCTGGTCAGTGTGCTTCTTTAGCATTTTACTTTATTTTTTAAAAATCCACACTAAGGTATGGTATGCAACAGCTATGTCTGAAATTGGGTTTTCAATGTTTCTTGATTTGCAGATAGACAACTTTGTACATCTGTGGGAGTTGACCGTCAGCAAGGATCACAACTTTCAGGATTTTCAAGCAATCTATCCTGATGTACCTAAGCAGAAGACATTGTAATAAACTGAACCCTTGTCATTCTTCTTCTTTGTTTTTTGCTTAATTTTTGTGTCTTTTTTCCTGCGTGTTAATCATAAGTTGATTAATATCTGGATTTGTCCTTTTTTTTGTCGATGAAAGTGGGAAAGACTGTGGAGTGTTCATGATAAAACTAATGGAGACCTGGGGTCCTGATGTTGACCCTCGCTCCATTTACTCTTCTAACGATGCACTCAATATAAGAATCCAGTATGCAAACAAGCTATACTTCAACCCGAAGAACCAAGTTGACCAGAGCTTGGTCACTGAGTTTTATGCATTGGTAAGTGTCTGTTTTTCTGTAGCTTTTTAGTGTACCAGAGAAACTGCAGCTTTTTGACTGACCCTTGTGTTGTGTTTGTTTGTTTTTCCTTCACAGGGGTGATACGATTTGCCGCCGCAGCCAAGGTGGAACAAGTTTTACGATAGAAGCCGTTTCTCTGGGAGCGCTACATTCACATTGCGATTTGTCGATCTATTTTCTTTTTTTTTTTGCCCTTCGGTGGGCACCTTTTTTTAGGTAGACCTGAACAACTTATGGTGTCAAGTCCTGTTTCTACGGAAGGTTGAGCTCGCATGTTAGTGTCTGTAGTCTTTTTCGTCATGGTGGTGACAGAAACATTTTATGTGAACAACAATCTTTTGGAGACTAAGAAGAAGACCTGTTAGTGTCTGTATCTTTTTTGTGTCTACCCTTAACGAAAGAGTGTCAACTTTTTCCAAATAGTTTCTATATAAATGCTTTTCATCCATGTGTTTTTTGAATAATAAGAGTTACAACCAGTATTATAACTAGCTAATCAGAGCTACAAGCACTTCTCAAAAGATATTACAAATATTTTTTTTCATCCACGCTTGTCCAACATATGGGTCTTTTTGGGCAGTAGGTCATTTTCAGTTTTGCAGTCCAGGCAGCTCCACTGGACCTTGCACGGGCACGGTTGCATGTATGTTGTTGTCGCTTGTTCATTGTTGTTTCCATTTGGATTCTTCTTTGCCGACGGTGGTCTTTTTGCTTGTGTCTTGGCCTTGGGTGGCGCTGCGGAGCCATTGCCTCCGCTACTTGTGCCTGGTCATCAGTTTATATGGTGTCAGCATTTTATTTGTCTTTTTTTCAATAAATCATGATTAACGGTAAGGTTTTTCATAGTGTTATCACTAACCTGGTCCAGTGTTCTTCTTTCTACGAGTCCTCTTAGGTTTTTGGTGGTCGTACTGTTTGTCCCGGTTGGTGCATTTCCTGATAGTGTGCCCGTATTCGTTGCAGTGCCCACATCTGTAAAATTTCCCTGCTTTCATAGCTTCAACGATGGTCATCAACCGCGGCCTCCCTTTTGTGTGTGCGTCATCTGGATCTAGCAGTTCCATTGTTGAGTTACCTTCACCCCCATTTGAAGTGTTTGCAAAATTTGCTATTGTTCTCACTTCAGTATCTTGGTGTTTCATTTCTGCTTGTAGCTCTTTTTCAATCTCTTCGAGTCCCTTGTCAACTCTGTTCATTTCCCCTTGCAAGTACTCATACTTTCTTTGGTGTGTTGCTCCTTTGGAAGCTGTTGTCACCATCCTACGCGCAAGCACGTTGTACCGGAGTGTATCACTATCAGCCATTTTTTCTGGTACAGGTAATGGATTCAGCTTCTTGTGCTTTTTGCGCCACCTGTCAATGATGTACTTGTCTGGTATTTGATTTATGTCCAGGTGTAGCATTATCTTCAATATGTGAGAGCATACTAATCCATCTTTCTCAAACTTGCAGCATATGCAGTGGTACTCTTCTTTCTCCAAGTCAACTTGGACCACATAGGTCCTTGGCCTGTGCTCTTTTATTGGATAGTTTTCGGCTTGAAATACCAGGTACAGCTCCCCTGGCTTCTCTTCCTTAACACGCAGTCTTGTGACATCAGTTAGAACTTTCTGAAATCTCCTGAATATTGACAGGTTATACAAATCATGCGCCTGTATCTCTATGTAATACTTAGTTTTGAATTTCTTAGGTGGCACTTTCTTGTGTATCGCATTGTGATCACTCTCATTCTCTCTGGCATGTATTGTGTCCATGATTCTTTGATACTCACGTAGGAAACTTGTCATGCTATATTGTGCCCCAACACCCTTTTTGAACAGTGAGTTTGTCCCTTCACTCCTTGCTGTTGTTTGCAAAAATGGGAAGAAATCCTTTTTGAAGTAAACTGGCACCCATCTCTTTCTGCTCTTCCAAATTGTTTGGAAATATTCAATGTGTCCCACCGGATAGTCTGCTATCATTTGCTGCCACAGTGTCTCAAACTCAAGCTCTGTTAGCGAGTTATCAACTATGTCTTGGAACTCTTCAAATAAACCCTCATTAACTTGCATTGTCCTGCCTGCTTTCTGTTCTACTTTACTCTTCACATGATACAAACAAGATTTGTGAACCGTGTGTGGAAACACCTCAGATATTGCAACCTGCATTCCCCGGTCTTGGTCTGTTATTATAGTTTGAGGGTGTTTCCCCCCATAGCATAAATGAATTCCCTGAAGACCCACTTGAATGTTTCAGCTCCCTCATTGACAATTAGAGCACACGCAAATAGGTAGGTGTGCCCATGTGGGGAGACACCAACTATTGGAGCAAAAGGAAGGTTATATCTGTTAGTCAGAAATGTTGTGTCAAAACTAATGCAGTCCCCACAAGTTTCATAGAAGCTTTTTGATTTTGCATCTGCCCAGAAAACGCTCTTCACCTTATTATTTTCATCAACCTGAAATGAGTAATAGAAGCTCTCGTTTTCAGCTCGCTTCTTTTTGAAATACTGCACAACTGCATCACATCGCTGTTTTTTAGTTCTCTGTTAATTGCTGTCCCATAGTTGCTGACCTTTTTCCTGTTGTATGGTGTGTTTTCTTGGCCCCCTCTTAAATATGACAACACCGATACAATTTTGCTTGTTGTTATGTTAGCTTGCCTCAGGGATCTTATCATTGCTTTCTCCTCAGGTGACATGTAGATATGCGACCTGAAGAATCTGCTCTGCGGGCTTAAAGCATGATTATGATCGAGACATAGGTTTGTGATGCGCCAAATCCCTTCTTTCTCACTTACTATCATCTCAACTTTGCATCCTGTCCTGTCTATAACAGTAGTTTGCCTCTGCACTTCCATATCTTCCTTTTCCGCTGCTGCGTTCCTACCATACTTGTTGCATTTCATTGTCACTCTGATTACTTCCCTGTTTCTCTTCCTGCTTGTTGTCCTGGCAGCTGACACCACTGTCACAGAGAAGCCAATTGCAAAAGCATACATGTTGAAGAATATCTGAGCTTTCTCTCGTGTGTCAAATTGCATCCCCACTTCCGGTATTGCTCTTTGTCTATTGTGTAGTCATTCTGGCCTTGGGAGTTTGATTCTTCATTTTCCAGAAAGTTTTCGACATCTTCTTCGCATATCTCTTTCTCTTCTTCCGCGCCTTCTTCTCTGTCGTTCATTTTTTCTGTTTCATCATCAGCTTGCGTTTCATGTGCGACCCCATCATTGTGTGCACCATTAACCTGTCATTTAAAATTCAAAATACATGTTTGACATTCAGGTTTTTAATATTTGACGTTTGATCTTTTTGATTTCATTTTTGAATGTAGATCACAAGTATACCTCATCGAGCTCCATGTTGTGAAACAAGTTCTCTGCCCATGGGTCATCATCCCAAGTTATGTGCTGTCCACTTCTACTTGGTGTTGCTTGTAAGTACTCATTCCCCTGTGTGAGAGTAATATTTATTTTACATCAGTTTTTGTTCATCATATGTTACCTTAAAAATTGTTTCAGCGATAAGTTTGGAACCTGTGTATAGTCTTCCCATGTTTGATGGTCGTTTTCAGTGCTTTTTGAAATAAGTTTGATGTGTAGCAATCCTTTTGTGCACAGTCAACCTGCATATTGCAAAGTAGTTGTTAGTAAACTATATATATTTATTTTATACACCCCCTTTATGTTGTGTGTACCTGTATGGAAGATAATGCTTTTGTCGACGAATAAGTTGTGTCAAATTTCCCGGTCAGCAAACCTGTGAATGTAAATTCCTTGTCCTGCATCATTTAGAAGTTTTTTGTTAGTTGAATATGATCATTTATTCATTGAAATTTGTGTGATATATATTTATTTTTCAATAATAACCTGAAATAACATATCATCGCATCTATACGTGTTCATCTGTCCATGTTCACCATTTTTGTCTCCAGCATCCCCATCCTGCAAAAGAATACAAGGATAAACAGTTTAGTCTCTATATGTAGTTCAGTTTCAGTTTAGTCTCTATTTTCTGCCAGGTTGTTTAGTGTGCGCCGATGTGTCTCATTTTTGTCTCATTTTAGCATTGTCTCAGTGTTTCAGTGCATCAGTTTTGTCAGTTTAGTGAGTGTGTTACTGAGTTTTTTATCTCAGTGCCTCAGTGTTTCAGTGTTTTTTAGTGCCTCATTTAATCTCAGTGATTCAGTTTTTTTTCATTGTACTGCCTCAGTCTCAGTTTTTGTTGCATAAAAGATTCAGTGTCTCAGTCTTCTTCATTTATTTAGTGTCTCATTGTTTCAGTCCATTGTCTCATTGTTTCATTGTCTCGGTTGATTTCAGTGATTCAGTGTTTCATTCATGTTTTTAAGTGTCTCAGCTTAGTTTATCTGCCTCAGTATCAGTCCAGTGTCATTATTTCAGTGTCATTATTTGATTTCACTCTAGGTTGTATCAATTATCTGCTAGTTTGTTTCTAGATCTATAAATCTCATTTTCTAGGTCAGTCTAGGTTGTATCTATTATCTGCTTGGTATTGTTCAGTCAATTATATCTGTATCTTACTCTATCTCTATATTGCTCTATCTCAGTACTGTGATAGTTTAGTGTTAGTGAATGTCTCATTTTCACTCTATTTTGGATTTCACTCTATGTTGTATCAATTTTCTGCTAGTTTGTATCTAGAATCTATATCTATACCTGCTTTGTTGTCTCTATTTCTATTCTATATCTATAAATCTCATTTTTATAGGTCAGTCTAGGTTGTATCTATTTTCTGCTTGGTTTTGTCTATATCTATCACTCTTATTTTCGAGGTCAGTGTAGGGTTGTATCTTACTCTATCTCTATATTGCTCTATCTCAGTATTGTGATAGTTTAGTGTTAGTGAATGTCTCATTTTCACTCTATCTCAGTTATGTGGTAGTGAATGTCTCATTTTCAGTTTTCTATGTATACCCAGATGGAGTGCGAAACATGCGGATGAATCATCATGTTCTCACTCGAGGTCTTGGTTTGGGACATGTTTTTGTCCACACCATAACTGTAACAGATGTTGCACACAATGGACTGGTAGCATTTTCTATCTACCTTCTTCAGTTCAAGTTTGTTCGGTAGCATTTCCCTCTTTTTGAGTATCTAACCTTTTTCACATGATGTTCTTACAGCGCATCCCAAAGGAGATTGCATCTGTTCTCGAGATACCTACAGAGGGAGAAGCTAACCTCATTTTTGGATATGATGCGGAAAGATGTGAAGCTTCTAACTACACTTGCAAAGATGAGAGGATTTGTTTCAGAGCTGGTTGGCCACAGTTTGCCACTCAGCACGGGATAGGGGCTGGCTCTGTGATGCTGATTCTCTTCCATAAAGACAATGGAAATCGCCTTTGTGTCTCCTTCGATCGTCTCTAGAGGCGCAACTTTGGAGTTCACGATTTCCCAACTGCATCTTTCTTAGTCGGGGTCTTGTCGGTTTCTATTTCCCTACATCGTAATGGGTTTTGATTTGTTTAGTGCAAGGAAGCATCTCACCTGTCGTGTTGGTTTCTTTTTTGTAACTTTGAATTCTGGAAGTTTATGTGGGCAAACTTGCTCTTTTATTTTTTGTTCCACCCTCATGTGTTCTACATTCATGCTATGTGTTTTTATCTGGTTCACCTTTGCAGTTTCATTTGCATCAGCTGTTTGGTTTAAATCACAGAGGTTTTGTTTTTAGAGTGTTTATTGCTGGGAAGCATATTTTTCAGAGCTAAACAAAGGTGTTTTGCTATAAGGGTTTACCTGTAGTTTGCAGTGTAGTTGTTTGGAGAACAGGTCGGCTGGTTTGTTTGTAAATCCAGCTCCATCCATCATCAGCATCTGCCCCTGCATTTCGATGGAAAGAAGCAAGGCAGGGAAGTCGTCAGGGGGGGAGGAGATGAAATCGTGAAGATGAGATGGCAGGAGAAGAACAGATGGTCTCCAAACAGCAAAATTACCAGGTCAGTTCGCTTGATGTCTGGAGGTCTTGGGTTGAGATCCATTTTCTGGAGTGTTCCCTCTTCTAAATCTTGTGTTCTTCCCCTTCTCTTTTTCTTCTGTTCTTTTGATCTGGAGCGATCTGGAGCGAGTCGGGGGCTGGCTGCAGCTGCGTCCAGCGACGCAGGTTCTTTTCTTGAAGAGGAAGAAGGTCCTGCGAGCTGGGCTGGACCTTCGAGTTGGCCGGACGCAGGCTGGGTTTGTGCTTTAGTTGGGCTGGGGTTTGTTAGTTTTTGCTAACGGGTTTGGCGGTGCGGACCCGTTAGAATTTAGCAGAGCGCGGGGCAGTTTTTTGAGTTGGCTGTTTGTGGGCCAATGGGGCGACGTGGAGCTCATTCGTTGGCTGAAAAAAAACGACTAAGACCCAAATTAAAAACAGTCGACTGACGAATAGACACTCCCAAGAGATACTACTGGTGATCAACTTGGATACGATTGCGGATTGCATGACTTGCCGTTTTTATCATTTTGAACCCAAACACCTGCCGTTAATATTAGTACTATACCTCGTATATAGGCCGACGCGGACGCCGCGCGAGGCCTCAGGTCGTACGCGAGGTCTAGGAAAGGGATGGCGCTCGACTTTTTTGAAATTAGGGATGGCGCTCCATCGACTTCTTTGTCATCCTCCCCGAGATGCGCGCAGGTGAACCTTCTGTTCCCTGATCGAGCTAGCTAGAACAACAGTTTTTGCTCTCTGATCAATCAAAGAAAAACTCAGTGCAATTGATGGATTTTCCATTACACGTTGATTTTTTTTATTATTGGTTTGGTTTTGCTAGGATTGCCTTGATCACGTTGTATGACGTGAAAATGGCAGGGATTTCACCTGAGCTGACATACACATATACACTTTCTGTCTTTGAAAATGAAAACAACGAATCCAAAAAGCTATTCCTAGCTAGAACAGTATTTTACTGGTTTATCAGTCAAAGAAATACATACAATGGATTTCCGTTACATGTTGATCGCCTTCACTTTGTTTGAGACAAAATCCATTCTTTCTAGAGTATTTTAGAAAGAAAAAAAATGAAATGCCTTCTAGAGAAGAAAAAATAGACCATGAGTAGATGAACAGTAAAAATAATGAATAAAATTAAAAACATGACATAAATCATGCATGTGGAGAATGTATGTAGTATATGCGTGCCAAGTTTGATACTTATTTCAAAAGTATGTAGGTTACGTAAAAAGACAAAGCATGAATGAATAATACTAATTCCAGTATTTTAATGTGCATACCAATTTATCTTTTTTGTAGAGGATATTTACTCTAAAAAAATCTTAAACTTTTGCATGAATAAGATTCAAATCAATATGTATGTGCATGATTTATTTAAGAGAATTTAAACATAGAAATATGATTATTTATCTTTTTTCAAAAATTATTGTTAGCACGTTCTGTCATTGCATATTAGGGTGGCTACTATTGTTAGGACAAACATTTGTCCATCAAGTACCAATATGGTCCGGATGTTGCCCCTTGCTCAAAATCATTTTGATGATGGTTGTGGTGGCGACTTTACACCTTTGGCAAACCAATAAAGACCACAAGTATTTGACTGGTTATTAAGGATAATAAGATTTTATTTTTGAAACCATTGAATCAATAAATTATTGGAAACCATCTATTTTATTATATATACTAAATGTTTTCACCGATTTTATTTAAAATTGACGACTATTCCTCAGTTAGTTTATGTTAACATAATTGTGATTTTTCCTTCAAATCCCATTTATAATCCATCTTAATAATTATATCATCCAATAAACACCAAGTTCTATAAACATTTTGTTTGTGTGTTTCTTAATGTTTTATATCCTTTTTATCAGACTTTTCTTGAGTTTCTTTGGTATTGATTGAGTTTCAAAAGGTGACTCTAACATATTCATTTATTTTTGAATTATTAGTTTTCAACTTTCAAATATTTCTCACGGTTTTTAAAAATTAGTCTTTTCTAAATTACTCGTATATCCAATGTACCATGAAGAAACAATGGTGAAAGAGGTGATGCCAAAGTACCGATGAGAAAAGAGCAGGGTGACAAGCGAGTGGGAAGAAAGAAAGGATCGTATTGTCTTTTAAATGTTAATTAAAAAGATGTCTTTGTTCATATATCATATACACCCACCGCCGAGAATTTTCATGTGCACCAGATTTACATGTGTGGTGATGAAACCATTTTTATAGCCCGCTGCAACGCACGGGCATTCAACT
Source organism: Poa pratensis (assembly GCA_947311845.1). Classification (NCBI taxonomy): domain Eukaryota; kingdom Viridiplantae; phylum Streptophyta; class Magnoliopsida; order Poales; family Poaceae; genus Poa; species Poa pratensis. Next base: position 27,604,804 of record CAMZMU010000052.1, on the reverse strand, counting down.
AGTATAGAAAGTAGTGGACAATAATTACTCTGTCAAGGGAAGTATATAGACTTACTACATGTGATGACGAGCTCACGACCGCGGTACAGGAAGGCGCTCCCGGTGTTGCGACACATCTACAAGCCGCGGTCGACGAGCACGAGCTCGCGTGGGCGCTACGCAGGATCGTTGAGAAGGGGGAACTTGGCTGTGACTAGATCGATCGAAGAAGATCATCTAATTTTAATTTTAGTTTTTAGTTCTATCATCGTACTATGTAAATCTCGCGCGAACTCTAGTTTTAGTTTCTGTTTGAATACGCAATACCATTTTATAGATCCGGTATGCGCGAGGTCTCTCCATACCGGATAAATGTTTTAATTTATTCGGTACCAAAATATTTTTTTAGAGAGTACGCTAAAAGCGTACTAAACGTTTATAAAAGAATACATAAGAGATTAGAAACCATTGTTAACACGAAATGCATAACAATGGGCACTCAGCACCAACACCACACACCCCTACTCTCGCGGCATTGGTTCCTCCAAATTTGCCCTTATTACAGTTCTAGTCTTAGCATGAATCAAAATCTTGAGCTCGTCTACGATTCTGTCTACCAACACGGTGACCGTGAACTGCTGTCCCACATTATTGAACAGGCTCGCATTCCTCTGTTTGCAGAGAACTCCAGACGATGAGAATGAAGAAGGTGTCAAAGCTCTCCTTGTTCTTCCCGTCGAAGGGCTTTCTTACTGCCAGCCACCACCTCTCTAGGTTACGTCGGTACAAAAGTATGGAGATCCTCGGGGAGGACGAGAGTAGGGGCGGAGGGGGAAAACAGATTCCGAATCGACTCCGTGTTATCTGCGCCACGGCAGAAACTCTGTCTCACCAGCCGAGACCGAATAAATCCAGATTAAACTGAACTTTTTTTTCTTGCAAAGGATCCAGATTAAGCTGAACTGAGAGCATCTACAACAATGGTTGGCAAACCCTCCCTATACGTCCGGGCGGACAGCCCGGATGCGTTTTGGGCTGAATTGGTCCACCCAACAGCGGCCCCCAAAGCCTCCACAAACGTCCGGGTTGTCCGGCTCCCCCCAAAGCCAGCCCATATGTAGGGCGGGTTTGGGGCCGCCCGGTCGCGTCCGCCACGTCGGATCTGTCAAGGCGGGCCTACCCAATTTTCAACCAAAATTCTGGCGCGCCGGCCACTTTCACTTATCCCCTTCTCCGCCTCCGTTTTCCGCCGGTAGTTTTCATTCCTCCCGCCGCGTCCACCTGCAAAATCCGATGGAGGCGACGGAAGCCATCGATTTGACCGAGAACGGCGGCTCCTCCCAGTCAAGCGGGGGACTCGACGCTAAAGCCGGAGACCATCGTGCGGCGGACGCGGCGCCGCAGGCAGCGCCTCCGCGAGCTCGCGGCGGAGAAAGCGGCGCTGGAGGCGCTGGCGGAGGCGGAACGGATAGCCAACCCGGATACGCAGGACGAGGAGCTGGTGTTGTCCACGCCCGTGCCTGTCGTCCGACGTCCTACGCAGGTTCCGCCTGTCGTCATGCCGACAAGAAGGTCGACTTCCTCCACGACGAACCCGGAGGAGCCGGGCCTCATCCTCATCGCGGATGAGTACCCGTCGCAGGTTCCGCCGACGCAGGAGGACGAGATGATGGGGGAGTCTTCGCCGCTCCAGCGGACGCGGGATGCTTCCGGCGTCACCGCCACCAACGTCGCCCACAACCTGTTCGACGAAAGTCAAATTGACTATACGGTATGCATCTCTATTCGAACTTCATAGTTCCGAGTCAATCTAGGTCCGTAGTGTAATTCTTAGCATGTATAGGATGATAAGAATGAATATATGCTGGAATTGATCCGAAAAGGGGAGGATCCAGCATCACAGGATCCGTCGACAACCGCAGTTGTGGGTGAGTCCGCACCGGTGGGGGTTGCGGCTAAGGCGAAGCGGAAGGTGTACACGCCAAGAGGCTCTTCGTACACTACGTTTGAAGATGTTTTGCTTTGCCGAGCTTGGTTAGCCACAAGCATGGATCCTATATGTGGAACCGAGCAAAAGGGCACAAGGTTGTGGGAGAAGATACATGCTCACTTCCATCATCAAAAGGAATATGTGCTACCCCACCCATTGTGTCCGATCGCAATGCCGGCTCTCTCCAACATAGGTGGGCTGCAATTCAAGAAAGTGTCAACAAGTATTGTGGTTTCCATGCACAAGTGGTGAACCGGAATTCTAGTGGCGTCAACGTTGACTTCCTATGTAATCTATTGCTTGTACTTTGTTTATTGACATCTCTTCATTGCATCACACTTCATTGGTGGTCATTTCTCTACTTTTGTGTTTGATAGACAAGTTTGGCCGCCACTTTGTACCATCAAGTGGAGAAGAAACACTTCACCCTCTCACATTGTTGGCTAGAGTTGAACGGGAAGCCCAAGTGGATGCTCCAATATGATGATCACAAGAATCCGGCCAAGAAATGGAAGACCAACGATGGATCAAGCTCGTCCATCCCAATTGGGGTTGATGAAGAAGATGGGCCATCCAAAGGTGGAAGTGGCCGGAAGAGGACCATGATGGGGAGGAAGTGGGAGAAGGACCGGGTGGCACGAGACGGCGCTGTTGAACGCTAAGTTGACTAGGGGATATATTGCGGTGTTGCTTCTATCTCCCTGACAACGGCGCCAGACAACAGTCTTGATACCCGTGGTAGCTACTTGCAATGAAAAGTATACGGGGTTAGGTTGAGCCTCCAAGTGCAGAGTATGTAGTAGTGGTAATGGTGTTTTCCCCACGAGGGTGACTCGAGGGTTTAATATCGAACTCTCGGGGAATCAGTAGTGGTAGATTTATCTTCTTTGTCCTTTTGGTTACCTGCAAAACAAAGTTAAATGTTTTGGTCCTCAACCTCACCTGTGGTTATCAAGCACAAGGTGTAGAATGATATCAAGATAAATATGCAATGATGGTCGATGAATATGCTAGGATGATGATGTCAATGATATATGATATATTTTTGGGTTTTTATGATGGATGCAAGATGGAAAAATGTTTTTGTATTTTTGGATTTAAAAATGGCAGAAAATGGCAAGGTGGCAAAAGTGGTTGGAAAGGTGTTTCTTATGATTAAAAATGGACCGGGGTTCATGGTTTCACTTATGCACTCTCTCTTTAAGTGGTGTGGCAGACAAGTGGACATAGAGTTGACATATGAGATTGCAAGCACAAAGTTTGATATCAAGTTGACAGTTATATGGGCATCACGTCCTAACATAGAGACATTTTGGTTATTAGTCTCACTTATACTCCACCAAGATGCGAACTAAATCATAACACCTCAGTAATTAAGGTGACTCAGAGTATAGCAATACGTTTCATGACATGAAGTTAAAATAAGAACATGCTGGATCTAGTCATAGAGAAGAGGCTTGATCACCCTCAACCCCGGCAGCAAGGTATTTTTGTTTATCCCTAGTGAGGTAACAAAGTAAGGTAAACACATCACCCCACACACGCTCTCATAAACATGCTTGATCATAACAAGTAGACAAGAACGGGGTACATAATATGCATCTATACTCATAACTGAAACAAACATTTGCAATCTCAACATATATTAACTCACAAAAAGATCTACCACATAGGTAATACAAATATGACCGTAATCATGTTCAGCAGCTCATACGGTACTCATTAGTGAAGCTCAAGAGAGAGGAGAGATACATAAGTTACTTCCACAAACTCATAGTCCAGAGGTGGACTACTCCCTCTTCATGGTGGAGACGGTGGAGATGTCGATGGAGATGAAGGAGACCACGCCGGCAGCGCCCCGCCGGAGTTTTCTCCCTCCAATCTGCAGCTCCAGGTCTTCGTTTTCGTGTTTCTGTGATACGGCGGCGCTTGGTTCGCGAAACGCCAAGGGACCTTTTTTATAGGCGTTTTTAGATCAAGATGAAGGCGGTGGAGAAAGGATCGACGGCTGCGGAGCCCCGAGGCCAAAAAAAAAAAGAGGTGGGCCCACGTGGCTAGGTACAGGGGCCGCGTGAGGCACCCTCTTTTGGCCTTCTGGCATCCGTTTGCTTGCTTCCTTCGCTCCAAGGTCTTCCTCCTTCCAAAATAATGATGCATGTATTTTTTCCATAATTTTTGGACGTCGTTTGGGTCTCTGAAACATACAAGGAAAGAAATAGGGTTTTCTGCCTGCGTAAAGTTAATTCCATAAAAATAGGAAACAATTGATTTATTTTCTAAAATCATTAAATAACAGTAATATAACCCTTATATGATGTATATATGATTGGAATATGTGTGATATAGTGCAAAGTTCATGTATGCATTTTACAAGCATCAGGCGCCGCCACGAAGATGTCCACCACATGGAAGGACATCTTCTCGAAGAAGGATGAATCCATGTACAAGTTGGAGAAAGAAAGGGAGGACAAGAAGGCCGAGAGGTATGCCGCCTTCTTGGCTTTGCAAAGGGAGAGAATGGACTTTGAACGCCTCCGGCTCAAGGAGAGGTTGGACATTGAGAGGGAGAGGTTGGGCATGGTGAAGGAGGAGGCTTGGTTGAAGCTCCAATTGGAGCAAAAGAAGATGGCCGATGCCTATGAGATGGAGCAAAAGAAGACGGCGGATGCCTATGCCATGGAGCACGACAAGAAGTACGGAGGAATAAAGAATCATGTTCCAAGACGCTTCCCTAATGGATGAGCCAAGCGCCAAGTGGATCCTCATGATGAAGAAGAAGATCTCCGACCGTGACCTCGGGGTTGATGGCTCCGATGGATCCGCCCCTTCATCCGCCCCTTGATCCGACCCTTGTATCGGACAACTTGTTGAACTTTTTTAATTTCATTTGAATTTGAACTCCATGTCTTGTAATATGATCCAGTATGTATCAGATCGGATCGACGTTGCATGGCTTGCATGAGTTTGGGGGCAAATTTTTGGAGATGTGGTTGTAGGAGCCCAACTATGGAGGTCGTCCGGTCACAGTCCACGAACGCGTCCGAACGCATCCGCGGACACTATGTGGGGCAGATTTGGAGGCTCCGCCTGGAGATTCTCTGAATAGGTATCCTAGTTGTACGAGCGCGCAATCCCTTGCCCAAGGCCGCCGTGATGGATAGCAGCCTGCATCTTGGTTTCGCTCGTACCCAAGCTAGCCAGCCACCAGCTCTCAACTAATCCAATCGACCCCGTAGGATGCCCCACCTGTCATCCTCCTACGGGGCGCCACGTAGGCCCGGGATCTCCCCAACGCCAACAAACTGCAATGATTCCCCTCCTTGCCGCAACCCGAAAAGCAGCAGCGGGCCGCCGATAAGGGAGGAATCCGCCATCATCATCACCACCTCCACCTAATCGCCTCCTAATCTCTCTCTCTTTCCCCTCTGCTCCCTCCCACCATCGAATTCGAAATAACAAAGGACAGAGCAGCGGCGAGAGGGAGGGAGCGCGGCCGATCCCCTCGGACGGACGGGTGGCTCGCTCTAGGGTTAGGGTTTGCGGCGGCGGGCGTGCTTCGAACGGCGAGCCTGATGCTATGCTGCTAGGCTGCGGCTCGCTCTCCTCGTGGGTGCGTCGCCTCGTCGCCTGCGTGGGGTACGACTCCATCCCCTCTCTACCTCGCTCCCTTCCCTCTGATTGGTGGACGCGGATATGGCCTGAGGCATGGATCGATGATCCCGTTTGATTGATGACGATTGAGTGATTATATCGTTGCTTAGATTGGCGTGGGTGATTTCTCGGCTTGCGATGGGACCTAGGTGGATTTTTATTGATTCGATGAAATTTGTCTGTGGTAGTGGTACCGGTCTGCACTGGTTTCTGTTTTCATTGGTAGGTTTGTTTTGATATGTGCATTTAACCGTCTTAAGTGTTCACTTTTTTGTTTGAGCTAAAAGGGATCTTCTCCCGGATTTCCATTAGTAGAAACCAAGCATTAGTCTCAGTATATTCACTTACCTACCTGACGAGGTCCTGTCGGTCAGACATAATTGGAAGTCGACCTGAATCATTGCTTGATGTGGTATCATGTCTTCCTGTTCGTGGCCACTGCCTGCCCAAAGAATGTTTGCTGGTTTTCCAGCTATGCTGCCTTTTCGTCTGCTGTTAGATTCCATGCAGCTCCTTCTTTTCTGCCCCTGAAGCTTCCATACAGTGGCTGGCTTTCTAGGGAGGTTTAGGATAAAGCTGTTTGCACGGAACAGAGAAACATAAGTCGCTGTTTTACCTGGAAGAGTAATAATGAAGCCTGTATTTGCTTGCGGAACTAGGAAAGGAAACCTCGGAACTGGTCTAAATCATCTTAAGTTAGGAACATGAACATACCGTGGAGTACTATCATTGATAGTTCTTTTTTCCTGTAAAGATCATAGATTCTACTTCATATGAGCTAACCACCTTCCAAATCTGATGGGCAAATGCTCTGGAGTACTGATGTTTACCATGCGCTTGAATAGGAAGATGGTAACCTTTGTCGATTTCCATTTGCCCAAAAAAAAACCATTTATGTATATTGTATTGTCAGTAACTTGTATCCTGTATAGCGCCTTTTCCACTCCTTGAGGATCAAAATAAGAATATTCTGTTTCCAGTTTATAATGTACATATGTAGAGTTATAATAGGTTGATCTGGTAAATAGGAATACCATTGCCTTCTTTGTAGACAATATATATAAGATAAAATGATTGTTGTGCAGGTTAGATTTAGTTTTACTGTTCTAGTTTACAGGTTCTAGCTTGCCTTACTTCAAGGTTATTTTCATATTGTGCACATTTTTCATGGAACTACAATGGGGAAACCTAGCAACTACTGTAAAAACTTGTTATAAGCCTGCACTGGTAGTTGATCTCACAATAGGTCCCACACAAGATTTTCCTTTTTCTTTTGTTTCTGCATCTCAAATACATGGTTCTAATCATTTATTGGTCAATCCTGGTTTGCAACAGAGCAGAAATTGTTTTGGATGCGCAAAGTCTACTCCTATAACAGCTGTTGATGAGCCTTCGAAAGGTTTAAGGATTCAAGGGCGCTCAATAAAACGTCGTAGTTTGTCTGAAGATTTCTGGAGTACAAGTCCACGCGAAATGGAGAACAGTGCCCTGCAGTCACAGCGTAGTATGTCTTCCATCAGCACAGCAGCACAATCTAGTGAGCAGCATGGAGCTGGAAGTAGCAGCAACCCTAATGAGTTTGTAAATCAAGGTAAAAAGCATCTAGCCATTCACTATGACCGTCCCATACTCCCTTATTCTTTCAGCTAGATTGTGTCTCAGTATTGTGTATTCGTGTGTAAGAATATCTTTGTTTTATAGTGAGGGTCATAGCAATTCTTGAACATAAATAGATGATGCATTAGATAAGTTCACACGTGATAATTTTATGTGGCCATAGGCAGTAGCTGTACGGACTTCATATTGATGCTACTCTAATGATAACTAGCTACTGTCATTAGCTGCTGTGCTTTATGATTTTTAAAATAATAAAATATAGTCATGAAAATGCTAACTGAATCCACAGCTTGAGGTAATCGTACTGAACTTCTGGTGGCTACTCAGCCAAACCACTAGTTTCACTGATCATTTGATTTTCCTATCTGTAAGGTCTTCTACTATGGAACCAGACTAGACAGCAGTGGGTTGGAAACAGAAGGCTTAATTCTCAGCATCAGAAGTCCCGGGAACCAAAAATAGGGTAACTTTCATGCATTTCATTTGTTTAAATGGAGCCTCAAGATCTCAGATATTCAGAAGAGTTTGCAGTAACCAAAACAGTCTAGCAGTATATTATAGAATTGAAGATACCTTACCTTCTTGAAGTTGTGTACACAATCTCTGGCATCCTCATGCCCAGTTTATCGTAAAGTTTTGCTACATTATGATTCCAAAGATAAGCTATCATCAATCTGTTGGTTTCATGATTGTCAGCATGGTAGTGACTAGTGGATTTTCTGAGACTACAGAATCTTGTGTGATACCTTTATTGAAATCTCTTAAACACTACGAACTGTTGGCCCTTAGTTTTAGTTACCGGTGGTGTCTTTTTTACTACACTGATTGAGACTGGTGCTGCCCCTTTATCATGTGTGTGCCTGTTGAATGTAGTTGGAATGCTACATATGAGAGCCTGCTAGGAAGCACCAAGGCATTTGCACAACCTATCCCTGTCGGCGTAAGATCTCATGCAAAGCTACATAGCATAATCTTACACTTTAGCACCAATCTTGCGCGAAACAATGTATTTACTTGTCTGTTTGCTTTTCCAATGGCAGGAAATGGTAGATTTCCTCGTGGATGGCTGGGAGCAGGAAGGCCTATATGATTAGCTGCTATATTTAAAGGGTTGTATTGTTTGAGGTCTCGTTGTTAATCTCTGGAATGTACTCAACTTTGCTTTATCAAAGCGTGTGGGTGATGATTGTGCATTGTCCTTGTGACAGGATGGCATCCCTCTAAGTAAATGTAACATAATTTTATCTCACTAATTGTTTTCATTTATGTTTAACATTGTGGTCTTAATTTCCCCTTGTTAGTTTCTTTGCTTCGTTGTAACGCGTGCCTCATATGAAGCTGGGTATCTGTCAACCTCCTGTCAAAAAAAAAGTATCGTCAACCTGACCGACAGTAGACACAAATTCTAGTGTTAAGGCCCCGTTTGGTAACTCATTGTTTTCAAAACTGAAGTATTACAAAACCATAGTATCTAAATACTTGGGCTCGGAATATTTCAGTTTCAGTAAAAGAAGTCCAGGGCTGTTTTTTCCAATACTTAAAACATTGCATGTTTTGAGGGATACCAAAGTACTAATGCTACAATGTCAAAAAAATAAAGTACTAATGCTACAATATTTAGTCATAGCCAAACACATCAAAGTATTTAAAAATTAGAACTTTATTTTGGCCAAACACATCACTATGGTATTTTGAGAAACTGTAGTGTTATTGAAATACTTTTAAAATATATTGGTATGAAACGCAGTAAGTCTGTATATTTCCTTGGCCGCTACCAGAAGGTTATGGAATATTCGGCTTCATTCCAGATACCTCAACAAGGCTTGTTACAGCACCGGCACGACTCCCCTCCGTTCCCTCTTGTTACTCCCTCCGTTCTAAATTAATTGACTTCCATTTGTCCATATGTGGATGTATCTATATGTGTAATATGTCTAGATACATCCATGTGTGGATAAATGGAAGTCAATTAATTTGGAACGGAGGGAATAGTTGTTATGCCGTTTTTTTTTAGACAATGTTATGCCGTTCTTGAGCCGTGCAAAGCCGGAGATAGCGTTTGTATTTATTTTCTAACGTTGTGAAGTGGCCTGTGGTTTGGGTTTGTTTCCCGCTGCTTTGGTTGTTTCCTGCTGTGACTGCGTTGGGCCTGTGGCCCGATTGAACAATCAATAGAAGAGATGATTGTCAAAAAACAAAACAAAAAATGGAAGAGGGTACTCCGGAAAAAAAGGAGTTATGTTAGTTAATTAGGAAGAGACTTAAAAGTTTCTAGGTTTATTTCACTATTAACGAAATGATTGAAGATTATTTTTTCTGCCATTTATGTCTGAGCTTATTTGCACGACATGAAATGATTTGCATTGTTCAGGAAAAGACTCGTTGTACCGCTTTTGTTTTCGTGGATGGTCTTACACAGCGGCGGAGCTAGGAAGATAATCCTGTGGGGTCAAAGCTACACTTTTCATAGATTTTACCTAATTTTTGGTATTTTTTCTATAAAAATAGACAAGTATATGAAGGATTTGCTAAATAGATGTGGGGTCGGCTGACCCCACAGCTATAACGTGGCTCCGCCACTGGTCTTACATGTCTGTTATGTTGTCCACTTGCCTTTGTCAGTTGAGGGATTTTTTTCGCACCTTATGGGGGATTAAAGGACTTTATACCATTTGCTTCTCATTGCCTTCATTTTGACTTAATCTGTATAACTAACTCAAATTTATAGTGAAGCTAAGCAGGCGGTTTATTGCTCTGGCATCTTGTTAAACGTTATGTCTCAATGGCAAGTAAAATGTTATCTCATGATATCACCTTTCACGGCTTCATCTGATGTGCTCTTGTACGCCGTACATTGAACAAGAAACATCCCAGATTCATCCACAACATTATCCGAATCTCACGCCGTTCTCTCTAGTTCTCCAACAAACACACATGGAATCAGGATGGCCGCTTGGATTTGTAATCCCTTGTGATGTGAAGCGCTGGCTTTTCTTCACTGCTTTGTGAAATGAGTCGGTATATCGACGATCCCTAGCGTGATGTGAAATCAGAATCTTGTGTGAGCTAAATCTTGCAAGAAGAGCACAGGGGATGGTTTAGCATTTGCATGTGTCGAACCACAATTGTGGTTTGTTATTCCCGTTGGCAATCAGCCTGAACAAACCTGATGTGCCGACTGAGAATAAGTCTGAAAATTAGTCAAATAAGATAAATGTTCTTCATAAAGAACCACTCAAATATTCTAATATTTTTATTGAAATATCTTTCAAATAAGATATTTAATTATTGAAACATCATTCAAATGAGGTAAGAAAAATTATTCAAATGAGGTAAATGTTCTTACAGAAAAAAGGTCAAATAAGATAAATGTTTTTCAATATGTTTAAATGAGGTAAATGTTCTTACGTAATTTTACTTTTACAGGGAAAATACAAAGGAAAAAAACAAAACACAGAAAAAGGAAAATTACATTGGAGCGGCCCATCAGAACACTGTTTCAGACGAGAGGGTTGCTCGTTCGCGCGCTGAGTTGGAAATAGGAACAACCTCTGCCGCCTTGGTTGGTTTACATAATTTGCTGAGGTACATAATTTGCTGGTGAATTTACTCCCTTTCATTTTAAAAAGTCCTTGTAAAAGTTCATACTGAAAAACATGGGTAAAGGGTGGTCCTTTTGTTCTATATTGTGAATAAAATTTCCGTGCACAACCATGTTTCTGAAATCGTCTAAACATTTAAAAATAAAACAATATAATCAAATAAAGCACTTAAGTTTTAATTTCTTGTCTAACCATCATGATACATCTGGCATTGAAAACATAATTTAATTTGTGACCCATTTGAAAAAAGAATCATGTTATTCAATTTGTAGACAAAAATAATAGGGATTTGAAATTATATGATTTAGAGTGCAGGGCGCTACCCTATTTGACTAAGGAGTTTTGCGACTACTGCTTTTTGAAACTTCTTTGTAGTGGGTTGTTGCCACGATGTTAGGAACAACCTGTCTAGCGCTTCCCGAAATAGACACTGCCAAAAAATGTTAGACTTCAAATTACTTTAATGGTCAAAGTGGGTGTTTTAAGATACTTCTCTTGTTCAAGATTTTGGACACAAATGTTAGTTAAAACCATGTTTCCGTAATTGTCAAAATATTCCCAAAAAAACCAACATAAGCAAATAAAGCACGAAAAATTATTTACTTGTCTAACCATCATGATACCGGTGGGATTGAAGAAATAATTTAATTTGTGACCCATAGAAGAAGAATCATGTAATTTGAATTTGTAGATCAAAGAATACCGGTCATCAGATTTAACGTGTGAATTGCTTGTAAAGTTCATTGTTGAAAATAGACGCCAATGATGGTCATAGTTGATGCTTCAAGATACTCCTCTTGTTCCAGATTTGGACATTTGTTTTTGTTCACAACCATGTTTCCCAAGTATTGCTACTTGTCTAACAATCATGGTGTAGGGGCACTGAACAAATATTTTAATTTTTGACCCATAGGAAAAATAGTATGTCATTTGAATTTGTAGACCAAAAGTTAGAGAATTTGAAATTATATGTTTTACAAGTTAGGGCAATACTCTTTGACTTAGGATTTTGCGAAGACTGCTTTCTGAAATGTCTTTTAGTAGGCCAGTGTCTCCACGTTGTTAAGTACATACTCCCTTAGATCCCAAAAAAGATTCGTGACATGTTATTTTGCAAAATGCCCCTCACCTATTTTCTTTCTCAACCCGCACTCCACCTCTGACCCGCACCGCACCGCTTTGCTCGCCCGCTGCCCCGCTCCCTATCTCTCTGCTCCCTCGCCGGCGAGCTCTCATCCTCGCCGACCCTCGCCTCCTCCCCCCACCTTACCGGCGCTCTCCCCTCGCCTCCTTGCCGTGCCATCCTCGCCTCGTCGCCCGCGCGCCTCCGTTGCCTCGCTCCCCTCCGTCTTCCGTCGCCGCCGCGCTCAACTCGATGAAAAGGTCGGACCTTTTGGTCCAAGCCGGCGAGGAATCGCCGGATCCAGTGGCTGCGAGGCCGGATCCCGTGTCTGCGAGGCCGGGCGCGCCGGATGGCCTCACCGCTCGTGGCCGTCATCCACCCGCCTCCACGCCATCTCCTGCTCTGCCTCCACCTCCAAGAACTCCAAGCAGTCTTCGCTCCCGCAACTGCCACGACTATCTCCTCCTCTGCCGACGGCTGTCTTGGACCTGCGTGGATGGACGGTGTGGCGGCGGGGATGGAGGGTGCAGCAGCGGTGATGGAGGGTGTGGAGGCGTTGATGGAGGTCGTCGGCAGAGAGGATGGAGGGCGTGGTCTTCTACCGCGGCGGCGACCTTCCACAGGAAGCCGTCGGGTGCCTCATGTACGACCTCGCCCACGCGCTCCGCAGGAACAACGACGAGCTGCTCTGGCTCGCCTGCGTCTCCCTCACCGACCGCAAATCAACGGATCCGGCAACCTCGACCCCTCCGGCCTCGGCTCCGTGGTCACGATCAAGGAGGAGCCCAGGCTCGAGCTCGCCCGAGGAACCCACAGGTCAGCCACCGATTCCCTGTTATCTGCTGCTAGTGAAGTCTTGTTGGAACTTTAACTGAAACTTAACTTGCATATTCAGTTAACTTGCTGTAACTTACTCGCTGGATAATCTTCAAGATTTGCCACACTTGAACTCAAGATTAACTTGCTGGAGGTCTCCATGATTCATGATTTTTGCCACTGTGGTGTAATGTGTGTTATGACTGCAATATTTCCTATGCTACTCTTGTTTGAGTATATATCTGTCATCGAGAGAAAAATGCTGGATGTGAGGTGTTGTGGTGCTTGTACTGTCAAAGTAGACTACTCCGAGTGCAATTTTGCTTGCTTGTTTCTTTGTTTTCTTGCTCTGTTTGCATGTTTTGTTATCTTCATCAGCTAAGTACACACTTTAGCATGCAATATCATTGTAAGATTACTGCTAAACTGAAAACTGGATAAGCAAGCAAGCTTCACAACACTTACAAGTGTCAATATTTATCAGTGCTTTCTGTAATTCAGTGAGTACATATAGACCAGGAGCACATATAGTGCAAATACATACAGATTGTAGTGATTACAAATACTCCTGAACATGCAGTTTTGTTTGAAAAATATTTTTCTCCTTCTAAACAAGGACCACTTCTTGTACTCCTTTCCTTTTTCTTTTCTTGTTTGGTGTTGCTCCATTTGACAAGGATAATGTCTCTGCTTCATAGGCAGCTATAATTTCCAAGGTCTTTCGATAGAGTTCACCATCAACTTAGTGCCATAGGCAGAGTTCCTCCCCTCAACATTTTGTCCTTGTTCATGTGGGGAGTCTCATATTTATTGCCACCTCTAGCCTTCATAACTTCCAGCAGAACTGACTGTAAAGTTATGAACACTTTGTCAAGGTTATCCACTGGATAAATGTCAAAAGCATGTTCAACTGATTCTATGAGGTCATTCAGATTTTTTGGTGCATTTTCTAGCGTTAAGGACTGAATGGACCTAAAATATGCAAGGTCCAACACGTTCATATCCGGTGAGTTTGCAGGGGTTGCATAAGCTTGATATCCATCCCTGATTTTTTTACAGCTGCTTGAAAGGCTGGATCACTAGGCAAAACATGTGTACGTGTGTTGTCTTGTTGAATATAGATTGTCCCTTTGTCATCGTCTGGCCATAGGGCTTCAATCGCTGGAATGACTTTGTTACGTAGGTAGTCTCGATGGACATCTCTGGTAACTGTCACCGTCTTGACTTCCAAAGTACCTTTGGCTCGGTTCTTAGATTTCTTTACAGCTGGAGTTAACTTGACAAATGGCCAGATCCCAATTTTTCCATCAAAGGTTACTCCGTCGGCATCACGCATTGGCCTCGCCACTGCACAAAGAAACATTACCTTTCCAATTCTGTTTTTGCTTTGGATACTGCGCTCAGGATTAGCTTCTTCTGACGATAGGTAGTAGGTCCTCTCTTTTTTAGTCAAGTCAAACCATTTTTCATCTGTATGCAGAATCTTTCGCATGTCTATGAATTTAGGCATAGCATCCGACACAGTTCTTTCATCCACCATCGAGACAATGAATTTGAGCCTGTCAATTTGGTTGGCTAGCTTGAGATAGGGCTTTATAGTGCTTGTATGCTTCCTAATCTGGCCCCATTTTAACCTCCGTTGCAATGATGTATAGGGAACTTTCAAAGACAGTGCAAGTGCCCTCATGGTTGAACGTTTGTTGTAAGGAATTGCTGGTATCCTCTCAAGACCAAGGTCCTTTCTCTTCCGGCCAGATCTCCCTTTCTTTTTGTTGGACACATCAACTTCTTCCCCTCTCTGAATTTGCTCTCTTGCCTCTTTCCAAATTTTCTCAACCTTTCGAACGCTTATTTGCAATAGCCTAGCTACAAGTTTTTTGTCTGCTGCATGATCAGCAGGGAGTACCTCTCTTGCTTTTTCGAGTGCTTCAAGTGCAAGATAAGCTCCAAACCTCTGATCATCTCGCATGTTTTTCTTTCTTCGATTGCTACAAACTGCAAAACGTTGAAACTGTGTTAGAAACTGAAATACTCCCATGTTTTTATGTATGCTGCAGATCATTTGCATTATATTGCCAAGCTTGTATGCTTTTTTTTTGCAAGTTCTAGAGTAATGCTTGTCAACACTGCATATGGAGTAATGGTTGTATTGTCAAGTTCTGAAAATACTTACTGTCATGTTTGGATGAAACTGAAGCACTACCATGACTGTATGCAGGTAGTTACAAGGATGAAACAACAAGGTGGAAGATGCCTTGATGGGAAGGGATGACTGATTTGTGTTGAGAAACAGGTGAGTGTTTATACTGTCAAGTTCTGGAGTATATTTCTACTGTCATTTTTGTATGCTTGTATTGTCAAGTTCTGTAGTATGCAAGATAAACTGGAGTAATGCTTGTATGCTTGTAGTGTGTCAAGTTCTGTAGTATGTCAAGTTCTCTTGCTTTTTTGAGTGCTTCCAGTGCAAGATGGAGTATCTTTTACACTTGCTTTTTTATGCTTGTACTGTCAAGTTTTATAATACTGCCATGACTAATTGGCTTGCCATTCTTATGACTGAAATGCAGTTCTGATGTACGGAGTACCTAATGTCCTTTGCCTATTACTGTGACCGACAAATGACGCTTTGATGTTACACGATATCCACTCTTGAGGCGCATGCACATTTGGTAAGCAGACCCTATTCTATGCAATGAAGGTGATGTGCTCTTTGAAAACAAAACAGCGAGACATGTCAGTTAACAACATACTGTGTACACTACCATTGGTTACTTTGTGTCAAATTTCATGTTCAGGAGCCACTCATGTTCACTGCCTAAAATGGATGCATCAGGTGCATCATTCTCCATCTATTACTACTGCTAAAATAAAATTGCATTGCCAAGTTTGTACTGTCAAGTTCTGGTTGAACCTGCTGCTTTAGGCATTTGGTAAACACATGGATAAGTTCTGGTTGAACCTGCTTACAGAACTGATTGTAATTACTGAGTACATGCTTTCTCTGTATACTGAACTGAAACACGGCCATGACTAAATGCAGGTGGTAGAAAGGATGAACAACAAGAACCTGATGATGATCCGGAGGCCGAGGACGAAGAAGAAGCTGCACTGGAAGATCTCGAGGCGGAGGAGGAATCTGAAGTTGAAGATGCACCAGATGCATCCATTTTCCCGGAGTCGGCGATCTGGAGGCGAGTGCTGTTGCTGCGACCTTAAGTTGAGGTGAGGCTACCGGTGACCTGGAGTTTAGGCGAGGCTGCCGGCGACATGGAGTTGAGGTGTTGCAGGGATGGAGATGCTGCAGGGAGCTGGGCAGGAATGAAAATCTGGCCGGAGATGGTCCGGCGAGTGCTGTTGCTGCGACCTTAAGTTGAGGCGAGGCTACCGGTGACCTGGAGTTTAGGCGAGGCTGCCGGCGACATGGAGTTGAGGTGTTGCAGGGATGGAGATGCTGCAGGGAGCTGGGCAGGAATGAAAATCTGGCCGGAGATGGTCCGGCGAGCGAGGCTGGCGATCGATCGATATGTGATCTGGCTAGCTTGGCCCGGCTGGCGATCGATCGATCGATCCCGCGTCGCTTGCCGGCGGTGCGTGAGACCTGGGCGAGCGAGGCGAGCAACGCGGTCGAGCAAGGCTGGCGATCGATCGATCCCGCGCGCTCGCCGGCGTTGCGATCGTTTGCGAGCTGAGGCGAGCGAGATGGGGATCAAGAGATTTGTACTTCCTTTTCAGTTTTTGAATCGTGAAGGACTTTTATATAAAATCTACTTTGTACAGTGGGTGCGCCTCTTTTTTTTCTTTTTTTTTTGGATGGGAGGGAGTAGCTAGTTTAATTAGTTTACTGTAGTTTCGCCTAAGAGTTGGTTTTCTTTTTTTTCACCTGGCTAGCAGTATCTACAAGTGACAGTGCGAGGCAGGCAGGCAGGCTTGGAGTACGTTTGGTTTTTGCCCGTGCTAGCCCTGCCAACATTGGCGAGCCAAATATTTGGCGCAGGAATCGGCCGCCCCAGGTTGGGCAAAAAATTGGCAATGATTTGTGAAGCCAAGACCAAATGATTCATTGGCAGCCTCGGAACGCACCGGTGCCAATTTTCCTTCCACATTTTCACACGGCAAAGGAACACCACACTCGGTGGTCGGGGACGACAGAGACACCGGAACGGAATCTTCAACAAACGGAAAACACATGGAACGCCTCCAAATTTCGATATATAAAAACCTACCGGGATTTGATTTTTCCTCCGGCGAGATAGGAGTCGCGGGCGAGAAAGTCTGTTCAAAGATTGGATTTGCTGATTCGCCTCGGGAATTGGGGGATCGATTGATCGATCCTTCTCCTCCGATCGGCTGCTGACGCTGACGGCGCGGGCCATCTGCAGACGTGTAAGAGACAGGCTGCGGCGGATCGGGCCGCGTAGCGTAGCCGACGCTTGATGCAGGACGCGCCACGTCGTCGCGGATCTTGCACACGGGACCACGGATCCTTTGACAGGTCATGGGCTACAGCGGCTGGTCGAGCGGGCACTCTCCTATTTATGACGTCATGTTCCTTCTTTGTGTTTATGCTTTTTCATGAGGCAACAGATGAGTGCTCTATTTTATGGAGTAACCAATATGCACTAGTATTTGAAACAGCACACGGGTTCCATTTATAGTAGAATGCACTGTTAATCATCGAACTATATAATTTGGTGTCATCATCTTACTTATATTTTGGAAAGTGTCATCCTCGAACCAGGTTTTCGCGCCGCTTTATGAATAAATCTTAACGGTCGAACTGATATATAAGTTGATGAGGAATCCATTTTACATAGCAGATCAAAGATAAACAACAAAGAATAAAAGTAAGCTATGTCAAACCCGTGGGATCTCTAGGCTAGATCAATTCGGGTAGATACGAGATCGGGAGGAGAAGAACCAGTACCTTCTCCTCGAAATGCGGAGGTGCTCGAGGCTCCGGCCATGGTGGACGGAGGCGGTGATGCCAGTGGGTAGGCAGTGGCGGCGGTGGTGCTTCCCGTGAGCACTGCGGGCTCCCTAGATCGGTAGGGGTGTCGGTGGAGGTTATGGCACAGCGGCTAACCTCGTTGACAGTGCTGTCAGTTCTCCACCTCTTTATATAGCCGCAGGTCACAGGGGCCCACCGACCATTAAGTGTCGGGCGCCCCCGATCAGGGCGCTAATCAAGGAGTTGATCGAGCCGTTGGACTCGGTCAATTGAGATCAATCTAACAAGCTAGACTTGCCACGGAGGACTTGGCGCGGAATCGAAAAATATTTGACAAAGATTTGTCCTATTATGGATGTATTCACGACATGAAGATACATATATTTTGAAAAATATGTGTACATCTTTTTCGATCGGGGTGAGTACCTCTTAAACGTAGTCTCAGTTGATCGCATTCGACACACACATTGAGTCGCATTTATAAATCCCCCGCTCGATTGGTGCCTTATCATTGTTATACATGAGAAGCGATGACATGTGTGCAAGGGACACGATTTTTAACCTGCAAAATCTTCCAAGCAACTAGAAAGAAAGGAACCACGAACGTGAGAGCCATCTAAATTTCCCTATTTCAGGAGGGTTACAAAAACCAGAAATTTACAGTTTTTTCAACCAACTGCTTACAAGATGTATATAAAGAAGCGATGATTCAGATCAATTCTGATCCATCCGTAGCTCCAGTAAAAGTTAGCCTCTTATATCATAGTATTCAAACTCAATTTGGATAACAATAAAACAGCAAAAATGCCGGATACCACAAATATTTTTAGTGTCACTCACCTTGCTAGCACGTCAGAGATTAGAAATGAATAAAACACGAGTGTTTTCCGAAACCCACTAAGCAAGTGACACGAGTTTTAACATGAAAACACACCAAGCAAGTAGAAGGAAAAGAACCACAGATGCGAGTAAGCAAAATTTCACTGTGTCAGGAGAGTTACAAAAACCAAAAATTTACAGTTGTTCGAGTTTTCCCAACTAACGGCTTACAGGAGGTATATAAAAGGACGGTGATCTAGATCAACTCTGATCCATCTGCAGCTCCAGTAAAAGTTAGCCTCCTACCTACACAGGCTTCAAACTCAATTTGGATAACAATAAAACAATAAAGATGTCGGATACCAGTATACCACTTTTTATTGGTGTCACTCACATTGCTAACCCGTCGGAGATTTGAAATGAAGGCGTCTTTTCTAAAACAAATATGCCCCTCCATGATCACCCGTGACAAGATAGAAAGAGAGGCCCAAACTACCGTGGACGCGAAAGCGGTTGATTGAATTCATACGGAAGAATAATTCCTTTTTAGACTCGGATTTTTCTTTTTTTGGTTGTAAACCTCCTCCTTTATTAGTCGTTTGCTACCGGAGCCAATATGGAACTTTTCACGAGCTGTAGGGTTGTGCATTCCAAGCGTGGGAACACGTTCCGATGGGGGCGGCTGTTTCGTTCCTCTGATCATCAGCGTGCGTGCACCTGGTGCGGCTTCGCCAAACACGCTGCTATCCTTCTGGAGATCCCCGACGCATGACCAAACCCATCCAGTCCTCCACCTCCATGATAGCATGACCAGGTGCACTTTATTTTCATTCGGCCACGAGCAAATCATAATCATCCAGTCCTCCACTACCCGGCGTCATTCCCCGTTCCTCTTCGGAGGTGGCTTCGACTTGCCCAGATGTCTCCGCGGCAGGTCTGGGAGGCAAGGGTCGGGCTTCGATGCGGTCGGGGCTAACGGATGTTGTTATCTTGTTGAAGGTGCAGATCTAGATCTTTCAGAACGGACGACGGTGGCAACATTATCGATCGATGATGTCGCTCCCCCTATTGGGAACGTCGATTTTGTGCATGTTTGCCATAGAAGGGTTTGGAGGTGGATTGGTGCTACATCTTCTGTATCGACAACGTCGAGTTTTGGTGGCGTGGCACAGCGAGGTCCCACCGACATACGCGTGTAAATGGATGCACACATAGCGGTGCCGCTGTGTCTGCGTCGATGGCAGGTCTGGTGAGAATTTTTTGCTTCGATCTATACACTCGCGATGGGTTGATGGAATATGCCGGAGGCGATTTCCGTAGTATGCGCGTAAGACGATATCTTGTCATGTAGTCGGTGGACATGTGATGCTTGTAGGCTTGTGGCCGGAGCATAAGGCTATGTTGTTTACTCTATCGTTGTGTCGGATTTGTGTGTGTTTTGTCATCTTGTTTGGCGGCTCCCACTTGTATGATAGCCATAAAAGCTTTTTGTCCATCTTTATTGAATTAATGAAATAAATCAGAGTCGCGCATTTTTATAGAGATTTAGGGTAATCCTCTTCCCTAAGAAAATGTCCTCCATAGTGGTAAAGATTTTAAGAACTGAAACTCTTCTTATTTTCACAGCAAACATTCTTTGATTTTTTAAATTCGGTGTCCTCGTAAAAATACTCCATATAAGGATTTTTTTTTCGGATTGTAGAGATTTTAAAACGTAGTCGTAACAGGAAAAACACATATCTACATTGGTTTTGAGGAATGATCGACGTGAGCTTAAAAGCACATGGAATTATGTTAGAGATGTCTTTAGATGCTGTGCGAGAAACAAGCACATGAATTTTAGATGATTGGAGGGAGAGTATAAGCAGTAGCGCAGGTAGAATTAAAATTTAGGTGTGCCGGAGTGAACTAATATATGTAAAATTAACTCTATGCAGAATTGGAAAGAAAAACTATGTATAATATACCCTTATATCCTTATATATAAAAGTTGGACGGATTCGCGCCCTCTCACGCGTCCACATCACGTTTTAAACCGCAGTCGTCCGATCACGTCCACATGCGGCCCAGATCGCCAACAAACCGGCGGGATACTGCAGCGCGGTAGTTTCTACCAATAAGAGAACGACACGTCGCCCCGCACGCTTTTTGGCGCGCAACTTCACCAAAAAAACCGCCACTTTGTAAAAAACACCCCGCAAAGGACCAAATCGCAAATGTTAGAAAAGACAGGTCCCAGTGAAAAATCGTCGGCAGATCCCCTCGCCCTCTCTCTCCCTACACGACGCCGTGGTTCCCCGCCGGCGCCGCCGCCGTTACGCGCCTCCTCGCATGAATCCCGACCCACGACGACCTTCTCCGTCCCTGCCCCACCCTCCGCACCGGGCGTCGCCTGCCAGAACGCCGCATCGGCGACGTAATCGCCGCCGCCGCCGCGCGGCCCTCCGCCGCGTTCCGCGCGCTTCGGCGACGCCACGGCGACCAAGACTGGGTGGCGCCGCCGTCCCCGGCCACCCCGCGTCGTCGCGCGTCGAACGCGCACGCGCGCGTCCCGCCGCGCCGCCGGCGACCTCGCCGCCGTCCACGCCATGGCATGCATGGCTGCTGCTGACGTCAGTAAGCCGTCACAACGGGCCCGGCCTGTCAGATTTTTTCCTTTTTCCCGGAAAGTTTTAAAAAAATAACACACTGACAGGTGGACCCAGGCCGACTATTTTTTCCCCACAAAATGATTAAAACTGCAAATTCAATATCTTTAAATCTACCCATCAGAAAAATATGAAACAAATATCAAAATGATCACAAAAAAAATCTAACTATTTATGGCATAATGTAAACATATTTGAAGATTTAAATTCGGTGAATATTTGGAGAAATCCCAAATCCATTTTCCATTTAATAAATGCTCATATAATGTATTTCCTATGATTATGGAGTTCAATTAAATTTGTGAGGCAAAAATACAAACTTATTATATCATTTCAAACTGGTTAATATTTAGAGATAATATAACTGCACTCTCTCTAATGGTACAGACAAATTTAATAAATGCTAAAATTGGCTAATATTTGGAGATATCCATAATATATTTGCTCTTACTATGCTGTTAAATAAAAAACATTTCCTCTAAATAAGGATTGAATTTAATAAATGCTGATACATTATATTTCCTCCAATTAAGGAATTAAATTACATATTCACGACAAAATACGAACATATTTGATCAGTTCAATTTATGATGTTAAATTGCACATTCATTCTAAAATACAGGCATATTTAACCATCCCAAATTTCTAGGTATTTCGAGATACCCTAAATGATAAATTCCGGCGGATTTCAGCGTTCTCTTAAATACATCGGGCGCGGCGCTTTCTGTGGCGCCCCGACCCGACTGTTATACAGTGATGCTGTGTGTCACCGGTTAAGCGATACAACCGGAGGTTACGGGTTTACCAATCCCCGGCCAAAACCTTTGTCAGGCGTTGCTCGGAATGGATCATCGGCAACGCAACTCCCCGATTGATGCCTTAACACAGGCACAACCCTCAATGTATAATAGAGAGATCAAGACTTGTGGAACAACTGGCACATCACAGACTCTACGACACAAATCATATAGTTCAACTCTTAATATAGAGAAAGATAGCAAATGACAACCAGAGGTCACAGACCCAACATTACAACAAGCGGAAGCAAATTAGGTTGTTCTAAACAACAAGATCCAGATTATGGCCTAAGAGGCCTACAAATAAACATCACTGCGCCAGCTGATCCGGAATGTCCCAAGCTGCCACCTGGGAACCCCAGACTACTCGTCGACGTCCACAAAGAACCCACCTTCGAGATCGGTGAAGTCCTCTCCTGAAAATAAGCAAACGACGTTGAGTTCGACGAACTCGCAAGATTAAGAGCTAATATATGCTCGATGATTGGCTTTCAAGGTTTTATGGCTGTTTTGCATAAAGCTGATTTTATTTTAAAAAGACATAACTCCATGACATCGACTAATCAGATTATTTTGAAAAGGGGTAAGAAGTAACTCTTTTCTTTGATCACCTTTCTCAAAGATCAACCATCATCATCAACCACAGTACCTGTTTCACCAAGGCACCTCCCCGAATCACCCTCGAGGAAGTTCACCTTGCAATCTTGAAGTGGTACCTCTAGTACCCAGTTTTTAATCATTCTGTTAAAGTTATTCTATGATCCTACCTTCACTTCCCAAGTTCGTACATAACCGCGGACACGGCTTTTCGAAAAGATTTAACCCTGCAGGGGTGCACTGTGTTTATCTTCGGTACCGCCCGGCTCATTGCTTACGCTTAGCTCTCTTCTGGGAAAGCCGGCTGAGTGGGAATGGTTACAACCTTTACCTTGTTAAGGACTAACCCAGGATCATCAGTGAGGACGAAGCAGCGGATCGTCGACACCGTGCTCCGTGGCCACTCATTTTCCTAACACTGCCATACTCATCCCAGTCTTGGTCACCATCTTCACGCACACGCAAATGGAAAACCAAACTAGAGGACCCTGGCTAGTCCCGCTCAAGTCAGTTGGTCGACGGGGGTTCCATATAGCCCACCGAAAGGAAGCGCGCTCAGTCTTGGTTCAAGAGGTAAAGAACTCGCACCTATGTGACGGGAACGAGACAAAGCACCACCATACCAAAGTGGCCTCTCATCCCCACCTTTAAGCATTTTATTACCTGTCACCACAATTTCTTCACCATCATCTGAACACTTCAACAACCTGTTTCCAACATGAAGTATCCATCGGACGGCTAAGCATTTAACTAAGCATGGCTAAGCAACAACATAGCATAGTTAAGTATTTCAGGCCAACAATACAAACCTATGGATAATAGGAGGGAAAACAGGTATTGGCATCGGAAACTTAATGCAACTATAGGATACTCTAATCCAATAAAAATGGACATTTGGAACCGCATGCAATATTATAGTGGAGAAAATATTTGCGGAAAATAGGATAAGATATGCTCAGAGGGGGGATTACGCTTGCCTTGTTGAGCGGAGTAGTCAAACTGCTCGTCGGAGTAATGATGCTCAACTCCGAACTCGTGATCTACCGGAGAGCAAACAACACCGGAAAGCAAAAACAACAATCAACACATGGCAATTGTGCAATGCATACAAAAATGATGACATGACATTTTAAGTGCACCCTAGAAACATTGAACATGATCAACAAGTTAAATGGGGTCCCCATTATATTTATGGCATTATTTGGAATAAACCCCATATTTACACTTAGTGATTATAATTACTACTAGAGCACATTATTGTAATTGTGATCAATTATGCATGATGATGATTCTGTATCACTCATGTTTTTCTGAACATTTTGGTATATCGAACACATTTTTCTGAGGTCCCGGTAACAAGTTATTACTTTTATAATTTTCTCTTTTAAATTTATGATTTTAATATTATTAGAAGCACCATAATCCAATTGTGGTCAAATATGCATAATATTTAGTTTAAAGGTTGAATCACAATTTTCTGGGCATTTTGGTATATTACACGCATTTTTCGGATACACGATAAAAGTTATTGTTTTTATAACTTTCCTTTTTGGATATGATCCTTTGATGATTTTATTAGCCACAATATATAATTTATCCATTTAGGGAGACAAGGGTGAAAAGAAGATAGAGATTTAAACATCAGTACTGCAAATCCGGTTGCCAACCCGGAATTTTCTGGGTTTTGCACCGGGTGGAAAATCATCCGAAAACATTTCCGGTTCACTTCCGGATGTAAACCGGCTAAAAACGTCACGGTCCAGTAACCTTTTTCTTAACCCGGAACAGAATCCGGAAAGAACCAGGTTCTCCACCGGATACGTCAACGCGACGTGAGGAGCTACGGCGACGGCGGCGCTGCTACGGCGTGGAGCGTGAGCAAGGGCCAGAGAGGGAAGATGGGGAGAGGTGCTTCCGCACGGAATGCTCACCACCAACACGTGCACGGCAACGGTGAGCCAGGGGACGGCGTGGCGGAGGCGTATTCCCGCGGTGGAGCTGAGGACGGCCGCGGGGATGTCACGGGTGGCGCGGCCGATTTCCGGCGGCTCGGCGCGATTCCTCGGACGAGGTCGTAGAGGAGGATGAGACGAAGCTCCAGTGTCGCTCGGCGAGGCTCAGGGATGGACCGGAGCGACGGCAATCGCGGGGCGGAGCTCCGGCCGGAGTTCGAGAAGATGAGCACGGCGGCAGCAACTCCTCGCACCTCGGCTCGATTCCGTTGGCAAGGCGGTAGAGGAGCTCACGGCGGAGCGTTTGGCGGCCTTCACGCTGATTGGGGCGGCCGGGAACGGCGGCGATGCATCATCGACGGCGGCTCGGTCCGGAGCCGTGAGGAGAGAGACGATGGAGAGAGGACGGGAGAGGAGACTCGTGGAATGGGGTGAGGAGAGCAGGTGGGCTCGGTCTCCTCTGCAAGTGGAGGCAGAGAGGAAGGGGGGCGGCGTCGGGTACGGCGCGAGCACGGCGATGGCGCCAGTGCGTCGAGCACAGTTTGCTCGGTCGCTACAGAGAAAGGGAAGGAGATGAAGACTTTGCAAATAGCCCCCTGGCAGAATTCTTCCAATCACAGACTGGTCCTTTCTCTATTTCTTTTAAAACCCAGCAGGTGTATTAAATTAGTTGAGCAACTTAAACACTTCCAAAAATTATGTAAATTTTTGGGTAGCCTCTTTATCTTAGTATGAAGCTCCCCTAATTTTTCCATATTATTTGAAACTCATTTGGTAGGCAAATAAAATAGGAATTGCTCACGGGCAATTTTGAGTGTCACTCCATTTATTCCATTTTACCAATCAAAATAGTTTGCAAATATCATATTTGGAACTTTTGGAACTTCCTTGACAAATGTAAGAGGTCAAAGTACTTTTGTTTTGCAGGTTTGAATCCTCTCATTGATTTGAATTTGTAACTAAACAAGTTTGGCATTGTTTTTAAATGGTGCCAAAACCATTTGTGTGTTGTTTAGCAAGTTGAATTTGGATGCCATGATGCAATGCAACACAAAGCGAAAATTTTACTCGGGTTTTTAGGTTTTCGACTTTGGGCTGTTACAACTCTACCCTCCTTACAGGAATCTCGTCCCGAGATTCTTAGAGTAGGGAAGAGGGAAAAAGGGTTACAACGGCACTACACGATCTTCTCGCTTCAGGTGGCTTCTTTCTTGAAGAGGTTGACCGAAAGCATCATGGAGATCTTCATTGGCTTCACTTCGAGGTCACTACCAACGTACACCATAGGAAGAAGGAAACCTCACCGGAAGGATGGGTCTTTGTAAGGATACAACGACCGAGTACCTCCTAGTAGAACTGAGGATGAGACTTCAAGCATCCTTTGAATTGACAGTTAGGAGACACATGCTAGTAACGGAAGATGGATTAGAAGTTTCCGGTTGGCAGATAACAGTTTCTCAAAAGATTGAGAATACGAACTTTGCACAAGGCCTAAAATTTCTGAGAGAGAGTGTTGGAACAAGATTCCAACGGTTAAAGAGTTAACTTGTACTAGTCGGCTTGAGTAGAACTTTCCACACCGAGGAGCATTCAGATCACTGGAGAAGGATCGGAAAGCTAGATCGAGAGAAATTTAAAAACTCCGCGAACGTTAGTATTGGGAACACTTCTTGATTTTCCAGACATCGGAAGAAACTTCTTGAGGATCACCAACTATCGTTTCTGATTGAGAGTCAACCCTGGGAAGTGTAGAGATACTTCAGACTCCGCACCGGTAGGAATAGGAAGCTTTGCAATGCATACCAACGGATTACAATTGCTAAGACCCAAGAGTCGGACTACAAGGTCTAACTCCAAAGGAAGAACGAGATTGCGGAACCCGCGGATTAGCAACTTGTCAGGAGACAGCTGCCCTAATTGAATATCTTGCAGCGAGACACGATTGAGTTATTGATGGGAAACACCATAGACGACAAGAGTTCTCAGACTTCTTCTCTTTCTGGAACAATTCAATCAGTGGGTTGGATGCATAGATGAAATTCTCAGGGAATGGAGGTAACAACATACCATTCCGAGAATATTCTACACGTGCACGATCGAGTTGAGATGATTTCGAGGAACCAGACAATTCACTCGGATCCACGGCGACATCCTTCAGCAATTGCACGTGAACCCGGGAAAGTCACTTCTAACTTCAGAACACATACCTTGCGAAGACACAAAGTTAGTGCTAACAAGTTTCCAATGCTAACGCCCAATATCCATTATGAATCTCCTCAAACATGGAGAAAATAAGAAGGTAGTTGATGGGCTCAACCACAAACTTATCCAGATACTCCAAGACGGTAGACTCATATTTCACCAGAACGAGGCATAAGTATTGGTCAGACTAACATCCTTCTAATCTGAGTTTAACCTACTGAATGTGTTAGTCTGAGTTTGATTTGACGATAGCCCAAATCAAATCAAAAATTTGTAGGATAGCATATCCACAAAGGAGATACCACCTTGCTTCGACACAGGAAGCTAGACATCCATTGAGAAGTGAACTATATCAGATAGAGCTTTTGGTCTTTTAACTCTCCAAGTGGTTTAAGCTCACCTGAATAATTCAGGACATCCAGCACGATTTCTTGGAGAAAGGAGTTGTTCAAAGAACCCGCTTACTCATAAGCTCAACATCACGGTCAGGTGACAACCTGGCGATACTTCTGGAAAGACCTCCAGAATATCACGATCCACATATAGGATATCACGACATACCATTCCAAGAATCTTCTTCATTTGCATTATTGACTAGAATATCTCGATCCACCTCTAGGATATCATGACATACCGGTGGATCTTGAGTTCAAGGGAGGATCATGCCTTTCAAGGCACAACGAGGTGGTCTTGGGAGCTTCGGCACAATCTAGCTCTTTGACCGAGGGAGTGCATCGGAGCCAACTGACTTGGTAGCACTGTCAAACTCAGCTTATTAATTGGCTAACCAATCTTGCTAAGGAGGACAATGGATATCCCTGGATTTCCGCACAGTAAAAACTGCTAAGAATATCCGATAGACACATCATTGCTCACGACTTATCCCTCTCGAGTAACAAGTCACTCGGAACACGGAGAGTAACGAGGAGTAAGAGCATCACTTCATCAAGAGGATCATGATACTTATCAAGATACCCTGATATCAAAGAGTGTGACACCCTAGGTAGAGCAGAACAAAGACTAAAATAAACCTCTTATTCTGTGGACTACAAAACTTTGACCTAGCCCAGGAAGTGGACAAGGTACTGGAGTTTGTTTCTCCTAACAAGACGAATTGGAAAGTCTTGACGGATCAAGATGGTGACGTGCAGCGGAACGTACCAACACACGATAAAACTTTACTGTCAACAGACAGACAAGGTTGGAAAGCAGATCAGAGTAAGAAACATGCTCAGGAGAATCCTAAGATGTTGAAGATGCACCGGTTATTACTCAATTGTGATAACCATGCCCAAAAGGAGAGATGCAGCAGAGTCACGAACATAGATGGGGGATTCGCTAAGAGAACTCTGGTCATAACCTAGATGGTTCCAAGACAGAACCTAGAGCAAGACTAAGGAAGGGTTGAAGTTCCATAGCCAGCTGAGGTGTGGGAGATGGTTGGACATTACCTCCTGGATCAAAAACAAGGACTTGGGTAAAAGGGCAGCTTCATGTACCGGGATTCATAAGTAGCATAACAATCACATGGGTAACAACCCACACAATTCATCATGCCAGAATCACAGCACAATCCGGGACCTTCGGTTCAAGACCTTGGGTTGAAATCCAACAAAGGAGCAAATGATTAGACGTGGTAGAACATCTGAGTTGATTTGGGGATTGCAACGTAGCGGGAGCAACTGGACACATAACACTAAAGGTCGAACCCACCCACGTTTCTAATCATTTTGAAGTAACAGACGAGGAGTAAAACCTTTAAACTCAAATCGAGGTAAGATTGCTCCGAGATTAGAGGGTAACCAGATAAGGAGTAAAAAGAATCCTAAGATGGTTTTCACAACTCATTTTTAGGTTAAAAATATTTTCACAAACACTAGACTCAACATCGACCAGTAGAAGGGTTTCCTACAGGCAGTACTGCTCTGATACCAACTTGTGGCGCCCCGACCCGACTGTTATACAGTGATGCTGTGTGTCACCGGTTAAGCGATACAACCGGAGGTTACGGGTTTACCAATCCCCGGCCAAAACCTTTGGCAGGCGTTGCTCGGAATGGATCATCGACAACGCAACTCCCCGATTGATGCCTTAACACAGGCACAACCCTCAATGTATAATAGAGAGATCAAGACTTGTGAACAACTGGCACATCACAGACTCTACGACACAAATCATATAGTTCAACTCTTAATATAGAGAAAGATAGCAAATGACAACCAGAGGTCACAGACCCAACATTACAACAAGCGGAAGCAAATTAGTTGTTCTAAACAACAAGATCCAGATTATGGCCTAAGAGGCCTACAAATAAACATCACAGCGCCAGCTGATCCAGATGTCCCAAGCTGCCACCTGGGAACCCCAGACTACTCGTCGACGTCCACAAAGAACCCACCTTCGAGGTCGGTGAAGTCCTCTCCTGAAAATAAGCAAACGACGTTGAGTTCGACGAACTCGCAAGATTAAGAGCTAATATATGCTCGATGATTGGCTTTCAAGGTTTTATGGCTGTTTTGCATAAAGCTGATTTTATTTTAAAAGACATAACTCCATGGCATCGACTAATCAGATTATTTTGAAAAGGGGTAAGAAGTAACTCTTTTCTTTGATCACCTTCTCAATCAACCATCATCATCAACCACTGTACCTGTTTCACCAAGGCACCTCCCCGAATCACCCTCGAGGAAGCTCACCTTGCAATCTTGAAGTGGTACCTCTAGTACCCAGTTTTTAATCATTCCGTTAAAGTTATTCTATGATCCTACCTTCACTTCCCAAGTTCGTCCATAACCGCGGACACGGCTTTTCGAAAAGATTTAACCCTGCAGGGGTGCACTGTGTTTACCTTCGGTACCGCCCGGCTCATTGCCTACGCTTAGCTCTCTTCCGGGAAAGCCGGCTGAGTGGGAACGGTTACAACCTTTACCTTGTTAAGGACTAACCCAGGATCATCAGTGAGGACGAAGCAGCGGATCGTCGACACCGTGCTCCGTGGCCACTCATTTTCCTAACACTGCCATCCTCATCCCAGTCTTGGTCACCATCTTCACGCACACGCAAATGGAAAACCAAACTAGAGGACCCTGGCTAGTCCCGCTCAAGTCAGTTGGTCGACGGGGGTTCCATATAGCCCACCGAAAGGAAGCGCGCTCAGTCTTGGTTCAAGAGGTAAAGAACTCGCACCTAGGCGACGGGAACGAGACAAAGCACCACCATACCAAAGTGGCCTCTCATCCCCACCTTTAAGCATTTTATTAAATGTCACCACAATTTCTCCACCATCATCTCAACACTTCAACAACCTGTTTCCAACATGAAGTATCCATCGGACGGCTAAGCATTTAACTAAGCATGGCTAAGCAACAACATAGCATAGTTAAGTATCTAAGGCCAACAATATAAACCTATGGATAATAGGAGGGAAAACAGGTATTGGCATCGGAAACTTAATGCAACTATAGGATACTCTAATCCAATAAAATGGACATTTGGAACCGCATGCAATATTATAGTGGAGAAAATATTTGTGGAAAATAGGATAAGATATGCTCAGAGGGGGATTACGCTTGCCTTGTTGAGCGGAGTAGTCAAACTGCTCGTCAGAGTAATGATGCTCAACTCCGAACTCGTGATCTACCGGAGAGCAAACAACACCGGAAAGCAAAAACAACAATCAACACATGGCAATTGTGCAATGCATACAAAAATGATGACATGACATTTTAGGTGCACCCTAGAAACATTGAACATGATCAACAAGTTAAATGGGGTCCCCATTATATTTATGGCATTATTTGGAATAAACCCCATATTTACACTTAGTGATTATAATTACTACTAGAGCACATTATTGTAATTGTGATCAATTATGCATGATGATGATTCTGGATCACTCATGTTTTTCTGAACATTTTGGTATATCGAACACATTTTTCTGAGGTCCCGGTAACAAGTTATTACTTTTATAATTTTCTCTTTTAAATTTATGATTTTAATATTATTAGAAGCACCGTAATCCAATTGTGGTCAAATATGCATAATATTTAGTTTAAAGGTTGAATCACAATTTTCTAGGCATTTTGGTGTATTACACGCATTTTTCGGATACACCGATAAAAGTTATTGTTTTTATAACTTTCCTTTTTGGATATGATCCTTTGATGATTTTATTAGCCACAATATATAATTTATCCATTTAGGGAGACAAGGGTGAAAAGAAGATAGAGATTTAAACATCAGTACTGCAAATCCGGTTGCCAACCCGGAATTTTCTGGGTTTTGCACCGGGTGGAAAATCATCCGGAAACATTTCCGGTTCACTTCCGGATGTAAACCGGCTAAAAACGTCACGGTCCAGTAACCTTTTTCTTAACCCGGAACAGAATCCGGAAAGAACCAGGTTCTCCACCGGATACGTCAACGCGACGTGAGGAGCTACGGCGACGGCGGCGCTGCTACGGCGTGGAGCGTGAGCAAGGGCGAGAGAGGGAAGATGGGGAGAGGTGCTTCCGCACGGAATGCTCACCACCAACACGTGCACGTCAATGGTGAGGCAGGGGACGGCGTGGCGGAGGCGTATTCCCGCGGTGGAGCTGAGGACGGCCGCGGGGATGTCACGGATGGCGCGGCCGATTTCCGGCGGCTCAGCGCGATTCCTCGGACGAGGTCGTAGAGGAGGACGAGACGAAGCTCCAGCGTCGCTCGGCGAGGCTCAGGGATGGACCGGAGCGACGGCAATCGCGGGGCGGAGCTCCGGCCGGAGTTCGAGAAGATGAGCATGGCGGCGGCAACTCCTCGCACCTCGGCTCGATTCCGTTGGCAGGGCGGTAGAGGAGCTCACGGCGGAGCGTTTGGCGGCCTTCACGCTGCTTGGGGCGGCCGGGAACGGCGGCGATGCGTCGTCGACGGCGGCTCGGTCCGGAGCCGTGAGGAGAGAGACGATGGAGAGAGGACGGGAGAGGAGACTCGTGGAATGGGGTGAGGAGAGCAGGTGGGCTCGGTCTCCTCTGCAAGTGGAGGCAGAGAGGAAGGGGGGGGGGGGGGGCGGCGTCGGGTACGGCGCGAGCACGGCGATGGCGCCAGTGCGTCGAGCACAGTTCGCTCGGTCGCTACAGAGAAAGGGAAGGAGATGAAGACTTTGCAAATAGCCCCTGGCAGAATTCTTCCAATCACAGACTGGTCCTTTCTCTATTTCTTTTAAAACCCAGCAGGTGTATTAAATTAGTTGAGCAACTTAAACACTTCCAAAAATTATGTAAATTTTTGGGTAGCCTCTTTATCTTAGTATGAAGCTCCCCTAATTTTTCCATATTATTTGAAACTCATTTGGTAGGCAAATAAAATAGGAATTGCTCACGGGCAATTTTGAGTGTCACTCCATTTATTCCATTTTACCAATCAAAATAGTTTGCAAAAATCATATTTGGAACTTTTGGAACTTCCTTGACAAATGTAAGAGGTCAAAGTACTTTTGTTTTGCAGGTTTGAATCCTCTCATTGATTTGAATTTGTAACTAAACAAGTTTGGCATTTGTTTTTAAATGGCGCCAAAACCATTTGTGTGTTGTTTAGCAAGTTGAATTTGGATGCCATGATGCAATGCAACACAAAGCGAAAATTTTACTCGGGTTTTTAGGTTTTCGACTTTGGGCTGTTACACTTTCACTTAATTTCGACGATTATTTTCCTATGATCTACAAATTTGTCGTTGTTTCCTAAATACAACAAATGCGACGCTTTCACTTAATTTCGACGATTATTTTCTTACAATCTACAAATTTGTTGTTGTTTACAGGGCTACATTGTTGCACCTGTTCATTTCTACGAGTTCAAACTTCTGTTGACGAAAAACAAAACAAAAAACCACGAACATCCATCTAATATTTCCTCTCCTAATAACAATTTATTTCGATATTAATAACCACACGCGTGCGGCGTGTCGCCGCACCATGTTAAGAGCATCTCCACTCGCGGCGCCCAAACGGCCGCCCAAACGCCTTCTGGACAGGCCGTTTGGGCGCCGTCCGGACTACTTGGCGCATTTGGACGCCCTCGCTTCCCACTCGCGGCGCCCAAATCGCGCCCAAATTCGAATGTGCCGATAAAATACACTACGCCAAAATATGCCGCCAAAATACGCCGGGCTGCCCGGCGTCTGCTTGTCGCCACCGCCGTCGTCGTCGCTGATCTAGATGTTGTCACCGGGCTAGGGCACGTAGCCATAGCCGGGCTGATTCATGTCGAGGTCGTCGGCGTTGAGCTCGGCGCGGCCGTTCTTGTTCAAAGTCCGCCAGTGTGCCTTCCATTTCTCACAATTTTGGAGAAGCTTGTAGCAATGCATCAATTTGAAGTCTTTCTCATTGTTGATGGATTTGTACAACACAAGGGCGTCGATGACCTACAACAAAGCAAGCCGATGACGATCACAATTGTACTTAAGCAACAAAACAACAAGGGGATCGCAAGCCGGCGGTCACCTGATCCGCCGGGCCCTTCCCGCTCTCCTTCCGGTCGACGATGTTCTCGTGGCAGCCGTGGAACTTGTTGACGAGGCGTTGGACGATGCGCCACCTATGCTCGATGGCGCCTTGGCCGCGCACCATGCTCACCTTGTAGAAGTCCTTGGTGAACCGGCGCTCGTCGAACTCGTCCTTGATCCAGGACCAGTAGGCGGTGCTCGACTGGTTTGTGCCGGTGATCTCGCCGGTAGTAATGGCCTTCCATGATTCGACCATGCACTCGTCTTCCTTGGTCGTCCAGATTGTGACGCGGCTGCCCTTCTTCTTCTTGGTCGTCCGAATGAAAGGCTCCGACCGGCGGCCGTTTGGACAGCGGGATCTCTCCGCATCGCCGGCGAATTCAGATCGACGGGGTGGTTTAGATCCAGGCCACAAGAAGGGAAGATGACGTTGGGGTCGAAGCCGCCGTGATGCTGGCTGTCGCCGTACTCGGGGGAGAACCTGGTGCGAGGCGTGGCGGCGGCGCTGTCGGCGAAGAAGGAGGAATTCGACGGCGAGCCACCAACCTTGCATCGTAGAGTGGCGCTGCTCTCTGGGCTCCCTCCCAAGGCGAATGCTTGGTTCAAGGCGGCGACGGTCTTGTTCATGGCGGCGATCTTCCTTGCCGTCAATGGCACCGCCGTGCCGAGCCTTTTCCTCTCATTCTCCTTCACGCGGCGCCCGGCACGGCTCTGCGTGTCCAATCGGCGCTGGAGTGCGTCGAGGTCCCAATCCTCCTGCCTCATCTCCTCCGGCTTCTCCCTGGGCGCGGGGGGGGGGGGGGGGGGGCCTTGCGCTTGACGCCCAGCGTCTTCCCCGCCGCCTTCGTCTCCTTCGCTGCCTTCCCCTTGGGTGCCGGCGGCGCCATGGAGCCGACGCGGCGCGAGGGCTTTTCTTTTGGCGGGAGAGATGGCGGGAGAGATGGCGGGGAAATGTGTTTTCTGCGGACGAATTGGGGGAAGCCGGCACTTATTGCGATCTTGTCTCACTGCCAGGCGTGGCCCGCGCGTCAGAGGCCGACGTGGCGTCGCGTTTCCTTCCGTCCGGGGCCGCCCCAAGCCTCCCCAAGTTGAGGGCGTGGGCTGGGCGTGCCGGACACAAAACTGGGCCGCGCCGGACCGAATTCGTGTTTGGGCGCCACGAGTGGGGGCGATTTTGTGTCCGGCACGCCCAAAAGGCGTTTGCGCGCCCCGACTGGAGATGCTTTAACTAGTACGAATTTAAGTGTGGCGGAAGCCAAGCCTTGCCAGATGGCTAAATCTGCCACTGAGTATAAGTGCATTGGCTTCTACGGGGTATAAGATTTTTTAGATGATTTGCAATGAAGGACATATAAATGTATACCACGGCGAAGGAACACTCTAATTAAATCAAACCCTGTAAAATTCCTATATGAAATTTCCATTCAAAGGGACCCTAACCTTCCAAGTAGTTCTATAGGAAGACAGATCAACTCTAAGGCTAAAGTAGTGTAGACTTGAAAAACTTAAGCAGCCGGATCAGATTCAGCAGGCAAAGAATCGCCCTCCTTGTCGTCTTGCTGATATAATATGGAGACTTGCCACTACTACTTATCAAGGATCCACTTGGAGATTCTTCCAGATTGTTTATCTCGCAAATGACCAAGCTGGTTTTCTATAATGACCGAGTTGCTCAATGACTCGCACTGCTGGCGTCCAGGTTCTCTGCACGCCCGGCCAGGTGCATGAACGAGAGGATAGCTGGAGAAAAGAAGTGATCTCTCCGTGCTGTACTGTACTGTTGTTTATTCCGGAGAAATGGGTGGAGTCGCCTCTACGTGAGAGAAAACGGCTTTGCTTTTTGCGATCTCTTGCGCCTGTTCTTGGTGGCCTTCTCCACGTTTTTTGGGTGGCCAGCGTGTATTTTTTAGTGAGGTTCTAAATGCGCATTCATCTAAATAATATATCAATATAAAACTGTAACAAGAGAAAATTTTAGGTGGCCGTACTCATGTAAGGCTGATTTGCTAGTATTGAAAACACGGAGTATGAATATGAAATTTTTTACTACACAATAAAGGGTAGCAAAACACATGAAAACAATAGGCATAGTCAGTGGCGAAGCCAGCCTCATTAATCTGTGGAGTCATTGGTATTTTTTGGATTTTTTCTTCACAATATACAATACGTGTACAGTGTATTTAGACTGTTTTGGTCAAAAGCTGTGGGGTCGGCTGACCCCACAGCTAACACGTAGCTCCGCCGCTGGGCATAGTTGTTTGGACAGAACATATGTATTTCTTTCGATTGTACGTGATTTCTTACAAAAATGGTTGGAGTAAAAGATCAAATTCCTTTGAAACGGGACACATGAGTCCCATCTATAGAACTTTGAGTAGCATCATCTTTGTTATCAGAGTAGTTTTATCCTTGGGTGTGTCCTCTCCAGAGAGGTTTGGCACTCCTTCCTGAGCAGGTGGGATAAGGTGGATTGGGTCCCTGCCCACGACGATCGTCTTGTGGATTGGCTACCAGCCAAGGCTCCGGAAGGCCGAAATGAGAAGAACTTGTGGACGGCGATCAACTTGATCTACTGGACCTTGTGGAGACACAGGAACGGCGTGGTCTTCGAAGGTCACAGGCCTTCAGTACAGACTGCCATTAGTATGGTGGAGGCCGAGGCTGACCTCTGGCGGGCAGCGAGAATGTTTAGGGGTAGCTTATGACCCGCAGACAAGTTGAGGGTTGGCGAGTGATCCTCTTTCTCTTTTGTTGGTGGTTTGGCGTTTTTGGCGCATGTGGCTAAACGCGTTGTAAAGGCTGCTTGGCCTCTCCTTCTTGAAACCGATGCGTCTGCTTGGACGTATCCTTAAAAGAGTAGTTTTATCCTGATATTTTCACTAGCAATATGATTCGTTTTGAATGGTTGATGAGATTACTTAGAAGTTATTTCTTTCGTAATTGAAAGGTCCAAACCATAGACCGGCCGAAGAATTGACAAAATTCGGTGTTATCATAGTATCCGCGGGCGGAGGGTGTCGTTCATAATAGAAAGAAAGACACCAGTAATTCACCTCTTTGTTGGACCGTCGACGCGAACACGAAGGAGTTGATCGACAACATGCCTTGCAAGGGGTGTGTCCTTGATCACTTTCACTTAACAATCTTTGAGTATAACCAGGTGTATGCAGCTCATGGGGATCTTCAAAACCTATGAGGTTAATTTGGCGACTGCATGGATAATTTATTTTCACCGGAAAGGTCAAAATGGAAACATAGAGATAAATCATTTGTAAAGACTTTGGCGTAACTTTTAGCCATGTCAGAGATATTTGTTGTTTTTATGTGTTATATTTCATCGATATGGTGTATAGTTCCTCTTTCGGGAAATTAATTTGGATTATACCGATACGCAACCAACTTACTACAATAAATAAATAAACATCATCAAAATGCATGGAACAATAATACGATGACAATGCTGAAACTTAAAGTTGGTAGCAACCTTCAACGTTGCTACATTAAACATATATATACGACTTTGAAATTTATTATGTTGTTTTCCCTCATATTTGCCATGGTATAATGTTTTTACTGTTTATATGATTATTGGAATTTTTGAGAAATTTCTCATCTATTTGCTATAAATATTCGAAGGTAGAAACCTCCTTTTCGTACTTTTGAGATCAGAACGAAGACATCCAACACCGGAGGCACCCAAGGGGCCTCGTGGGCGTCGCACCTAGGGGCTCTTTTGCCCCTCGACCGTCATCGCGTCAATTCTTTCGCCATTTTCTTCATGTTGCTCTAGAATCCGTTATATACTCTCGGAGACTTCTATCGCAATAGGAAACACCATTATGAGACAAAGAACAAAACAATGGCCGCGGAGGTCGCATGGTGCCGTCGAAGGAAAATTGGTGGAGGACCGCCGTCGAAATCTCATCCGGTCGATCTGATACTAGGAAAATTTATGTTTATGATATATGGTTTGATTTGTATGAGCTGGTATCACTTTCATCCCTATTTCTGAAATTTGAAAATTCTCCGAAGAGAGAGAGAAAAAAGAGAGGAGATTCTCGAGACCTCTGAGCCGAGTCCTTCCACGTGTCGACACCCTGGAACCGGATCCCCGCAGCAAATCAACTCTCCATGAAAATGAAAAGTACTCCTATGGGGGAGAAGAATAGCAACAGGTCCATGACAACACCGAAACGGAAGGAAGAAACGCGGGCATGTGCAATGTATGTACCACGACCACGAACGATCGAGTGCTCATCCATCCTTGATCCATCCAACTCACGCCGGCACAGGTTCAGTGCATCCAGCGCAAGTTGTCTTGCCTGTGCTGTGTGTGCCCCTTGGGAGCACCAAGAGGGACCCGTCTCCCCGCCGTCCTTTTCTTCCTCCCCTGGCTATACCCTCCGCCCAAGGTCGCGCTTTCCCCTCCCTCCCTCCCTGTGTGTGTTCTCCGCACAGAGTTTCGAGTTTCTCTCCTCTTCTCCCCGTCCCTTTTTTCCCTGTCGCGGCGGCGATAGGGTTCGGCTTTCCGTCTTCTCTCCGGTCGTGGTCGCCTGTAAATGCTCAAGGCCTTCTCTGATCCTGCGACGGCGTTCTTGATCTCTTCGTTCTCCGGCGATTCGGCATGCCTGCTTTCCGCGCCTACGGAGGTAAGCGATAGAGAAAGATTCTTGTTTTGTTTCGGTCGGGGTTTCTTGGAAGGAAAAGGTCCGTTCTTGCGTGCGCGTGCCTGATGATTCCGTGTTTCCTCGATTGGCTGCCTCAGATGGCGGGTGCCTCGTCTCGGCCCCGGCGGATCTCTCCGGGATGTTCTGCCGCGGCGGCGGAGCCGCGGCGGTCCAGCAGCAGCGGAAGCGCTCCCTGGCGGCCGCGGCGGCGGAGTACGTGAGGGCCAGCAGCAAGAGGGCGCGGCAGCCCGCGCAGCAGCCGTCCCTCGACGCGCTGCCCGACGAGTGCCTCTTCGAGGTGCTGCGCCGCCTGCCGGGCGGCCGCGAGCGCGCCGACTCCGCCTGCGTCTCCCGCCGCTGGCTCGCGCTCCTCGCCACCATCCGGGCCTCCGAGCTCGCCGCAACGCCGCCGGCGCCCGTCCCTGCCCGATCTCAACGAGGAGTTCGTCATGGAGGAGGACGCGGACGACTCCCCCGCCGCGGATCCGGCCGTCGAGAGGGTCCTCGAGGGCAGGGAGGCCACTGACGTCCGCCTCGCCGCCATGGCCGTCGTTGCCGGATCCCGTCGCGGGCTCGAGAAGCTCGCCGTCCGCGGGAGCCACCCGACGCGTGGCGTCACGGACCAGGGCTCCTGGCTGTTGCCCGTGGCAGCCCCAACCTCCGCTCGCTCGCCTCTGGGGTGTGCCGCTCGTCACCGACGCTGGCCTCGCTGAGATTGCTGCCGGGTGCCCCGAGCTGGAGCGTCTGGATATCACTTCTTGCCCCTTGTTACGGACAAGGGCCTTGCTGCTGTTGCTCAGGGGTGCCCCAACTGGTGTCTCTCACCGTCGAGGCGTGCTCCGGTGTGGCAACGAGGGCCTGAGGGCGATCGGCCGGTGCTGCTCCAAGCTGGAGGCTGTGAACATCAAGAACTGTGTGAACATCGGTGACCAGGGCATCTCTAGCCTCGTGTGCTCGCTTCCGCCTCGCTGGCCAAGATCCGCCTGCAGGGATTGAACATCACCGATGCGTCGCTTGCCGTGATTGGGTACTATGGGAAGGCTGTCACAGATCTTACACTTGCTCGCCTTGCTGCCGTTGGAGAGAGGGGATTCTGGGTGATGGCCAATGCCAATGGCCTGCAGAAATTGAGGTGCATGAGTGTCACCTCTTGCCCTGGGGTCACTGATCTCGCGGTTGTTTCTATTGCCAAGTTATGCTCAAGCCTGAAACAGATTTGCCTCAAAAAGTGCGAACATGTGTCCGATGCTGGTCTGAAGGCATTCACAGAATCAGCGAAGGCGTTGGAAAACCTGCAGCTTGAAGAATGCAACAAGGTTACTCTTGTCGGTGTTCTTGCCTGCCTCATCAACTGCAGCCAGAAGTTCAAGGCTCTCTCTTTGGTGAAATGCACGGGTGTCAAGGATATCTCGGCTGCTCCTGCACAGCTTCCTGTCTGCAAATCACTTCGTTTCTTGACCATTAAGGATTGCCCGGGTTTCACTGATGCAAGTTTGGCTGTGGTTGGAATGATTTGCCCTCAGCTGGAGCAAGTGGACCTGAGTGGTCTTGGTGAGGTCACTGACAATGGGCTTCCGTTGATCAAATTTTCAGAGAGTGGTATGGTCAAGGTTGACTTAAGCGGTTGCAAGAACATCACCGATGTTGCTGTTTCTGCCCTGATGAAGGCACATGGAAAATCTCTTAAGCAAGTTAGTCTCGAGGGTTGCAGCAAGATAACAGATGCAAGCATCTTG
The DNA here is from genome assembly GCA_947311845.1 of Poa pratensis. Classification (NCBI taxonomy): domain Eukaryota; kingdom Viridiplantae; phylum Streptophyta; class Magnoliopsida; order Poales; family Poaceae; genus Poa; species Poa pratensis. The sequence goes on along the minus strand of CAMZMU010000052.1, from coordinate 27,565,179 downwards.
GCCATTTCTGAGAACTGCACTGAGCTTGCAGAGCTTGATCTCTCTAACTGCCTGATTACTGACTCGGGTGTTGCAAGCTTGGCGTCTGCAAAGAACTTCAACCTTCGTGTCCTCTCACTGTTCGGCTGCACAAATGTCACTCAGAAGAGCGTGCCGTTCTTGGGCAATATGGGTAAGCTGGAGGGCCTCAATCTTCAGTTCTGCAACATGATCGGTGACCACAACGTTGCATCACTGGAGAAGCAGCTCTGGTGGTGCGACATTCTCGCCTAGTCAGACAAGATGGTTCATTGCTGGTGGGGCTCGTGTACTGGGTCAGCCGCCTGCATATGCAGATATACGTCCGTAGCAGCAGTAGCGCAGCCGGCATCATACTAGTCAGTTTTTCGGCTCATGGATGAGCCGTGGTGGGCTTCTGAACTTTGTTCAGGGACTGGTGATTTTTTGGAGGGGGCTTTTAGCCAAGTGCTCGTTTTTTCACAGATCACGCCTCATGGGTGATCTGTTTTTTGAGCATCTGGCTGCCATCAGTGGCATCCTGCCCCTCCGTCCAGGCACCAGTCCTTGCCATTATAGTCACACCATACTGGTTTTTAGGTTGCTCTAGTGTCCAGTGTCATTTTTTCACTGCTTCATGGTTAAGAAGTTGCAGGCGCCAGCGCCAATGGCTGTTCTGAAGCACCACAACTCGACTGCTGGCATTTCCTGGCTGTTCGACGCTGGTATTCGGGGTTGCTAATGCTGGAGGGTCTGTTAACTAGTCTGGTTGGTATCGTTATTGAGTTTGGGTCTGTCAAGTGTCTTGAGGTGTTGTGTGCTGGTCTCTGTAGTGTGTGTGTGTCATGTAGGGTTGCGTTTTTTTTTGCAGTTTCTCTTTGGAATGCCTGGTCTTTGTGGGGATCTGGCCATCGCAAGGCGCATACTAGAGCCTTTGCGATTACAACCTTGTATGGTTGTTTTTCTTCACAGGTCCCAATTTTACCGGCAGATTGTTGAGGACTGTAATCTTTGCAACCTTATCAGAATAAATGAAGTATGTGTTTGTTTTTCCAAGTTCTGTGGATTATATCTTGTTATGTGACTTGGATTGTGTAACAAAATAGTCTCATGGGCTCCTCTTCTAGGTGATGCTTCTTATGAGATCAAAATCTGAAATGTGCTTAGATCATGCTGCTTATGTAGAAGTATGTTCTGCCAATCTAGTGTGTACTGTGGATGCTATTGCTGACTGGAAATCTATTGATTTCCGAGTGTTCACCAGTAGTTGAAACGAGGCGCAAAAGTTTGTTCTCTTCCACAATGTTGTTCTGGATGAAGCTTTGCCATTTTCTTCACCATTCAGCTGGCGTGTTTTGACCACTGCTTTGGCAAAGTGAGCCATGGCACTGAGAATTACTACCCCTGTCCCTAATTATGAGACGTTTCGGTCGGAAAGTTTCTTTGCTACCGAGCACCACTGCACCAGTGCTCCCTCCACTTAAAATTTCGAAAGCTATATTTACAAGATTCAAAAATACTAAAAAAATCGGGTGTAGCCAATTTTATATACCATAAATGAGCAAATTGTCAAACTGAATACTTTCTATTATGGGATACACCAAAATAACAAATATGGTAAAACTTACAGATTTGAATGCATACTTAGATCCACAATTTTTCATTTTTGTATAGCTCAAAATACATAGTATTTGAAATTTATATTTTGCACACTCGTGGGATATACTATTAGCTACACCCAGATTTTTTTCGTAATTTTTTGAAACTCATAAATATGATTTTCGATTTTTTAAATTGGAGGGATCCCTTCTGTACGCTGATTTATCCTAACCAAAACCTCTTATAAGTTGGGATAGAGGAAGTACTTCACAACGGAGAAATCATTGAAAAGGTGACTTATCAAAGACAAATAATAATTCATCCTGTGCCCTGTGGTTTTAGGCTTCCATGTTGCAGCCACTAGCTCAGAATACACAAATTACTGACTCGCTACTGAACAAGAGCCTTTGCCCATCGCGGAGTGCAGACGAATTACGGTCATGGAAGATACGAAGAAATTGCCAAAAAAACAAGTAAGATAGGGAGCGAGAAGTCTCGAAGTCACTGCGATGAACACAAGTGGCATGTCACAGAGAGGCGTATAGTAGTAGTTTCAGTTGATCAATCGGACGTATAACCATATGATTTGACCCTAAACAGACGGGGAACACAAGTGGCATGTCACCCATGATGTTCATGTTTGAAGACAACAGTTGAGAAGGAGAGGGTTGCCATTGATGCAAAGAGAACATCTACCAATTCTAGATGAATTTCCTAAAACATATTATTTTTAGTAACAAAGGGAGTAACTTTTAGGACATGTATAATTATGCTATCGTAGGGATGCCACATATGACGATTGTACAGGTAAAAAGGAGAGAACAAAAATTAAGACTTTTGCTTTATCTTAGCTAGCTAAGAGATGATCTCGTAGTAAGAAAAGATGAGACAATTTTTGTGTGTCAAGAGATGTCTCATATTACCAACATGTCTTTTGTTTAATTTTAATTACTATTCCCCTGTAACCAAATCTAATAGGTCCTAGCAGTTCAAATTGAACTGTTCTTTAATCGCTATGGCGTTTTATATTTAGGGACCGAGGGAGTAACGATTTTAGGAGCACATAAACATCAATCGGTAGACAGCTTAAAAAATCTATTAAACGTTATGTTTTGTCTTGTCTAAAATATGATGTGGAATAGGTAAGAAAAATTGTCTTATGAACCCCTGTATATGCCCTTACACGTCGTTTTTTTACGTAGACGCATTGACTTCATAACCATAAAACAGGGGATAAAGTTCATCTGGGCCATAGCAGCACCGGAAAATAGGAGAAAACCATTTGCAGTTGCACATGACGATTTGGAGCCTCGCTTACGATTATGAACAGATGCACTACAGGTGCTAAACTCCAGGAAGATGAGAGACAAGTGTTGTTTACAAACACAGGCCACTAAACATACTATTAAAATTGCACAATACACAGATGTCGACTGAGGCACCACCTGCCATCACAAAATCGCAGAACTTGCTAACCGTGATCTTTGCTACACGGACTGCTCATCAAGTTCTTGCTCGTCAGGAGTAGCACTAGCTCGGATTGGCTCCTGGGTGTTGTCAGGGATCGACTCGGTTTCCTGAAGCTGCTTTGCTGGCGACCCTGGCTCCTGAGAATTATTTGTGTTTGCCTCCAGTGGACCGCTTTCCTCTGATGGTAATTTGGGGAGTGACTTCCTCTGGGGCTTCTTCGCCAGATTTGATGTGTTGCTTTCTTTGTGCTATTTTGCGAAACCTTTTCATCAAGACTCATACGAACAGATCGGCTTGGAGGAGTGGAACTTTCTTCAAGCTCTGTCCCAGATTTGTTCTTTGAACGGCCAAGCTTTGGTGATTTAGCTCTGGTGGGAGGAATCTGCAATAAATAACAACTGATAAGTATTGTCCAATGTTTCAACTGCAGCAACACATTAGCTACTATTCACAATGCAGGATGTGAAGAGGAGCATATGATGTTCGGTTCTTAACTCATTCAGGCAATTGGGCGCCACGGTAAACTAAAATTGGTCAACAATTACTTTAAATGTTGTCTGACAAAAGAGAGATGTATGTTTTTTCTTTTCCTAGAAATTCATTTGGCACCCGAGCCAATATACTCCTGCTTGATTAAGACAATTTAAAAAAATAGTATTTTTTCCAAAATTATGATTTTCTTTTGGAGACAAACATGTACAAGTTTTCGACATACATGCAAATTTGTGTCACAACATGATATTTTAAAATGTAGTTTTCAGAGTGCTGATTTTGTTTTTTTCGCAGAGCAACACAAATGTCCTTTCATACTGCAACTTTGTATGTATGTACTTCCTCCGGTCCGATATAAGTGTCGTCCAAAGAGTACTACCTACGTACAAATTCCTACACAGCTAACGACACTAATTACGGATCGGAGGGAGTAGAACATTTGCATATGCTTGTCTCCCAAAAATTTCAGAATTTTTAGAAAAGTTTACTATTTTTAAATTTTGTTTTGTCAAGCAAGAGCATATGAGCCCGGGAGCCAAAACACCTCTCTCTATGTTTCAACTCTATTATTGGTAGGTTGCTACTGAGTACTGAGTACACTAGAGTGCTCTAACTGGTAGCAGACACTACTTTCTGTGATATGACGAATTCAGAATTTTTTATCAGACACATAATTTGATGTGTATAAAGGCCCAACACATGTTATAAATGGTTTGCTGAACATAACATTCTAATATATTTTAGTCTTTTTTTAAGCGATGAAGTTCCTTATCAGTGTACTTTCTGAACATAGCATTTTAGTATTTTCTTATGCCTTGTTTTTTAAAGGATGAATTTTCATTTCAGTATCCAACAGAAATGCAAATATTGGAGATTTTCATGGCCACTTGCCCAGTAGAGCTCACACCTTCTGACGGACAACCCCAGACTCGAGTTTTTACATAGGTCACATCACACGTCATGAATTAATTTATTGAAAAGCCATATATTCAGAAGGAATGAGGAAGAAGGCAGGATAACCTTTTTCAACTCAATCTTTGGCGGTGGGGAGAAGGTTGGCATCGGTGCTGCCTTGAACTTTAAGCTTTTTCTCAGCATTTTGAGTTCAGCTCTTCAGTCTCCTGCAAATTACAAGGCAACAAATGTAAGTAAGTAAAATTTGCAATGCAAGATAGGTTATTGTTTTATAACATGCTCAAGGGAGAACCAAAAGGTTACCTTTGATTTTGCTTGCATATTGCTTATTTCCATCTCTCTTGCATGAATCTTCTCCTCAAGCTTTGAGTAGAACTATAAATTGAGTAAACAAAATAGATAAATTAAACCGTGGAGATTGTGACTACCGAGCTCCAGTGCTCCCTCCAATTTAAAAAATCGAAAATCACATTTATGAGTTTCAAAAACTTCTGAACAAATTCGGGAGTAGCCAATAGTATACCCCACGAACGTGCAAAACATCAACTTCAAATACTTTGTATTCTGAGCTATGCAAAAATGATAGAAGTGTGTATCTAAGTATACTTATTTTCAAATCTCTAAGTTTAACAATTTTTGTTGTAATAATTTCTCACCGATGCTATTTAGGTATAGTTACTAAGATCACATGATCATGATCAACTATAATAAAGATACAAAAGATTAATTTTCATATGTTGGTATGCGCAATTATGAAGATACACCGGTTCATCTCTCTTGATAATAAGGTCCAAATGAATAAATGAAATCCTATTGACCGGTAGGGCAACTACATAATGATTTGTTTTACTTTTATCTTCCCCTGTTTACTTTCTCCATTCTGAAATACTTGACGTAAAAGGTTCATTATAAAACTGTCACATTATAGGAGTGTGTATCTAAGTATACATATTTTCAAATCTCTAAGTTTAACAATTTTTGTTGTTTTTTAAGCCTTTAATAGAAAGTATTTTAAATTGAAATTTTGCACGTTTGTGGGATACATCACAAAAATGATAAAAGTGTGTATCTAAGTCTACACATATTCAAATCTCTAAGTTTAACAGATTTTGTTATTTTTGTAAGCCTATAATTTAAAGTATTTCGAATTGACATTTTGCACGTTTGTGGGATACATAATTTTAAATCCTCATGTTTTAAGGATTTTTTGAAACTCACAGATACTATTTTTATTTATTTTTTAAACGGAGGGAGCACTGGAACTTGGGAGCCAAAAACACTTTCTGAATTAAATCTGCAAATTTTTCAAATGACAAAACTAAAAAAATGATAATAGGCCCAGGAATTACCTCTCTTCTTTTTTCAGCTCTCTCGTCACACTTGAAACTGAATCCATAGGCAGGAGTGCCACCAGCTCTTCGAACTTTTGAGCTTTCGCTATTTAAATCTTCGTCATCTCTTTTGATGGAAGAATGCTGGTCTAATGGCTTTTTAATTTTACTTCCCACCCTAGATCTGTGGGGATGAATATAACGTCATAGGTACAGGGTACAAAGGAAATGGAGTATCCAATTAAACTAGATAATATACAGGGTACAAAGGAAATGGAGTCTAAAATCTAAAGAGAAATGCTCAAAGATCTTTGTTGCAATGATGCAAAAATATCCAAAGATTCATGTTGGCCCTAAAGTACAGAACACTGAAAAGCTGAAAATCCTAAAGTAACTTTGAATTCTTACACTTGTTGAGGACCCGTGGTAGATAGGAAATTGACGAGATGAAAATGTGTAGGTTCAGCAATATAGAAAGAGGAATAGGCAAATAAGCATAAGTTCTATTGATCTGCAGGCAAGCATACATTTGTTTTGATTCCTTAAGCATAATGCGTAGTAAGGTAATCCAAGAAACGAGAACATGCCGTATTTCCCTGTTCTAGCTAATCACTAACTAGCAACTAAAGTTATACTTCTCAATGGTACCACCATCGGTTGGAACATGGAATTTATCTTGATTACTAAGAGCTAGACATACATACAAAGATAGAGCAAAAATTCAATCTATCTTAAAAAGATGGTAAAAGTAGAAAAGAAAGAACACGACAAGAAAGAAAGATACGTACTTCGTGTCCTCAAGCAATGATGTCTCCTTCGAAGACGAGCGAGACTCGGTCTTTCCAGCTTTCTGGTTAACATTACCAAACAAAATATTTGAAATCTAGCAGGCATGGATATGGAACCAATTCCAAACAAAGTAGATATAAAAATTCAACCGGAACTGAGAACTTACCTTTTTGTCAACACCCGAATCACCATTGGTACATGAGCCAGAGTCTGCATGTGATACTCTCGCAATGGGAGCCTTACGAAGAGAGGAACTAGGGGTGTTTCTCCTTGCTAGACCTTCATCTCCACTCTTTGGGCTCCTAGTCTTTGCAGCCTTAGAGCCATGACTTGGAGATCCCTATAAGCACATCATGTAGAAAACACCAATCAGCACAGTACTGTCACCAGACAGATACAAAACATCGTTGTCACACAGGATCACCTTAGAAGGGTGGGTCTTCCTCCCTTCCGGATGTGAGGTGGCTTCCCCACCCGCCTCTTCGTGCGGGTTGATAACCTCACTCTCCCCCGAATGGTCCCTATTGGCCTGTGCATCATGCTTTTCGCTGTGCTCGTCTACACCGTCCGGAACCACCAGCTTGCCATTGACCCCATTCTCTATAGTCACCGCACCCATAGCATCGGCAACATCAGCAACGGCATCCATCTCGTCCATGTCCCGCCTCTTCGTCGGTTTATTAGAAACCCCCTGCTGAGCAGTCTCGTGTATCCCTAGCTCGCCGTCGTTCAGCCTTGCCACAGAATCATGCTATGTTCCCCTGCATCCCCCACAAGAAGGCACAATGTCAGTGTAGGATTGCTAATCACGGTGCTACTTTAAAGGTATTTTACTTGAACGGTTCCGACAATCCACAGAACTTGGTGGAACAAATGTGCATAGGTTACTTGCGAATCCACGCATGCGTGCAGAAACTAACACCAATAAACGATCGAACGCACGCGGTCTACGATCCTAGAAGCCGAAAATGCGTTCTTTCGTTCCCACACAGAGGAGGACCGAATCCGACCAGCACCGCAGAAACGCCGGATCCACGTCAATCCGGATCCGGGAATAGGAGGATCTGCGCGCAAGATCTGCGCCCAAGAAACGCCAAATGCGCGCAGATCTAGCCGAGTAACAGCGAACGCCCGTGGCACCAGCAAGCCTGAGGGGAGGAGGTGGGAAATGTGAGAAAAGATGGTTTCTTTACCTCGCCGGACGAGAGCAGATGGGAATGGCGTGGCGGAGGAGCTCGGTTCCCGGAGATAGATACGGGGGCGGCGGCTCGCCGGCTCCGACGGAGGAGGAATGAGGCGAGGGCCGAGGGGGAGGGAGGGAGGGGACAGCGTGGGCGTGGAGGTGGTGATGACTTTTTTTGAAATGGTATGGGTTGGAAGTTTTTTTTTTGAAATGGTATGGGTTGGAAGTTGTTACTCGCTTAATTTCCAATCTGGTTGTCTTTCCTGTCCCCTTTTCTATTTTTCTTCCGCTCTTTTACTGTTTTGCTTCTTTGTGTCCCCTAGCTTTTCAAAAATAAATAAATAGCATAGTCTTAGTTTCCTATGATTTGATCATTCTTACAATTTGTCAACCACTCGTTAGCCATAGACCATCCATGCACAGTAATCTCTCAAATTCAAGTTGTTGTTTGGAACACACAAAAAACATGTTCTCAAATTTTGACCATTGATTTCAATGTAATAACTTGTCATGTGCCTCCTAGGAGGAGTGTAACTCAAACTCTGCATTTTCAATGAAACGAACACAAAAGTATTTTGTGTTTTCTCGAGAAAACAATTGACCACTACTAACGTATCTGGCGGGGATTTCTAACTTTGGCAAGATGGCTGGGTCAAAATTAGTATGTTATAAATTGTTTGTCCTTGAAAAATAATCCTAGTAATGGGATCCCGGCGATGGAAGCTGCGGGCTGGTGACCTCGAGTTGGATGCTGGACGTGCTCCAGGCGCTGGCCGGTGCCTCCTACCGAGACGAAACGTTTACGGGATTCCCTCGCTGTGATGGACTCCCTTAGTGATGATTTCACCACCTCCGGTCTGCCCCAACATCGACGGTCTTCGAAAGTCCCTGCTCACGGGTCGGGGCGAAAACCCCACGCCGCGACGTCCTGCGTTGTTAATGTTGACGCCCAAGGGAGTTGTTACCTCCTTGGATGAGTTGACATGACCCTGCCCGATTTCCTTCTCGAGCACCGGGGAAAACCCTAGGTCCAACCTGCCAGACCGGGCAGCGGCAACGTCTTGACGTTGTTACCTTCTTGAAGGCTTGCCACTGCACATGGAGTACCTGATGCGGCAGATTGAGGTTGGTGATGTGGCGCTCTGGCGTCGATGCTACACAGGAGGTGGACGCTTCTGGCGCAACCTATGCCAGTCTCGACACTTCCCCGATGAGTTCTACACTAGTCCCAGCCGGTCCTTGCCTTTCACCCCCCCCCCCCCCCCCGACTCTCTCTAGGCATACAAGGGCACGAGGTATGTTGGACTGGGCAGTTCTGCAGCTGAATCGTCCCGAAGGCATCTAACAACGACGATGTTGCTGCCCTATAGCTCTGAGCCTCGACACCTCGCCATTCTTGGCTAGAGACAAGGTTAGCGAGACTGATGTCGTTGTGGTCGGTAGTTGAGAGAACCACCTTACTAGTTATAGTCGCTTGATGAGTACGGCCGTGTGTCCCTCCTTTCTGGAGGTTGTACATGTGTTATCTTCTTATTCAATGAAATAAAACGTAAACTCTTTCGTGTTTTCTAAAAAAAATCAAAGTGGTTTCGTTTGTCACCATTACCCTATATATTAAGGGGCAAGATTTTCACGGCCTCTGGTTGCTCCAAAATTCGACCGTACGATCGAAATCCAACGGCCCAGATCGCCCAATTCGACTGGATGAACAATTATGAACAGTACCGTCGTGACAGATTTGCAAAAAGCCCCCTAACGCTCGAAAAAATACACCCAGGCACCTGCTTTTTCTTAGCGGAAGGACCTAAAAGCATTTTCAGAAAAACTCGGGACCCGACCGAAAACAGCGACCCACAATCCCCTCTCGCCCTTCCTCTCTCACGTCCGCCGCCGACATCGCCGCGGCCGGCCGCGCCGCGCTGCTTCTTCTACATCAGATCGACGCGTACGGCCGGCGCCGCCGTCGCCTCCTTTTCCTCCTTCGCTACTTTCGCTTGCTGGGATGGTGGAATCGCGCCGGAATCGTCCGCGTGCGCCCTCCGCCGTGGCTCGCTCCGTTTCTCCCCACGTGAGCTGCCATGCATGGAGGAGGACGGAGGAGGAATTCGTCGTCGCCCCTCGGTGACCGGGCCGCGGCAGGGCCTTTCACGATGCCGCCGTCGTCCTCGCCCTCAGCGTGCCAACCTCCACCATCAAGCATGGGAGCTCGCTGTCCCAGATTGGTCGCCGCCGCCAGCAGTCCTTGTCGTCCGCGATTGGCTGCCGCCGGCGCCGCCTCTTCTCCACGCGACCAAGGTGTGCAGCTGCTACCCATGTTTTCGGATTTCATTTTCCTCTCTGCCCCTGTTCTTACCCTTGATTCTACTACCGATGTTTGTATGGTTCTGCAATTAATTCGAGTTTTCTCTCTGTGTAGTTGTAGCTGAGATCTCTTTCTCGATTGGTTGACGCCGCGTGTGTGAGGAGGCCAGAAGAACAGAGGGTCGGCCGGCAACGCATCTACCTGGCTTCTCCGCCTCTTCATTGTCACCAAAGATGACGGCCAGCAGCGCGGCGGCCGGCCAGCCGCCTCTTTTTCATCCACGAGCTGCAGGTTCCTCCTCTCTCTCTCTCTCTCTCTCTCTCTCTCTCTCTAGCAGGTTTGGTTCCATGTTCTCCTTCTTCCTCTCATCTCTGCATCATTTTTGTTTGTTTGTGTCTTCGATGCGGTGTGCTCAGCCCGGGACAGAAGAGGAGGAGGTGCGTCTCGCGCCGGAGGACGCACAGATCGATGGCTCGGACCTGCGCCGACAAGCCCGCCATGAGCTGGAATCTGCCCTTAAGGTGCGCATCTCTCTCAGGTTTCATTTGCTGCAGGTCTGCAACATGCCACCAGCTGGGGAATTTGCAGAATAGATGTTCTGAAGGTGCAAGCTTTCCCTGTAGTTTGAGATTCAAGTGTCACATTTGGTCCCTGAATTTTATCAGCTACTGCGTGGCAAAAAACCGTTTTGCTTACATGTGTTGTGGACAATACCAGGATTGAGCTATATATATTCCATAATATCTCTGCGTCGTTACGTTTAATTTGTGCACTCAAAACTGTATTTAGGCAGGTGCAGGTGATGTATTATCTAGAACAACAAGAATGAAGCTATGATTTTCTCAACTGAATTTTATTCGAAGATGAAATCCTAATAAAGGCACGAGGCATTGCCAATGTGCTTGGCTTAAAGCCCATTGCATTTCGTTTCATGGTTGCATAGGTTTATAATTTCAAACTTAAACAGCCCATTGCATTTCTGTTCATGGTTACATTGGTGGCTAATTTCAAATGGAAACAACCCATTCTTTTTCTGTTGGTGGTTGCATTTGGTGTTTAATTTCAAATAGATACAACCCATTTGCATTTCTTTTCATGGTTGCATTTGTGTCTTAGTTTCAAACAGAAACTAATTTATCAATGACCACCTGGCAAACCCTAATTGTTTCGCTTAGAAAATCATTTTAATCGTACATGCTTATTTCAAGGTAGTAGTTGCGTCAATGGTTAAGGGGTCTTGTGTGCTTTATTTCCCATTATTAAAGAGTTGTCAATGTTAATGTGTGTTTATTTCATACATGGTAATACATCATTTGTGCTACTGTTGTTCCTAATATATTCTCATTTACGTGATACTGAATCTAGAAACGTGTCTACACATCTTATGATGATTAAAAGGTTTCCTCTTTTCATATGTTTGTGACGCACTTCAGTATGAGTTCAGTCTTTATTCATGAGTAGCTTCTATACAACCATTCTAACAACTGTTTTCTTCTTAATAATAGCTTCTCCTGAGGGGTCCCAAGTAGGGCTGGACTAACGAGCTACTCGGCTCGTTAAGGCTCAGCTCGTTAAGACTCGTGATCGTTAAGACTCGAATCGTTAAGCTCGTTAAGGCTAACGAGCTAAATATAAAGCTCAGCTCGGTTCGTTAAATGTTCGCGAGCAGCTTGTTAAGAAAATGAATCGGAATTTAGAGATGACGAGCTGATTGACGATTAACAAGAAGTGAATGGGATTTGATGTTTCCTACATGGGTTGACCATAAATCTCGGTTGCGATATGGTCTTGCTAAACAATGTTGAGGCGTCACTTGTCAGGTTGCTAGTTAGTTGAGATCTACTCTTAAAAAGAGATGGGATCTAAATTAACGAGCTGCTCGCGAGGCTCGTTAGCTCGCTCGTTTAACTCATTAGTAATAACGAGTCAAAATCATTGTTTGGCTCTGTTCGTTAGCATAACAAGCCGAGCTAAACGAGTCGAGTAAACGAGTGCTTGTTTAGCTTGTCGAGCATCGAGCTTTATGTCCAGCCCTAGTCCCAAGAACGCCAGGGAAGCTGTCAGGAACTTTGGCAAAGCTCCAGGAGTACCACACAGCCACACCAATTCTATTGGTGTGAAGTTTAAGATGGAGATTTTGGGAAACATCAAGAACTGGGCCATGCATATTGAGGCCTGAAAATTTTATCCAATGGTGTGAAGTTCTCTCCCTTGACATCGAGCTTCTAAACCTGCTTCATCATTTTTCCGAAGCCCGGTTGCAGGTTTGTCTCGGAGCATCTGTATTCATCTAGCTTTCCTTTTGTTAGCTTTTTCATTCTTTGGATGGGAATTAAGATGACAAGATATTGTGTATAAAGCATATGGATTTTACAGCATGTAAACTAAAATAAGTTTCCTCTAATCATTTTTTGTTTACACGGGTTGCTTTGCTAAGCACCGGAATTTCTTTCTTTGACTTGCGTTTCTAAGAAGAGGAAATAAAAAAGGAACCAATAGTTGTGTTTATGTAGAGAAATTTTGCACGTGAGGTATTGATCTGGAAACGACTACTTTGGATACATTGATGCTTGAATTTTTCTTTGGCTTCTTCTGTCCACTGAATGATACATGAGACAGTCAAGTTTCATCCTCTATTTTATTATGGTATCAAAAAAAGATTGCATTTTGTGTTTTCAGCCAAACATAGGGTTTTATCTGGTTTATGCATTTATTTTGTAGGTGGGTCTGTATTCTTTTGAATACATGTTATATTCTGTTTTATTGTCTGCAGATTGAATGGAACTTTTATTTTGCTGGAGGGAGTTTAACCAATTAGGTTTCTTGGTCTATAAGTCCTAGGTGCATTTATATTCTTTTGATTCCTTGATTAAGGTCAGCTTGCTTATTTGGTTAAGAAAAATATGAGTGAGCACCGAAACAACGCTAATGTTTTACATGCTATCGGCGAGAAGATAATATCCTTGAGAAAGTAATCTGATACAATGATGACCAGCAAATAAATTATTGTATTGTTATGATGTTCGGTAGTGTTGTAAATATCTTGAGCAGCTAACATCGAATTAGCACAACTATCATAATAGTCGCATATCTTGCTTGAAAACAAAGAATTTCATCACTTGAAATTGTTAACTCTTTCTCTTGATGACTTTATGTATGAGTAATTATGGTACACATGTTTGACTCTTACAAGAGTGCTACTATAACATATATATATATATATGTTGTGTTCTGTGGTGTTTATATATATGATGCATCGATTCTATTATATACGGGTGTGCCAATTCTGCAGCTTGGTCATTGTTTTGCCACTCTTATTCTGTTGTCCACACCCTGCTCTATTTTTTTTATTTTTTCCTACTACTGCAAATTATTCGTGTTAAAATGAAAAGTTATTTGTTCTCGTTTGGAGCAGCGTACAGCTCCAACCTTATTTACAGCTCTGTTTTGCTCTTCTATTTACAAAACGTTTGCGTGTTTGCAGCTGAATACATATGAGAAGGATGTCTGGGTCGCTGACTAGAGCATACAGACATGCCAAAAGTTTTGCCATGTTGTATGTTTAGATGACATTTGTAGCTTTACTGATGTACTACTATTTATTGGTTGTTGAACTTATTAATTACCACTGGGCAGTCAAAGTTCTTCTACAGGTTGTACTCCAGATATGGTTGCTTCTTCTTTAAAGGTATATCATTATTGACATCAAGAGTCTTCTCTATTTGCTTCATGCATTTATTTTTAGTTGGGCCAGTATCACTACTTGCTAGCATTCATATATCCCATATGCATATTATTTTGTATATAATAAAAATGTTGGATTTAAACAATCATTGGTCTGGTGGCTTATGCTGAATACATGATTTTGTATTCTCTATCTGCAATAATATTCACAATTTGTGATAAGATGTTTCCTCTTTGGCAAGATAATTGAACCATTCAAATCTTCTCCCTTGCTGTAGGTATTTAAAAGTCAACTATATTCGCTCTCCAATTGACATGTTGTGCTAATAGGGCAATCAGCTACATCATCAATATCTTAGTCATCATATCACCAGGTATACATCAGACCAAATCCATCTATTTGTCGCATGGATTTGTCGCCTCGCCCCCAGTTGTATAATTTGTAGTCCATATTTCAATTGTCTTTTCACCCATCATCAGTTTCATTGCTTACATAGGTCTCTCCGACCAGGTCTTTATTGGTCAGTGGCCACTCGCCTAACTGCATACCACTTATCTGTAGGTGAAAGGTCTGGTCGAAAGCAAACCGTGCGGAGAGCAATTGTGTGTCAATATAGGCATACATCTTTTATAGAAAGTGGTATAGTCCCTCTGGGCATTTGTTATTACATACATTTCTCTTGCGTTTCTAAGAAATAGTGGTTGCTCAGCTGATCAAAGTGTAGCCTAATTTGCTGATTTATGGTATGACATATTGTAGCAGATGACAAATGCAATTCCAATAATATTACAACAAGTGTTGTCTTGATTTTTTTAAATTATGCATAAAGGCTCATTTGACACCTTCACGCCATCTTACAAAATATGAATTTTGTAGTTTTCTTTTGGAAAAACTCAAAAATAGAATAGAACATGCTTTAGTTAATTTAAAACGCTTCATAGATATTGTTCTAGGGTGTTTGAACAGTTTTCAAAATGTACTAAATGCTGCAAAATCAGCGACTTTAAATATATCCATCGCTATATCAGAGTGATCACAAAATTAAATGCTAACTATTTACGCCGTACGACGAAATTTCAAATTTGGATACTTTAAAATTTTAAATGTCTTCCAGATCTGATCATTTACGGATGTAAAAAAACGAATCTGCAAAACTTTATAGTTTGAACAAACTTTGAAATCTGAACCATTTTCAAGCGTGAGTTTTTTAAATTAAAACAATTTTGAACCCTAAAAATATTCTTGAATACGTCCATTTCCAAATTTAAATTACTGCACACATTGGTTAATATTTGTATATAACCATAATATACTTCCTCTGAATATGGTGCTAAATAAGAAAATTACAGCAAAATTAGACCATATTTGAACATATTAAAGTCTGAAAACCTTCCGAATGTCCACATCTCATAATTTCAATTATTTACACCGCGGTATTCACAAATATGGGGAAAAAACCTGCCTTCCAAACCTTAGCATTTAAAAAACGTAAAGAAGAAATCACGTACGAATGATTTCTCACTATTAACAATTTAAAAATTTCAAATACATACAAATGTAATTTTTTTAAAATCCAGCACATTCAATTCTGAACCACTTTTGGCTGCGGGCATTTCAAAATTTAACTTTTTGACACGACAGTATTTATAGATATGACAAATATATGAACATGCACATAACAAAAATGCTCACTGCTTATGCCATAAATTTGCTAAATATTTGCAGCTCACACTTTTACAAAATTTCAAAAATATGTATTTCACAAATTTCTTCTATACCCAAATAAAATATATAGAAATAATATCAGTAATATCATTCAATATGATAGACCGAATAAAACAATTGGTACAAACCATCCTACTTAAATAGAGTTTGCTAAATCATTTAAATACAACTACCCATTTATACCATGAGCTTAAATATATCAAAATAAAAATACCACAATTGTAAATAGCGAGAAATAGTTGTTTAACAATAATTTCTCAAACCACTATGTTTAGAAACCAAGTTCTAAAATATAACATGCTTTACATAATTTAAAACACTTTATATCGACAATATCTTTGTTTTGTTCAAGCAGGATCGGAAGTTGTTTTACGGTATTTAAATCATTTTGCGAAACTACTAAATGTCGCGAAATTAGTAGCTTCACCTATATCCACCAGAAAATTTTGAAAAATTCATCAAAACGACCGCAAAAAAATGCAAAATACAAATACCCATTTATATCACGGACTCAAAAATATCAACATAAAAATTCACAAATGCAAATATTAGGAAATAGCTGTTTAAAAAAACCAAACCAGCATATTCGAATTAGAAATCAAATTGTAAAATAGAACATGCTTTACATAATTTGTAACACTTTACAGATATTACGTTACGGTATTTAAACAATTTTACAAAACTACTAAATGCTTAATTGACTAATTATGGAACATGACCAAATTTCAAAAATGAATATTTTAAATCTTCGAATGCTTCCAAACTCACCAAGGGCGCGCCGAAATTATCCGCCATGTGGGTCCCACTGTCAGGATTTTCATAATTACAGAACATATCAAAATTTGTAAAATTCATATCTTCTGCTCTGTAATTCAAAATATCGCAAACAACATACCGAGATTTGCATAAAAAATGTATTATCTCGAAAAGTTCTTTCTCACAAAAACAAAAAAATTAACACTCTCAATATTTCATAATTGCAGAAAACAATTAAATTTGTATTATACTTCAAAAATTCATAACTAATTCTTTTTAAATCAGAAAATGTGAATAACATACAAAAATGTTCACAACAATGAGATCATTATGTTTGTATCAAATTCATGCATCTTCAAACAACTTTGAATCACGTTTATGTGGGAGAACTAAATCACCTATTTTGTGTAATATGGAGTTTCTCTATATGCTACTCATTTATGCTCCGTTTAAAATGATCTCCATGTTTAAGTTTCAACTTTAATTCCCTAAAAAAAGAAATAAAAACTTGCATCAAATTTCTCACCAAGGGTGCGCGCCGATTCAACTAGTATTATCTACTCTTGCTTCGCAAGATCCCATTTTTGGCGACTAAAATATGGAGAACAATTTTAGACAATCTAGGCGCTGGCCGGTCATCCTAATTAAAACAAAAACTCTAATCGATCAAGGCCTTTTAGATAATCCCGTGCATTGTGTTAACGCCATCCATGAACTAGCTAGCTCTATATACTACGGAATCTTATTTGTCTTCGGTCGGATGGCCTGTCATATCACTTTCTCATGAACGAGACACAGACCACCATCGGCCGTGTTGTGCATGCTTATCCAGAGAGCAGGAGCATCTGGTCCATCAGTCTGATGGTATGCCTTCTCGCTTTCGATCGTAATCCGTTGTTCGTGGTTGTGAACGAGCAACGCTGTCGTGCCATTTAGTATTGTTTGATGATCGATTTGGCTGTTGTGTCTCCGGACATGTCGAACGAATTCTGGTCTTAATTCTTTCAGCATGTCGAATATGCCTCCTCTCTGAATGTTTCTGTTAGAGCATCTCCAGTCGCGGCGCCCAAATGTCCGTCCAAAGGTTTTCCAAACAGGCCCTTTGACGCCATCCAGAAGGCCTGACGCATTTGGGCGCCATCGCTCCCCACTCGAGCGCTGAAAGGGGCCACCTAATTTATTTTTTTAATCCTGTCGCCAAGGTTTTTCGAATTCAAATCACAAATGGCTAGAAATTCAGAGTTGTAGCCACATTCGGCAACAAATGTAACTGTTTTTGCCGCCAAATTACATATCCCAAAAAACGCAGCCAAAATACGCCGGAGATGTCGTTGCCTGGCGTCTGATTGCCGATGCCACCAGCAGGTCTAGATGTCCTCGGGCTGGGGCACGTAGCCGTCGCCGGGCTGGGTCATGTCGGGGTCCTCATCGTCGACGACGCCGGTCCCGGGCGTGACGTTCTCGCCGTTCTGGGGCGGCTGAACGAGCCCGAGCTCCTGCAGGATCGCGGCGCGATACATGTCGTGCGCCGCCCTGGCCAGCAGATCCATGTTGGAATGTCGGCCGTCAAGATCATGAAGTCTTGGCTCCGCTTCTTGATGGCGGCTTTCTTCTGCTCGACGTCGATCCTGACGTCGGCCTTCTGCATCAAGGTCGCCCACCTTACGTTGTTCTCATCGCGCCGCAAGCTCGAGTTGGAGCAGACGTCGGCGAGGACCTTGTCGATGGAGGACTACACTCTGTTCGTCTTAGCCGCCGCAGCCAAGGCTGCTTTCGCCTTTTTGTGCCATGTTGGCCGCCCCTTGATGACGTGAAAGTCACACGTTCGTTGGGAACACCGGCGGAAAAAACCGGAACCAGGCCCTCGCCGGTCTGTTAGGCGCACTGGACCGTACGCGCTACCGAACCGCGGAAAACCGGCAGAACCGGGGTTGAACCGCCGGTTTTGGCGAAAACCGGAGCATTACAGACCGGCGGTCCGACCGATTAATCAGTACACGCGAGAAAAATGAATTGCGAGCGACAGGGATCGAACACACGCCCTCCGCAGCGAGCCGAACTGCGTTAGCCAACTGGGCTGAGAACTATTCATGTCATTTTAATACACGTATTGATTACGTACTGACATTTTTTGAAGAGATTATTGATATTTCTTTATTATTCTATTTTAAAAAACAGCAAGTGAACCGGGCGAATCGGCGATCGAACCGTGTAAACTACGAAGAGCCTCGCCGGTTAATCGCCGGTCTGTTTTTAAAACTATGTTGGGAACCCCAAGAGGAAGTTACGATGAGTGCAGCAGCAAGTTTTCCCTCAGTATGAAACCAAGTTTAATCGGACCAGTAGGAGATCAAAGTCACTTCTGAAGTTTGTTGGTGACGAAATGTGGCGCAGCGCAACACCAGGGATTCCGGTGCCAACGTGGAACCTGCACACAAACAATCAAACTATTTGTCCCAACGAATCAGTAAGGTGTCAATCTCACCGGCTTGCTGAAAACAAAGCATTAAAAGTGTGGTGTGGAAAATGATGTTTAATTGCAGAGAATGAAAGAGAACAATGATTGCAGTAGGTTGTATTTCAGATGTAAAAGAATGGACCAGTGTCACATTCACTAGTGGTGTCTCTCCATAATAAATAACTAACATGCTGGGTAAACAAATTACAGCTGGGCAATTGACAATATTGAAAAGTGCATAATATGCATGTGCAAGTTGTAGTGTCTACTATGAGATTCATTTGGGCATTACGACAAAGTACACAGACCGCTATCCAGCATGCATCTGTGACTAAATAGTCCACCTTTAGTTAGCATCCGCACCCCTTCAGTATTAAGTTGCAAGCAACAGACAATTGCATTAAGTAAAGTGCATAATAACAACACATTCATCCTTAGACAAAGCATCATTAGGTTACCCCTAGTGGCAACAACACATCCACAACCTTAGAGGTTGCTGTCACTCCCCAGATTAAATGGACACTGAACCCACTATCTAGCATAAATACTCCTCTTGGAGTCACAAGCATCCACTTGGCCAGAGTATCAACAAGTAACGGAGAGCATGCAAGATCATAAATAACATAGACATAATATTTCAGTATTCAACTTGACATAGTATCAATATTCATCGGATCCCAGCAAACACAACATGTAGCATTACAATAAGATGATCTTGATCATGATAGGCAGCTCACAAGATCTAAACATGATGGCACAAGAGAGAAGACAACCATCCAGCTACTGCTATGGACCCATAGTCCAAGGATGAACTACTCACACATCACTCCGGAGGCAGGCATGGCGATGTAGAGCCCTCCGGTGATGATTCCCTCTCCGGCATGGTGTCGGGAAGAGTTTCAGAACCCTCCCGAGTTAGGGTTGATGGCGGCGACGGCTCTGGAACTTTTCGTGGTTTTTGACTCGGATGTTTAGGGTTTTCCCGAGAAAGACAATTTATAGGCGAAGGGGCGGCGTCGGTGGAGGCCCGAGGCCTCCTCACCACGTGGCGGCGCGGCAGGAGGTGGACCGCGCCACCATATGGTGAGGACGGCCCACGGCCCCCCTTCGTCTCTCCTTCGGACTCCGTGTACGTGTCCGAAAAATAGGGACTTTGCTTTTTGTTTCGTCCAATTCGAGAATATTTCCAGAAGAACTTTTCTGAAACAAAAAACAACGAAAACGGGAACTAGCACTGTGGCATCTTGTTAATAGGTTAGTCCAGAAAATGCATAAAAATGATATAAAGTGTATATAAAACATGTAGCAATTGGCATAATATAAGCATGGAACATCAGAAATTATAGATACGTTGGAAACGTATCACCCCTCTGAGTTTTGCGGATCGGCGTTGGTGTCGCCGCGTCACTTCTTGTTCAAAGTTTGGCGGTGCGCCTTCCATTTCTCGCAATTTTGGAGAAGCTTGTAGCAATGCATCAACTTGAAGTCTTTCTCCTTGTTGAGCGACTTGTACAACAGAAGGGCGCCGACGAGCTACAACAAAGCAAGCCGATCACAACAAAGCAAGAACACAACAAGGGGATCGCGCCGCCACCGGTTACCTGATCCGCCGGCCCTTCCCACTCTCCGGCCGATCGACGATGTTCTCATGGCAGCCGTGGAACTTGTTGACAATGCGTTAAACAATGCGCCACCTATGCTCGATGGCGCCTTGGCCGCGCACAATGTTCACCTTGTAGAAGTTCTTGGTGTGTCGACACTCGTCGAAGCCGCCGTGGTGCTGGCTGTCGGCGTACTCGGGGGTGAACCTGGAGCGAGGAGTGTCGGCGGCGACGCTTTCGGCGAAGAAAGAGGAATTCGACGGAGAGCCGTCGATCTTGCATCGAAGAGTGGCGGCGCTCTCTTGGCTACCTCCCAAAGCATATGCTTGGTTCAAGGCCGCGACGGTCTTGTTCATGGCGGCGAGGCTCTTTGCCGTCAATGGCTGCGGGGGCGGGTTGAGCAGTTTTCTAGCTTTCGCCGCCGCACGCCACGGCTCTGCGTCTCCAATCGGTGCCGGAGAACGTCGAGGTCCCAATCGGTCTCCGTAATCAGCTCCGGCTTCTCTTTGGGCGGCGGGGCCTCAGCGTCTTCTTCGCCGCTGCCTTCTTCTTGGCCTTCCCCTTCTCCTTGGGCACGGCCGGCGGCGCCATGGAATCCGAGCCGGCGGCGGCAGGGTTTTTATTTTGACGAGAGGGATGGCGGGAGATCTGGCGCGAGATTTGGGATTTTGGGGGGAAAATGGGGGGAAGGCGGCATTTATTGCGAGCGTCGTCTCACTGCCAGGTGTGGCCGCGCGTCGGGGGCGGCCGTTTCGTAGTGTCTGGTGCCGCCCCAAGCCTCTCCAAGTTGAGGGCGTGGGCTGGGCGTGCCGGACACAAAACTGAACCGCGCCGGACCGAAAATTGATTTGGACGGCGCGAGTGGGGGCAAAAATGTGTCCGGCACGCCCCAAATGCCTTTGGGCGGACATTTGGACGCCCCGACTGGAGATGCTCTTAGGAGCTTTTGAACCAGCAGAAATCTCTACCTCTCCGTTCTCTTTTAGCAATACAAAATGATAGGCTCGTGTTTTTCTTCTTTTTGATAGGGCTGATGTGTTATATTGTGTCCAAAAGGGAAACAAAGAAAAATGCGATCCTTAGGACACGCGGGGAGGACCACGCCTTAAGCCCTTAAGAACAACGTATGAATCTTATAAAAGGCTAAAGCTATGTAAGCACTAAACAAAGTGGACACTTTGAGCCGTAGTTTTACTAGTTCGACCAATAAAACCCTAAAGATTCAAGATTATCGTGTTTAGGTGCACGTTGCACAATGAGTAACTGAAAAAGTGTAACTAAAAAGTACCGGCAGCTTCGTACTCATCTCAACTTTCTTCGTCGTCACTTCCATTCTCTTGCAACACCTCTTATCTTCCTCCTCACCTTCGTCACTAATGCTACCTTTGCTATTGTGCTGGCTTTATGAAAGTAATTCTTTGATACAAATGTATGCATTGTCACACTAAGGCCCTGTTTGGTTGGGAGCTAACTTTATCACAGGTTGTCAAACTTTTTTACTTTGCCAAACTTGCTCAACCTTGAGTGTTCTTAGCAACACATCTGTTTCTATCAATAAGTTGTTTGACTAAATTGAATCACTCTAAAAATGGAATAACCATTTACTTATTCTTTTAAACATGGAGTTAAATAGCAATGCTATTTTGGATGCATTTCAACTTCATTTAAAATGTTCCACATGCTTAAAACTCCAAATTGGAAAATATGTTTTAATCATGTCATCGCTTGCCTACGGAAATCTTGCCACAACTGTTTTAGCAACACTATGGTGAGAAATCTACACTTGTGATATATCCATGCAACCAGTTGTCAGATATTTGCAACACTATGCGGTAGGTACAAATTAGAAGCCTTTCGAACGATTTTCTATGCAAATGGGCAAAGTTTCATTTAAGGTGCTTAATTCTCTCATTATGATGACAAAAACAACACCATAAACTTATGTGCTAATTTTGCTTCGCAAAGTTGTCCTTCGTACGGATTACACTTTCAAATGGTTTGTCTTAATAACATCTCACAAGTTTTCTTTGAACTTAGCGGGGAAACCATTGTGATCTCGTGTTTCGTGATGCTCCAGTTGAAAGTGCAGCAAAAAATGCTATAAATATTCTGATTAACTACTTAGAAACCAATAAGTTCACAGCCGAGGTACGGACCATCAACCACGCAAGTTTTTTTTTATTGTGATAACAAACTAGGGTATTTTGGTTAATTTTCGGATTTTCATCCCTGTGTGGCTTAGTTTTTTTTTTTTTTTGCAAGTGTGATCAATCTATAATTAGGAAGAATGTTTCTCCAATTCATGTTTCGATTAATCAAGCATGGTGATGATATTTATGTTTTCACTCTCCAGAATCTAGAATGCACACGCGCGATTTATAAATTTCATAGACTTTTAGCAAGTGACAATCACTTTCATAAACCTTCATGTCAACACATAATTAAGTACTTATGATCCCACTTCAATTCATTTAGACGATACAACTAGAAGTCATATTAGGTTTGCCAAAGTTGCATGGTCCTAAATGGTGCAAAATTATGTCAATTATTGATGTGTCATTCAAAGTTAGTGAGAATTTCATCCATCCCAGCTTGATATTTGATCTTATGTCTAAATCGACGCCTTGAGCCGACCTCGCAATGTGTTTGAGTGGGGTTTCCGTAATTAACCGGGCAATGTATGGGTTTGGGTCCGGTTTCCTTTTCTAAACTGTACCAATTTTTCTTCTAATAATGCAATGGCAGAGCTCCTGCCGGTTACGGTAAAAAAAAAGCTGACCTCGCAGGATCAAATATTAGACATCAGAAAATCTCAATGGAGTTATCGGTAGAACAAAACTGGAAGTGTTGTTATGGACCGGTGACCTTCTCGTCAGATCCACGGTGGCTGAGCGGGAGGTAGACAGTGTGAAGCAACACGACCAAGGAATAATAAGTCTTCCTTGGCCGAGGAAGGTGATGAGTATGCAGAAACGCTGACAAGCACAGAGCAGAGCAGAGTATTGCAAGTACGTCGCGCGTGGAAGCAACGCAAGAGACCGGATTCGAACCTTCGATCCACCGATTAACCTTGCCTCCTTACCTTACCACCCTCGCCAGCTTTGATCCTTGGCTTGCTCCGGCCGAGGAAGCAAGCGAGCAAGGAAAACGCGGCCGATGGAGTAAGTAACCGCGGATACTTGCCGCCTCCCTGCTCCTTACATGGCACTTGCCGCCGTGCCGCCATGCCCTGCACCTCAAGCAAAGTGGCGCCGCGGCCCTCCTCTAATGCCCGCCCCCTTCACGGCCACAGCCTCCTCCGACTCCTCTCCCTCCGATCGTTGCATGCGCAGCTTGCAACCACCACCACTTCGTCGCCGCGCCGGAAGAAGATCATGACGGTGATTCCTCGGGGCCGGCCAGGTACCAGCCGGCCGATGCTCCTGCTCCTCCTGTTCGGCTGCCTCCTCCTCGCCTTCTTCCCCTGCCGCGGTACGTATACTTACCCAATCAATCAAATCTTCCACCGATGAGCAGAGCAGAGCAGCAAGGTAGAGGCATGGCTGATTCTTGGTTTTTTCTTGAAGTGTCTGCGTTCCACTCGTTCGTGGGGACGTACGGGGTGAACTACGGGCAGATCGCGGACAACATACCGAAGCCGCCGGACGTGGTGCGGCTGCTGCAGATGTCGAAGATCAAGAACGTCCGGATCTTCGACTCCAACCACGACGTCCTGGACGCGTTCCGCAACTCGGGCCTCAACCTCGCCATCGCCATCCCCAACGGCCTGGTCAAGGACATCTCCGCCAACCCGGCCAAGGCCATGGACTGGGTGAACGAGAACGTGCAGCACTACTACCCGTCCACCCGCATCGTGGCCGTCATCGTGGGCAACGAGATCCTGGGCGGCGCGGACTCGGGCCTCGCCGAGGCGCTCATCGGCGCCGTCGTCAACGTCCACGACGCGCTCCGCGCCCTCCGCCTCTCCAAGCTGATCGAGGTGAACACGCCGCACTCGGAGGCCGTCTTCGGCAGCTCCTACCCGCCCTCCAACGGCACGTTCCGGCCGGAGCTCATGGTGTACCTCAACCCGCTCCTCAACTTCTTCTCCAAGACCGGCGCGCCATTCTACGTGAACGCGTACCCGTTCCTGGCCTACATGAGCGACCCGGCGCACATCGACGTCAAGTACGCGCTCATGGAGCCCAACGCCGGCATCCTGGACCCCAAGACGAACCTCCACTACGACAACATGTTCGAGGCGCAGATCGACGCCACCTACTCCGCGCTCGAGGCCGCCGGGTACCCCGACATGGAGGTGCGCGTGTCGGAGACCGGCTGGGCGTCCGAGGGGGACGCCTCGGAGACGGCGGCGACGCTGGAGAACGCCCGGACCTACAACTTTAACCTGAGGAAGCGGCTGTTCCTGAGGAAGGGGACGCCCTACAGGCCCAAGCGGGTGGTCAAGGCATTCATCTTCGCGCTCTTCAACGAGGACCTCAAGACCGGCCCGGGCAGCGAGCGCCACTTCGGGCTGTTCAAGCCCGACGGCAGCGTGTCCCTCGGCCTCGGGTTCAAGGGCCTCACCTCTTCGTCATCGTCGTTGCTCAACGAGCGTCGAGCCAAGGGGTGGATCCTGCGTTACTCGGCGGCGCTTCTGTCGTGTACATTCGTTTTCTTAGCTTTAGCAGCACCATGATTAACATTGTTGACCACACCAGGAAGATTCATTAGCCGGCCTGTAAGTATTTACTCCCTCCGTTCCAAATTAATTGACTTGGTTTTGTGTAAATATGGATGTATCTATACTTGTATGGTGTCTAGATACATCCATGTGTAACCAAATGTGTGTCAATTAAATCCGAACGGAGTGAGTACTTAGGACTGAACTTGATTGGCTGCAGAGAAACGACCATAGGGTTACTGTACATCACACAGTTCGAAGAAACACCGGTCTTCTCCATCTCTCGTGTATACATCACTCTCCTATTCGTTTCACTGTACATAATTATTCGAAGCATTTCTGAATATATAATCGGAAGCTTCAGAGTTCAGATGTCACTTTCCAGCATGAGCTCCTTTTATTGCGCTAACTTTTTACAGAAAAAGTTGATATGACAATTACAGGATCGAAAGAAACCACGACGCACCATCTTATATTTCGCCGCCTTTTTTTTTTGCGAGTGAAAATACATCGACCGAGCACCTTACAGATAAGCCCAGAAACAAAGAGAAATTACAACCAGGTCCTTCTGAGCTCCGGTACCTTCTTCGCCGCGCAGCACGTTCCGCCGGCGAATCCCGCCACCATCTCCTCCGCTTGACCTTGGACTGGAAGGAGCCCTCCAGTAGCTAAGAAGTCGACGGTCCTCGGCGCCCTGAGAGCACCTCCGCCCCGCGCCGCGACCGGCACCAACTTGGTCGACGCCATCTTCACAAAGACCTTCAGATCCCGTCGCCGCTGCTACACGGCCACCGGGAGAGGGAAAGCGCGGTCGGCAGCTCCGCCGAGCGGGACCACGCTGGAGGCAGCAGATCTCCGACGAGACGCCACGGGAGCATCCATCGCAGAGGAGAGGACCGCTACCTGCAAAAGCCAATCCGTCGACGCCGCCATCTCCAAAGCGCCTCCGGCTGGCAACCTACGCTGGCCTACAGTAAGTAATGCAAGGAAAACCACATAGTGTTCTACGATAACAGTCAAGGGATCAAGGCATCTGGTCGCTGCAAACACCTGCAAGCTCTGAATAACCGGCATCAACCTGATGTTGATGTGCTCCAAGTTAAGGATAACTTGCACATGCATAGAAGCCCGATTGTTTATCACCTTCAGTTTGCGGCAAGAGTCGTCCAGATTGATGGTTAACTCTGTGATTCTTCTGGTTGTCTCACAGCGATGAACTAAAAAGTTTTAACTACAATAGCAACAGCTTGCAACAGTGCAGTGCTGTCAGCAAGTTAACTACTCACCACCCGTCCGTTCTTTTTCGAAAAGACAAGACTAGAAAAAGGAATAAAGCAAATGCAAACAGGGGTAGTAGACTAGTATAGATAGATATTAGATCGTGAATATGCCGTGTGCATGTGAGTAATCTGATTTGGGTTCTTCGTCTTTCGCTATCTGATCCTTGCGCAAAGCTGGGTATCCGCCAAAAGATGACTCTGAACACTCGCGAACTTACAAAGAAGACGCTGAAAAGTAGAGGATCATCGTGGCTTTGTGGATCCTCTCGCTTTCTATGAACTTCCGTGGATTTTTTGAACCCGGCACCTGTTTTAATCATCGAGCCTTCGATCAGCCGAGCAACCACTTGGGTGGAAAACAACCGTCGGAGCAGTATTCATGCTGCAACTTGCAAGTAGCAAATCAAGGATGTATGTTTTTCAATATAGGTGAGGATATCAGACATCTTTTTTCGTTTTCAAAGTGCTTCTCATTATTGGCGGCAGCTGGTTCAAGTTTAGAGAGGTACCCGTGCCAGAAAATTCTGGGTGAGCTGCCCCTGTTGTATGATGCTGAGCATACAAGTTAGGGAAAGAAAATGAATAACAGAATTAGTGGTGGTAGGGATTTTGTACTAGAGACCACAAAGAAGTACACGTCGAAGAAAAAGGAAAACAACAAATGCGCATCCAGGGAATCATAATTCATGCTGGTATGAATTTTATTGCGTACTACAGACCCCAAAATAAATAGAAGAAAAAGAAAACAAAAATGCGCATCCAGGGAATCGAACCCTGGTCAGTACCGTGGGAGGGTACTATGATACCACTACACCAGATGCGCTTGATGCATAACAAGGCCCAACGATTATACATATCGTAAAGTGCGTGAAGGCTGTGATCTCCAAAAACTGGATGTTCGTAATCACAGGTGTAGCTGCTACCACTAATGCCGACACTGAACCAAAGCTCATTTATGCAAAATGTAAAGCATATAAAATTATGTTCATGATTTAAAGCTTCTAGCATTGATCAAATGAAATAAACCGGACATCAAACAAGGCCTCTTTTGTAACTACCATCTCTCAAATCTTGATGTCATTGCTGGGGGTGGGGGCGCCTCAGCCTACCTTCCTTCAGTCGTCGGAACACAGTGGTCTTTTTCATACGCAAAGCCATGGCTAGCTCTTGAATGGTCATGCGCCTATCCATTGACAACTCCCGTAAAGCGTCAGGATCAAGCTCAATCCGTTTGCGGCCGCAGTTCTTCGGCTTCTTGCTAACCACGGCGTCTATTCCACCACCACGGCGCCCAATCAGCCATATGTGCTGCACGGTCCTCACAGGCACCCTCATTTCAGCAGCCACGGCTTTGCTAACTCCACGTTTCATAATGTTCCCACCGTTCCTCTTTAAAAGCATGCTATATATAGCACGGCGTTCGTCGTTTGTGTATTCGGTCCTAGGTCTTGTGTAGAGATGCGACAGGTCCGGGTCGGCCCGTTGGACCTCCGCACCGGACCTATGTTTTGTTACCAATAGGTTATAGGTTTGGCCCGTAAAAACTGAGGGTCCAATAGGATCGGACCCTTAGGACCCTAGGGTCGAACCTAACGAGAAGCCGCCGGCCGAATCGTGTCCGCGAATGACGCCGCAGAAACCAACGCGCGAGCAGCCACCGTTCCCCGGCCCGAAGCGTCTCCGCCGTTGACGTGCGCCGCCGTTCCCCGACCCGAAGCGCCTCGCCGTCGACGTGCGCCGCAGAGCCATCTCCAGCGCCGTGTTCAACAACCTCTTCTCCTTCCTCGAGGGAATATGCAGCTCGCCTCGATGGCGGGGTGCAGGAGGTTGCCACAAGTGCGAGGAAAATCGCCCGCCGGGCGGCCAAGTACGGCGTCAACAAGGGGCCTGCTGAGCGCCGCTGCCCGCCGCCGTCTTCTCCGTGCACCTGGTCGTGGCCCTCACCGCGTCAGCTACAGGCTCCAGGCCGCTGCCATCGATGGACCCGTTCGCTAGACTATCGCTGCTGCCTCCCCGAGCCGGCTGCTCGCTATGCAGCTCCTGTGTCAAACCTTGGGTGGTGCTAGCTAGCTAAGGTCAAACCTTGGGTACCCCTTTACCCTACAAGAGGAGGATCAGTCCGAACCTTGGACCTGCAATATTGTACTCCCTCCGTTCGGAAAAGGATGTTATTTTGTGACATCCTTTTCCGAACGGAGGGAGTAACAGGTTTGGAGGTCCAACACTAGGGCCGAACCGAACTGGACCTCGCCCATCCTTAGTCTTGTGTTAGCAATCTGATCTGTAAACAGTAAACATGATGGAAAAACTAGATGAACAATCGAATACATGAATAACTTGACAGAAATAATCCTAGTATAGTACATATTTAGATGTATTTTGAGAAATAAAAATACAGTTATTTGGGTACACAAAATCAAATAACGTCTGAAAGTGTGCAACTCTACATCAATATATGGAAGAAAAGAGTCCTAGTACAGATCATATAAATTCAGAGTATGCTGTGAACAATAAAATACACCTAAATGGATACTAAACCAAAACCATAGATAATATAATCTAATAAAAAATCATAATCATGCTAAAATTTCAGATATTGAACCTGCATTTTCGGAAAAAGAGAAATAAACATAAACCAAACTCATATGTCCTTAACATGTTTTGCAAATAAGAAACAGATCTTCTATAGCATAAGAACTCGACGCAATTCTGCATCAACTAATCCAACAATATCCTAAAAAGAATTAATCCAACAGTTGACATGACCAATTGGCCATCCACAACACCTGAATTAAACGAACCCTTACTGCAAGAACTTTTGAAGCATACTGTGCACCATTCTTCGTTTAGTCAACGCCTGACAATCTATTACAATTACAAGAACATGGACAAAC
The DNA here is from genome assembly GCA_947311845.1 of Poa pratensis. Taxonomy (NCBI): domain Eukaryota; kingdom Viridiplantae; phylum Streptophyta; class Magnoliopsida; order Poales; family Poaceae; genus Poa; species Poa pratensis. The sequence continues at coordinate 27,536,039 of CAMZMU010000052.1, read as the reverse complement.
TTACTCAAGTCCAAGCCTCCAACATTGCAAGCAATGCCTCCACCTACACATGCACCATATCCATTGGCGTCCGGGCCAGCTCGCCCCTTGCCAGCAAAGTTTCCATGGTGATATCCTTGTCCATCCGCCCCATCTCCTTTTCCGCCGCCGCCATCAGCTTGTCCGGCGATGCCTCTATGCCCCACATCCGCATGGTCTTCTCATGCAACAAAATGGACAGAAGGGGTTGAGCAACGATTTGTTAACAAGAAAGGGCAGATAACACAAAACGGAGGACGGGACAACATATCTCACCTTGGTCGCTCTCACCACACACTACATAAACCAAGATCAAACCAGTATACAGTTATGCACAAGGTGCACCAGCGTGGAAAGGAAGGGACATGCGTATTAGTGCGTCGTGTGCTAGTGGACAGATAAACCACCCGTTGTATGTTGCCAACCGAAATTAGAGAGCTTGTTATGTGCTGTTTTCACCATCCTAAAATACACTAGACAGCATTCATATAACAACTAGGTATTGGTGACAGCTTGAAATTAAGGAAATATCACGCATGTACAAAGTGCAGAGTATATACAGGTATGGCATGGTTGAACAATTGCAGAGATTATGTCCATGATCTGTGCGTCAACAACTGAATGATGACCCAAGCTGGCCAATCCCATACGTAAGATTCCCTATCCAATGGAACGTGACCTGACGATGATCAAACCGATAAAACGATCCGTCATACCAGAAACAAGCCAAGCGCTTTATCGATCAGGAATGCCTATACAGCTAGATCTAATCGACCGGGAAGGACACCCTTCACAGCGCGTCATGGATGATCGAGGGATCACCGTGCCCTAATTAATCATGGAGAAAAAAAGAGCGGCGGATCTCGCACGTACACGATCGAGGTTCGTAGAGAGGGAGACGGGGGCGGAGATGGAGGGAGGTTGGCGAGAGTACCTTGCGGTTGGGTTCTCGCCGCCGGCCGGGGAGAGGGAGGGAGGACGGAGAGAGAGAGAGGCGCCGCACGCGTGAGGGAGAGAGAGCGAACTCCAGGGAGAGAATGAACGGAGAGAAATCGTAAATGGGCTCCCGAGACCCTTGACTGCTTCTTCTCTGGGCCGCATTTGCGTGATGGGCTTGGCTGGGCCGGGCCTGCCGTCGTCCCTTCCTCCATTTCTCACTTGTGTCACAAAATTGGGATGACAACAATATATAAAGGATATGCTAAAATTATGCGTGATTAATAACAATATATATATAGGACATGCTAAAATTATGCTAGGATAATTAAGGCTCAAGGAGGTAGCAGAGAGAAGGATGTCTTATTTGTGGACATAAATTAGAGTGCCCATTTGTTTTTCATGCGATTTTTGTGTGTAGATAATTTGAGGGCTCAAGGAGGCAGCAGCGTTAGACGTGGGCTTCTTTTTGTGCTGGCACAATAACGTGATGTTTGCGTTGGTGTACTCGATCATACAAAATCGTGGCAATTGTCGAGGACAGGCGCCGCACGGGCGAACCTGGGTGCGGCGCCGCCAGGTAGTCCGGTCGTTTAATCAATTTTCTAGACACAAGAGGTACTGCTAAAAAACTCGGCCGTCGGAATACAGTGGTCTTCTTCATACGCAAAGCCTCGGCTAGCTCTTGGATTGTCAAGCGCTTATCCATCGGCAACTCCCGCAAGGCGTCGGGATCTATCTCAATCCGTTTGCGGCCGCAGTTCTTTGGCTTCTTGCTAATAACGGCACATATTCCACCACCGAGACGGCCAATCATCCATATGCGCTGCACAACTCTCACAGGCACCCTCATTTCAGCAGCCACGGCTTTGGTGACTCCACGTTTCGTAGTGCTGCCACCGTTCCTCGTTAAAAGCATGCTGTATATAGCACGGCGTTCATCGTCTGTGTAATGGGTCCTCCTTCTTCTGTTAGCAATCTTATCTGCAAACCCAATGGAAACACTAGCTAGATTAACAATAGTATACATCAATAGTTCTACCAAATAATAATACTAATATTAGTGCAATTCATACTGAGAAATCTTTTGAGCAATAAAAATATACCTACTTGGTAATATGTAAATCAGATCAGATTAACTATACATTGCCCGACAATATGCAACTATACATCAACAAATGGACGAAAGACAATCCTAGTAAAAAATCATATTCAGAAATATGGTGAATAATCTACCTGGGTTAATAAAGGAGATCACGGAGCGCACAAATCTAACTAAAATCTTTTAGAATACTGGATGTTAAGTTGTTAACACAACATAAGCATACTGAATGTTCAGACAATAGACATAAGCATACTGAATGTTCAGACAATGGATATGAGCATACTAAATGTTTAGATAATGTAATAAGATCATGGAGCACGATTCTTTGTTTAGTCAACGTCCGACAATCTAGTACAAGTACAAGAAAATTAACAACTTACTCAAGTCCAAGCCTCTGCCATTGCAGTGGGCATCCGAGACAATGCGTCCACCTCCGCCTGTGCCGTATACATTGGCGTCCGAGCCAGCCCCCACATTGCCAGCAAAGTTTCCGTGGTGACATCCTTGTCCTTCCGCCCCATCTCCTTTACCACCGTCGCCATAAGCTTGTCCGGCGACGCCTCCATGTCTCACATCCACAAGCTCTTCTTTGTCTGCTCGAGTAAGAAAATGGAGAAAATGGTTGAGCAAGGATTTGTTAACAGGAAATAAGAGTACACAGACAGGAGTACAGGACAATCTCGCACCTTGGTCGCTCTCACCACACGCTAGCCCGTAACTGAGGTCTTCGACAGTACCATCATACTCTTCTACTACTACTACCTCCTCCTCCTCCTCCTCCTCCCAGTTGATGGGTTGATTCAGATCAAATTGAGCCATTTTTTTAGAAGAGAGGAGAATCAAGAAGGTTATGGCCGAGGTACACGCAAGGGGGCGGGGGCTATAATTTATGGGGGGAGATGGAAACGAAATCCAGGCGCCCGCCCATTGTGGAGTGATTGATTTACTGGCGCAAAACATTTCGGCTTTTCGTTTACTCCGCCGGCAAAAAACATACCAATGGAGATGGAGGATGCATTGCATGCGCGAGATCCTATTTATGAGGGACCGGAGACCCATGCGACGAAGCACTTCTAGCGAGAGATTTTACTGCTCATTTTAAACGGGCGTGCGCTTCCTCGGTCATCGGTGAAAACAACCCGAGGGATCACCGGACCGGTATTGCGCCCGCAAAAGTGACGACAGATATCCAGGATAGTTACGTTTCGGAGCTCACGCGTTTGGTGCCGCCAGGTCCGGTTTTCTCTTTGCCACGGACGCGTGACATGATCTCACCCGTCCCAGCCGAGCCCACGGGGGCGGCGGCCAGCCCTCAGGATGCGACTGCCAAGGACGCACACGGATGCACCGCACATGAATGAGCACGGGTGGCCGGCGACCGGCGTCCTGAGGGCTATGCCTAATGTAGACTAAACCATCATAATCACAGGGCTCCGACCTCCGACACTATAAGATGATGATCCAATATCCCGGTGCAAAACTGTGCCGAAACTTGTATAATATCTCATAATAACACCCATGGATCTGTTTGTCACGGTTTATTAGTTTAAACACATGTTGGTTCTATGCCTAATGTACACTGTCCGGTTCATCTCTCCCCACCTATGGGCTATGGTGTGCCGAGCTCGCAACACTGTTTCTGTTTGCATAATGCTACTATATTCCCCCAAGCAATTGGGGGAACTGCCGACCAATTACAGACATCATGGACAAGAACAATCACCAATTTCATCAGAGGTCAACTGGGAATCCTCAAGGTGTCCTGCAGACAGACGGACATCTTCAACGGCTCACAAGCTAAACCTTGTGGTAGCCATTGGTAGATCCGTTCTGCCCGCCCATCTTATGGAACTCGGCCTCGATGACCTCGACGATCTTCGCGTCGTCTGGGTCGGGCTCCGGAATACTGACGTGTAACGATCCCATCTTGAGGAGCTCCTTGTGCGAAGATTGCTCAGTGGTGTGGCCGTAAAGCTCTTTATGGAAAGGATGGTCAGGGGAGAAGCAATTGTCGACATCGGCAGATGAATGCTTAGATGAGCCTGACCCTTCCCGTCGGCAGAAATGGGGGAGAGATGAGTAGTCCATAATCTACACAGTTTGAAGGAAACATGTTACTGTTCTTTCGACGTCAGGGAAAATAAATGCTGAACACGGACACAATTGTGTTCTCCACCATCCTATATTGCTACTTATATTTGTAAGTAAGAGTAATAATACTATTCAGTGATTAAGGATATATGCAAAGATAATAATACAAAACGTTAATAAAAGATATACCTGCAGAAGTTCATCTCTCCCACAACCACTCAGAACTTTAACCTTCTTTTTTGTCCTCTCTTGCAACAGAGGCTTCACAACCTACCATTATGCTCAAATGAAATTTCCATCAGCATTCACAACAAAATTTACTGCTGTAGTCTGACAACTGACTTTTGAGGGGGAAATCATTGTATTGTACCTTCCAACATGCAGAGAAAATATATGGAACATTAACTATGTAATATGTCTCTGACTTTTCAGGGTAATTCAGATCATCAACAGTTGATATTGAACTCAGCATCTGTAATCCATAATAACAAACATAAACATGTCAGGCTATCTTCCTGGAATGCAAAAGCAACATAGGCAATGAGCAACTTTACTTTGAAACACGATTATTGTGTAACAAAGTAAAAAAATAGTCCGCTCCATTTCAGTATTAGCAGTTCTATTAGTTTTTTCGCATAGTAAAATACATTAACCTGCACAGTGGAGAGGCCAACATTCAAGGTTTAAGTTGTTCCAAAAAAACCTGAATACCTAACAACCCTTTTCACGGAATGTGGTAATTATCGCTTTAATTATTAACTAACTATAGACACGCTTATTCCAGTTACGTTACCCATATACAGATGGTCATATAGCACAAGGATACTACCATAATTTTGATCACGCAAGAAACAAATTGAGGACGAAATATACTTATGATGTGTACCTTCATTTGGCTCATAGCTGACAACTTTAAACCAGTCATATCGAGAACTTTAACACAGGAGGTGATAGGGCGCCCAAACTTTTTCGTCAACGCAGGCTAAGTTGTATGTGAACAAACATAAGAAGGAGAATACATGTTAACATAAAAGATTGGAGCATTTAGTTTGATACTCACCAAAATTATGCGATCACGATATTCGTTAATCTGAATATGAGATTGCACATAGTAGTGCACCTGAAAAGGAAATAGCTTTACTTTAGTTGACAAAGTAGGAAAACAAATACTCCAGAACTAGTGTAAGTTGAGTCGTATGAGCGATACCACAAAAGTGCTACTTATTACCGCAATAAAAAAGTTCAATGTATATCGATCAAAAAGTAGTTGGCTGGATCATATAACTATCTAAATCAATAATCAAGGATCATATTATGTAAATATTAATCAATATTTTTAAGTTATATCAACTTTAACAAGATACCAACAGAAATGGGAAATATCTAGTTTCATGGATCTTTGTGGCCTACTTAACAAATAGTAAGTATGTTAGAAAGTACCGAAGCTTTGTCATACGTGCTCTGACCAACACCAATGCCAAAAACTGGAAGACCCTGCCAACCAGAGAAAAACAAATTATTAGAAGACTTTTAGCTCTCTGGATTTCAGCTAAACTGAATTAAGAACCCGACTACCAGCCTTCTATGCTTTTTCAGGGGCAGAGACTTAAGCAGTACTATATCAAGTCAACTGCAATAATCACATCTTCAAGCAAGAGAATATTGTAAGGGCGACACGCTTTGCTCAGGTTAACAAAATACTGCTAGTGTTACTAGATAGTTATACCTCCTTGGTGTATCCTGAGAGCCCAACAAGTTGTGAATGGCGTATCGATCTGTATAAATCTATTGGGAGTATAGGTCTCTGTATATGACCAATATAAACACCAATTAGCCACTAACAGAAACACTGAATGAGATATAATCAATAAGAACTGAAAATTGCATATGAATAAGAGATTTCTACCATGGCTGTTTGATCAGCATTGATTTAGGCAGATTATTATTATTATCAGATTATTACTATAATCTAGAAGGATCACTCACCTCCAATACACTATCTATTTCGTTTTGAATCCTCCAATTCAAAGAATCTACAAGCTGCAGAAATAATTTTATAATCAATTAAGCATCCAATAAATATAAGAATATCCTTTCTTCATTGGACGAGAAAACTGAGAAAGATTACCATTTTATGAGCCTTCGAAACGTTCCATTCTCTAGCCTTAAGGAAGCGCAACATTGTTTCTCTAGGATAGCCTTGGTGCACATTCTGAAATAAACAAGATATTTTTTGATTTTTTTTATTCAAGAGCAAGAATAACTTTAAAAGTTGCAGATTAAGACAAATGGACAAACATCTATCAACAAGAACAAGAAGGAAGCTTTTTGTCGCAAGCAAGTAGGGGTAGGCTAAATGGACAAAACAGCCTATACTATCCAAGTGAAGAATCAAAGATCAGCCTTTTTTAAGGTAGAAATTCATGTGTATATTTGCTCAGTCATAATATAAATACATAATATAAGTTAGGATTGGTTACAGAGGGTGGCATCTGTTGGTTACAGGGATTTTTTATTATTTATTTTGCGAGAACTTTTAGTTACTGTGTTAATTATATTGTGCTGCAGGAAGAAAGGGGTCGTGGATTCATGGTAGTGTCGCAGATGGTTGCATATATGAGAAAGAAACTTCCATAACTCGTCATTTCTACCTCGCCAGGGGCTATTTTCTATTTCTACAGTAGTAGCTATAAAAGGCTCAATAAAAGGAATATAATTCAAGGTTGCCCTGTTGGTCCACTTAAGTTTATAAAAAAATTATGAGCCTTCAACTTCGACGACCAAAAGAAAAAAAATATACGGAGCATATCACCTTTTCTGACTACTAATTGCTGGTGCAGTAGTTACAGCGACAACCAAACTAACAGTACATGTTCGTGGAGGGCTGATTATGGATGGCTAATAGCATTGGTCCCTGTGGCTGGTCTTATTTTTACCCCGGTTGGAAAATAAATATTTTTGGCTTTTAGATATTAAAAAGACTTATTTTTCTAATTTACAGTAATTGGTGAGAATCCTACACAGTTCAGTTGAATTCGGCGAGATTCTAGCATAAGTCTACCCGATGGCAGCACTAGTTGGTTCCCTCATCCCTCGATGCCGCAACAAAACGAACTAATTCTGCCCTTCTGCTGAATTCCGACTCTGTTCAATTCCCATCCATTAACCAAAAGATTCCACCTAAGAATAAATTGGTATCGCTTTAACGAAAGATTTAGCGCACATTTAACATGTTTGTTGTTATCTTTAAGAGAACATTTCATTTTACTGGTCTTTATCGAACATTTTCCCTTTTTCTGTTTGATTACGGAAGTGTCCAGATTTAGGATACAAGTCTGATTAATACTAGGGGTCAAAAAAGGGAATAGTGCCACGGCAGTTGAAACGCCATATACAACAGATAGCTGCGGACCTAATAAGTGGCAAATCAAACAATGTCCGGCGAATATCTCCAAATAAATCATCTCACTTGGTGAACTTGAGAGCATGCAAAATGCCACCCATCCATAGGGTGCAAGAAACATCATGATCCACGAGGCCAACAACGAACGTCGACCCATGCAACCGGCCAAACTCCGTTCAACATGCACAACCACTATGCAGTACTACACACGATGCCACTAGAGAACTAAAGCGCCACAGCACCCTCGCCTCACCGACCCATCGGCAAACGACAATGCACTAACTCCACTTCCCGCCTATTCGGCCATGGATCAAGCACCGCTCTCCAAACACGCCGCCACCCAACAGCTCATGACAACAACAACCATATACCTCTAGCTAGCATTTACCATTAACCGAGAGAGATGAGCTCAGAGATCAACACAGGTAGCCCATTCTGAACTAAAAGATTTAGCAGATCCTAATCATTGGACAAAGACGTAAAGTAGCTCACACCCCCTGCCCCTCACCCACACGGCCACACCGCATCAGATCAAATCTGCAGGGCACCAAGAACAACTAACCCACGGCATGATCCAATCACAGGGGCCAAGAGAATCTACGAGAACGGGCAGCAAGATCCAAGCTTTGCCCCCACAGGACAGGGCACGCACCCCAGCCAGATCCGTACCTGGAAAGTCCTCCTCAGCGGCGCCTCCACTGCAAGCAAAGAATCGGGCCGAGCAAACAGATCACGTCAGGGCGCCGCAACAACCGTGAAAGGGAACTCAAGCTGACAATCGTGACTCGAGCTGAAGCAGAGAAGGCGGGAGAGCACCACGCGCACGAACGCACCTTGATCCATGAGGATTCCGAGCTGCTCGACGGCGTCCTCGGCGGCGGCACCCATTGCGCGCCGCCGCGGGAGCTCGAGAGGCCGGCGCAGGGGCTCGATTCGGGGAGCTGGAAGACGGCGGGATCCGGGCAATTGGATGGTTCGCTCCGAGCTCTTGGTGGCGCTCTGGTTTGTGGGTGAGTGTTGTTTGCTGCTCATCAGTCACAGGCAGCCGTCTGCTGTCTCGGTGCTGAAGGGGGAAGCGTGCGTACGTCACGCTGTCTTTTTTCTCTTCTTTAGCCGCACGTCACGCTGTTAAACTTTCGCTTTACAATCGGACACGACGCAGCCAGGAAAATCAAAAGTCAATGTGTTTAGACGGTGTTTCTCCACTTATAGACTGTGATGACGACGAGGCTCTTTAGCATGCCACGTCTTTGCACGCCAGATTATGACATCACCATGAAGGGGCTGGACGAGTTCATGTAAGTTGTGAACTCCTAATTTAAGAAATTCCGCGACATTTTCTAGTATTTCATAATAAATAATTGATTTTATCTCGGTGTTTTCTGCCGCCAAGGGAAAATATATGCTTGTTTTTTTTAAGGTCAGAAAAGGGGTTCGAGCATTTTCTCTCCTCACCCCCCGTGTCGCTCCCCAGGCGACACCGGGGGCGTACCCCGCCGCCGCCACACCCACCTCCCTTCCCGGCGCCCCCCTCCGCCGCTGCCGTCGGCTCCTACGCCGAGGTGGCGGCGGCCCCCCGCTGCCAACTTTTGGTGCCGGGGGAGTTCCTTTTTTGTGGAGGCGTCGGCGTCTGCCGGATTCGGCTGGGGACGGAGATGGTGGCTCGCCGGCGTAGGGCGTCCGCGGCAGGCAACGAGGGCGTGCGGAGCGAGTTGGTGATGCTGGGGCGAGCGGAGCGTGTTGGAGGCCGGAGCGGGGCGAAAAGACGGCGTCGGGCTCGATCTGGGCCCAATCTGGGCCCGATCTGGGTCGGGAGGGCCAGGAGCTTGTGCGTGCTGAGGGTTGGGTGGCGCGGCGGCGCGGTGCAGGCAGGCTCGCCGCCGGCACGAAGAGCTCCAGGGCGACGCGAAGGTGTCGCGGAAGGAGCAGGGGCGCGGGCAACTGCTGTGCAGCGTTTCGGGCAGCAGGTATGGCGTTCGGCGGAGGTGGCCGGAGGATGCCGGGGCGGCGGCCCCGGGCTGATGAAGGTGACGACGGCGTGGTCGTCGCGCTGGCAGTGGAGTTCCTCGCCTCGGCGTGTGGTGCTGCGCAGGGGTCCTCTGGTTGGGGTTGCGGGAGGTGGTGGCGTGGGTGTCGAGGCTGGTGTGGCGGCAGCAACTGCGGCTGTCTTTTAGGCCGGGGCGGCGGCCCCGGATGCGGATACGACGGCCGTGGTCTGCGAGCGGCTTACCTGGTGCAGCTTGGGTTGTGGGTGGCCGAGTCGTGCGGCGTCGTGGCCTGGGTGTGGGCGGTGGCATGTCGGGGCGGCGGCCCCGGAAGGTGGTTCAGGTGGTTTGCGCAGGGCGTGACGGAGGGTTGGATGTCGGGGCAGCGGCTCCGAGTTTTTTCTGCTTCATCGAGGGTGTTCCTCCTTGTGTCGTGTGGGCGACAAGGCTGCTCTCGGTGCTGTTCGTCGTCGAGGCTCCCCGGTAGTGGCCGCTTTCATCTTCGACGGAGTGTCCCGTGCCTGCTCCTCCCATAGCAGTTGCGGATTCTCCTCTCCGGCAAGGGTGGATTGCTGGCCGGCTGGCCGTGGAGTGGGTGTTGTGTGGGCTTTGCCCCGTGGCGTTCGTTGTTGTCGGTGTTGGTGATTGTTGTTTGGTTTTCGCCCGGTTTCTTCCACTAATAAACCGGGCACCTTCTGCTTAATTAATATACGGGGCAAAGCTTTTGCCTCTCGTTTCAAAAAAAAAAAAAAACGTTTGTCCCTTTTTGATGTTTGTTATTTGGCTAATAAACTATTTGTGCGTTCCTTGTAGTTGATATCACTTTCATTCCTAGTATATTCCCGTCGTTACAAAGGCCCAATATGCTCATCCACATGGGGAGATTTCTTCGAAGTATCTAGCCATGAGTATGATAAACACATGGCCAAAGATTTTAGAAAATCTTGCACGAAGGTTACTTGATAGTATGTCGTTTAGGGCCCACCCGAGTGCAAGAATTTCACAACAAAAAATCAACTCAAGTTTTAGAAAAATAAATATTATGTTGTATGTTTCATATTAGACCCTTGTGCAATCTAATATCTACTCGTTACTCCACATTGTGTACATTGTTTAAAACAAGGCTTTTAGTATCCTTGCGATGGTGCCAGATAGTGCTAGAAAACAGAGATAATTACTCTCGTGTGATAATATATGAACATCACCTCGTCTAGTTGGAGTCGCTCTACATAAGTAGAAGATGGTGACATGTTTTTCATTATGAATGACTACTTGGGAGGCTATACTAAGCAAGCAGGAATGTACTAAGTTGAGGTTTGGTTGTCGCTACCTAAGTCATACAATTATGATTGTATATAGAAAGTATCAATCTGATGGGGACAACCAGTTGAGTCGCCATCGAAGCAAATGTAAGAGACAATCACAATTTTACTATTACTTGAATTCTTATATAGTGTTGTTTCACCATCCAAGAGGATCTCCAACCCTTACCATTTATTCAAAACTCTCTAAAGACTAAAATCTTGTAGAGCCATACCTATCTAACCCATCTACAGCCTAAAAATAGGAAAATGCCCCAAAACTCCCTTGTCCCCACTTTTGCAAAAAAAAAAAAAAAGGAAATGCCCCTGAATTTCCCCTCTTTGTCTCACTATCACAATTGCAGGGGCATCGGTGTACTATTCATTTTCTAGATGTGCTACAGCGTACTAGTACTGTTGTGTTTTCATCAAAAAAATGTGGCATTTTCCCCGTAACAGAAAATGTGTAAGCTTTAAATTCCTCCAGAGGACATAAGTTGCTTCCAGCTGGATCTCAGGTGTAAAATCTATGAAAACAACACAAAACTTGATAAAAACAATCAAAAAGTTTAAATGAACATCAAGATAAGTGAATTTACTAATAAATACTTGGTATAAAATACATGGACTCCACCGCCACTCCGCCTCATTTACGCAGTGTTGTGTGGTGCCTCCGCGCACAGATATTCTCGTTGTTGATCTGCACAAAAATAAACTAACGGAGCCTCGCGACGGGGCATTTCCCTCCCATCCAGCCTTCCACATCCTCACTTCCCTCACTCCGAAAGAGCCGCAAGAGAATCGCCAGACTCCCCTCCGAACTGATTGATTTGGCTAAATAGGCCACCAACGTTCTAGGTAAGGGAGGAGCCGGACCGAACATCACCAACTACAATCATTGTTTTAGGCCGGCGAAGCCGGATTTGAGGAGTTTGAGAAGGTAAGGCAATTACATAACATGCTCTATGTATCCCCGTTTGTAGATGAGAACCCGCTTTAGCTATACAACCCACACATACAAAGCACTTCGAAGGCTTTGCATTGAAGGATTTGAGGCTCTGTTCGAAAGGAATGAAACTCAAAGGAATTTACAGGATTTTGTTTTTCAGGATTTTTTTATGATGGGGGCGTTCAGAATGGAGGAAACAACACTCACGACTCCTTTCCTAAAGGGGATACTCCCTGCATTTTTCGCAAGATTCCATGAGACAATACATAAACCAAGATCAAACCAGTATACAGTTATGCACAAGGTGCACCAGCGTGGAAAGGAAGGGACATGCGTATTAGTGCGTCGTGTGCTAGTGGACAGATAAACCACCCGTTGTATGTTGCCAACCGAAATTAGAGAGCTTGTTATGTGCTGTTTTCACCATCCTAAAATACACTAGACAGCATTCATATAACAACTAGGTATTGGTGACAGCTTGAAATTAAGGAAATATCACGCATGTACAAAGTGCAGAGTATATACAGGTATGGCATGGTTGAACAATTGCAGAGATTATGTCCATGATCTGTGCGTCAACAACTGAATGATGACCCAAGCTGGCCAATCCCATACGTAAGATTCCCTATCCAATGGAACGTGACCTGACGATGATCAAACCGATAAAACGATCCGTCATACCAGAAACAAGCCAAGCGCTTTATCGATCAGGAATGCCTATACAGCTAGATCTAATCGACCGGGAAGGACACCCTTCACAGCGCGTCATGGATGATCGAGGGATCACCGTGCCCTAATTAATCATGGAGAAAAAAAGAGCGGCGGATCTCGCACGTACACGATCGAGGTTCGTAGAGAGGGAGACGGGGGCGGAGATGGAGGGAGGTTGGCGAGAGTACCTTGCGGTTGGGTTCTCGCCGCCGGCCGGGGAGAGGGAGGGAGGACGGAGAGAGAGAGAGGCGCCGCACGCGTGAGGGAGAGAGAGCGAACTCCAGGGAGAGAATGAACGGAGAGAAATCGTAAATGGGCTCCCGAGACCCTTGACTGCTTCTTCTCTGGGCCGCATTTGCGTGATGGGCTTGGCTGGGCCGGGCCTGCCGTCGTCCCTTCCTCCATTTCTCACTTGTGTCACAAAATTGGGATGACAACAATATATAAAGGATATGCTAAAATTATGCGTGATTAATAACAATATATATATAGGACATGCTAAAATTATGCTAGGATAATTAAGGCTCAAGGAGGTAGCAGAGAGAAGGATGTCTTATTTGTGGACATAAATTAGAGTGCCCATTTGTTTTTCATGCGATTTTTGTGTGTAGATAATTTGAGGGCTCAAGGAGGCAGCAGCGTTAGACGTGGGCTTCTTTTTGTGCTGGCACAATAACGTGATGTTTGCGTTGGTGTACTCGATCATACAAAATCGTGGCAATTGTCGAGGACAGGCGCCGCACGGGCGAACCTGGGTGCGGCGCCGCCAGGTAGTCCGGTCGTTTAATCAATTTTCTAGACACAAGAGGTACTGCTAAAAAACTCGGCCGTCGGAATACAGTGGTCTTCTTCATACGCAAAGCCTCGGCTAGCTCTTGGATTGTCAAGCGCTTATCCATCGGCAACTCCCGCAAGGCGTCGGGATCTATCTCAATCCGTTTGCGGCCGCAGTTCTTTGGCTTCTTGCTAATAACGGCACATATTCCACCACCGAGACGGCCAATCATCCATATGCGCTGCACAACTCTCACAGGCACCCTCATTTCAGCAGCCACGGCTTTGGTGACTCCACGTTTCGTAGTGCTGCCACCGTTCCTCGTTAAAAGCATGCTGTATATAGCACGGCGTTCATCGTCTGTGTAATGGGTCCTCCTTCTTCTGTTAGCAATCTTATCTGCAAACCCAATGGAAACACTAGCTAGATTAACAATAGTATACATCAATAGTTCTACCAAATAATAATACTAATATTAGTGCAATTCATACTGAGAAATCTTTTGAGCAATAAAAATATACCTACTTGGTAATATGTAAATCAGATCAGATTAACTATACATTGCCCGACAATATGCAACTATACATCAACAAATGGACGAAAGACAATCCTAGTAAAAAATCATATTCAGAAATATGGTGAATAATCTACCTGGGTTAATAAAGGAGATCACGGAGCGCACAAATCTAACTAAAATCTTTTAGAATACTGGATGTTAAGTTGTTAACACAACATAAGCATACTGAATGTTCAGACAATAGACATAAGCATACTGAATGTTCAGACAATGGATATGAGCATACTAAATGTTTAGATAATGTAATAAGATCATGGAGCACGATTCTTTGTTTAGTCAACGTCCGACAATCTAGTACAAGTACAAGAAAATTAACAACTTACTCAAGTCCAAGCCTCTGCCATTGCAGTGGGCATCCGAGACAATGCGTCCACCTCCGCCTGTGCCGTATACATTGGCGTCCGAGCCAGCCCCCACATTGCCAGCAAAGTTTCCGTGGTGACATCCTTGTCCTTCCGCCCCATCTCCTTTACCACCGTCGCCATAAGCTTGTCCGGCGACGCCTCCATGTCTCACATCCACAAGCTCTTCTTTGTCTGCTCGAGTAAGAAAATGGAGAAAATGGTTGAGCAAGGATTTGTTAACAGGAAATAAGAGTACACAGACAGGAGTACAGGACAATCTCGCACCTTGGTCGCTCTCACCACACGCTAGCCCGTAACTGAGGTCTTCGACAGTACCATCATACTCTTCTACTACTACTACCTCCTCCTCCTCCTCCTCCTCCCAGTTGATGGGTTGATTCAGATCAAATTGAGCCATTTTTTTAGAAGAGAGGAGAATCAAGAAGGTTATGGCCGAGGTACACGCAAGGGGGCGGGGGCTATAATTTATGGGGGGAGATGGAAACGAAATCCAGGCGCCCGCCCATTGTGGAGTGATTGATTTACTGGCGCAAAACATTTCGGCTTTTCGTTTACTCCGCCGGCAAAAAACATACCAATGGAGATGGAGGATGCATTGCATGCGCGAGATCCTATTTATGAGGGACCGGAGACCCATGCGACGAAGCACTTCTAGCGAGAGATTTTACTGCTCATTTTAAACGGGCGTGCGCTTCCTCGGTCATCGGTGAAAACAACCCGAGGGATCACCGGACCGGTATTGCGCCCGCAAAAGTGACGACAGATATCCAGGATAGTTACGTTTCGGAGCTCACGCGTTTGGTGCCGCCAGGTCCGGTTTTCTCTTTGCCACGGACGCGTGACATGATCTCACCCGTCCCAGCCGAGCCCACGGGGGCGGCGGCCAGCCCTCAGGATGCGACTGCCAAGGACGCACACGGATGCACCGCACATGAATGAGCACGGGTGGCCGGCGACCGGCGTCCTGAGGGCTATGCCTAATGTAGACTAAACCATCATAATCACAGGGCTCCGACCTCCGACACTATAAGATGATGATCCAATATCCCGGTGCAAAACTGTGCCGAAACTTGTATAATATCTCATAATAACACCCATGGATCTGTTTGTCACGGTTTATTAGTTTAAACACATGTTGGTTCTATGCCTAATGTACACTGTCCGGTTCATCTCTCCCCACCTATGGGCTATGGTGTGCCGAGCTCGCAACACTGTTTCTGTTTGCATAATGCTACTATATTCCCCCAAGCAATTGGGGGAACTGCCGACCAATTACAGACATCATGGACAAGAACAATCACCAATTTCATCAGAGGTCAACTGGGAATCCTCAAGGTGTCCTGCAGACAGACGGACATCTTCAACGGCTCACAAGCTAAACCTTGTGGTAGCCATTGGTAGATCCGTTCTGCCCGCCCATCTTATGGAACTCGGCCTCGATGACCTCGACGATCTTCGCGTCGTCTGGGTCGGGCTCCGGAATACTGACGTGTAACGATCCCATCTTGAGGAGCTCCTTGTGCGAAGATTGCTCAGTGGTGTGGCCGTAAAGCTCTTTATGGAAAGGATGGTCAGGGGAGAAGCAATTGTCGACATCGGCAGATGAATGCTTAGATGAGCCTGACCCTTCCCGTCGGCAGAAATGGGGGAGAGATGAGTAGTCCATAATCTACACAGTTTGAAGGAAACATGTTACTGTTCTTTCGACGTCAGGGAAAATAAATGCTGAACACGGACACAATTGTGTTCTCCACCATCCTATATTGCTACTTATATTTGTAAGTAAGAGTAATAATACTATTCAGTGATTAAGGATATATGCAAAGATAATAATACAAAACGTTAATAAAAGATATACCTGCAGAAGTTCATCTCTCCCACAACCACTCAGAACTTTAACCTTCTTTTTTGTCCTCTCTTGCAACAGAGGCTTCACAACCTACCATTATGCTCAAATGAAATTTCCATCAGCATTCACAACAAAATTTACTGCTGTAGTCTGACAACTGACTTTTGAGGGGGAAATCATTGTATTGTACCTTCCAACATGCAGAGAAAATATATGGAACATTAACTATGTAATATGTCTCTGACTTTTCAGGGTAATTCAGATCATCAACAGTTGATATTGAACTCAGCATCTGTAATCCATAATAACAAACATAAACATGTCAGGCTATCTTCCTGGAATGCAAAAGCAACATAGGCAATGAGCAACTTTACTTTGAAACACGATTATTGTGTAACAAAGTAAAAAAAATAGTCCGCTCCATTTCAGTATTAGCAGTTCTATTAGTTTTTTCGCATAGTAAAATACATTAACCTGCACAGTGGAGAGGCCAACATTCAAGGTTTAAGTTGTTCCAAAAAAACCTGAATACCTAACAACCCTTTTCACGGAATGTGGTAATTATCGCTTTAATTATTAACTAACTATAGACACGCTTATTCCAGTTACGTTACCCATATACAGATGGTCATATAGCACAAGGATACTACCATAATTTTGATCACGCAAGAAACAAATTGAGGACGAAATATACTTATGATGTGTACCTTCATTTGGCTCATAGCTGACAACTTTAAACCAGTCATATCGAGAACTTTAACACAGGAGGTGATAGGGCGCCCAAACTTTTTCGTCAACGCAGGCTAAGTTGTATGTGAACAAACATAAGAAGGAGAATACATGTTAACATAAAAGATTGGAGCATTTAGTTTGATACTCACCAAAATTATGCGATCACGATATTCGTTAATCTGAATATGAGATTGCACATAGTAGTGCACCTGAAAAGGAAATAGCTTTACTTTAGTTGACAAAGTAGGAAAACAAATACTCCAGAACTAGTGTAAGTTGAGTCGTATGAGCGATACCACAAAAGTGCTACTTATTACCGCAATAAAAAAGTTCAATGTATATCGATCAAAAAGTAGTTGGCTGGATCATATAACTATCTAAATCAATAATCAAGGATCATATTATGTAAATATTAATCAATATTTTTAAGTTATATCAACTTTAACAAGATACCAACAGAAATGGGAAATATCTAGTTTCATGGATCTTTGTGGCCTACTTAACAAATAGTAAGTATGTTAGAAAGTACCGAAGCTTTGTCATACGTGCTCTGACCAACACCAATGCCAAAAACTGGAAGACCCTGCCAACCAGAGAAAAACAAATTATTAGAAGACTTTTAGCTCTCTGGATTTCAGCTAAACTGAATTAAGAACCCGACTACCAGCCTTCTATGCTTTTTCAGGGGCAGAGACTTAAGCAGTACTATATCAAGTCAACTGCAATAATCACATCTTCAAGCAAGAGAATATTGTAAGGGCGACACGCTTTGCTCAGGTTAACAAAATACTGCTAGTGTTACTAGATAGTTATACCTCCTTGGTGTATCCTGAGAGCCCAACAAGTTGTGAATGGCGTATCGATCTGTATAAATCTATTGGGAGTATAGGTCTCTGTATATGACCAATATAAACACCAATTAGCCACTAACAGAAACACTGAATGAGATATAATCAATAAGAACTGAAAATTGCATATGAATAAGAGATTTCTACCATGGCTGTTTGATCAGCATTGATTTAGGCAGATTATTATTATTATCAGATTATTACTATAATCTAGAAGGATCACTCACCTCCAATACACTATCTATTTCGTTTTGAATCCTCCAATTCAAAGAATCTACAAGCTGCAGAAATAATTTTATAATCAATTAAGCATCCAATAAATATAAGAATATCCTTTCTTCATTGGACGAGAAAACTGAGAAAGATTACCATTTTATGAGCCTTCGAAACGTTCCATTCTCTAGCCTTAAGGAAGCGCAACATTGTTTCTCTAGGATAGCCTTGGTGCACATTCTGAAATAAACAAGATATTTTTTGATTTTTTTTATTCAAGAGCAAGAATAACTTTAAAAGTTGCAGATTAAGACAAATGGACAAACATCTATCAACAAGAACAAGAAGGAAGCTTTTTGTCGCAAGCAAGTAGGGGTAGGCTAAATGGACAAAACAGCCTATACTATCCAAGTGAAGAATCAAAGATCAGCCTTTTTTAAGGTAGAAATTCATGTGTATATTTGCTCAGTCATAATATAAATACATAATATAAGTTAGGATTGGTTACAGAGGGTGGCATCTGTTGGTTACAGGGATTTTTTATTATTTATTTTGCGAGAACTTTTAGTTACTGTGTTAATTATATTGTGCTGCAGGAAGAAAGGGGTCGTGGATTCATGGTAGTGTCGCAGATGGTTGCATATATGAGAAAGAAACTTCCATAACTCGTCATTTCTACCTCGCCAGGGGCTATTTTCTATTTCTACAGTAGTAGCTATAAAAGGCTCAATAAAAGGAATATAATTCAAGGTTGCCCTGTTGGTCCACTTAAGTTTATAAAAAAATTATGAGCCTTCAACTTCGACGACCAAAAGAAAAAAAATATACGGAGCATATCACCTTTTCTGACTACTAATTGCTGGTGCAGTAGTTACAGCGACAACCAAACTAACAGTACATGTTCGTGGAGGGCTGATTATGGATGGCTAATAGCATTGGTCCCTGTGGCTGGTCTTATTTTTACCCCGGTTGGAAAATAAATATTTTTGGCTTTTAGATATTAAAAAGACTTATTTTTCTAATTTACAGTAATTGGTGAGAATCCTACACAGTTCAGTTGAATTCGGCGAGATTCTAGCATAAGTCTACCCGATGGCAGCACTAGTTGGTTCCCTCATCCCTCGATGCCGCAACAAAACGAACTAATTCTGCCCTTCTGCTGAATTCCGACTCTGTTCAATTCCCACTCCATTAACCAAAAGATTCCACCTAAGAATAAATTGGTATCGCTTTAACGAAAGATTTAGCGCACATTTAACATGTTTGTTGTTATCTTTAAGAGAACATTTCATTTTACTGGTCTTTATCGAACATTTTCCCTTTTTCTGTTTGATTACGGAAGTGTCCAGATTTAGGATACAAGTCTGATTAATACTAGGGGTCAAAAAAGGGAATAGTGCCACGGCAGTTGAAACGCCATATACAACAGATAGCTGCGGACCTAATAAGTGGCAAATCAAACAATGTCCGGCGAATATCTCCAAATAAATCATCTCACTTGGTGAACTTGAGAGCATGCAAAATGCCACCCATCCATAGGGTGCAAGAAACATCATGATCCACGAGGCCAACAACGAACGTCGACCCATGCAACCGGCCAAACTCCGTTCAACATGCACAACCACTATGCAGTACTACACACGATGCCACTAGAGAACTAAAGCGCCACAGCACCCTCGCCTCACCGACCCATCGGCAAACGACAATGCACTAACTCCACTTCCCGCCTATTCGGCCATGGATCAAGCACCGCTCTCCAAACACGCCGCCACCCAACAGCTCATGACAACAACAACCATATACCTCTAGCTAGCATTTACCATTAACCGAGAGAGATGAGCTCAGAGATCAACACAGGTAGCCCATTCTGAACTAAAAGATTTAGCAGATCCTAATCATTGGACAAAGACGTAAAGTAGCTCACACCCCCTGCCCCTCACCCACACGGCCACACCGCATCAGATCAAATCTGCAGGGCACCAAGAACAACTAACCCACGGCATGATCCAATCACAGGGGCCAAGAGAATCTACGAGAACGGGCAGCAAGATCCAAGCTTTGCCCCCACAGGACAGGGCACGCACCCCAGCCAGATCCGTACCTGGAAAGTCCTCCTCAGCGGCGCCTCCACTGCAAGCAAAGAATCGGGCCGAGCAAACAGATCACGTCAGGGCGCCGCAACAACCGTGAAAGGGAACTCAAGCTGACAATCGTGACTCGAGCTGAAGCAGAGAAGGCGGGAGAGCACCACGCGCACGAACGCACCTTGATCCATGAGGATTCCGAGCTGCTCGACGGCGTCCTCGGCGGCGGCACCCATTGCGCGCCGCCGCGGGAGCTCGAGAGGCCGGCGCAGGGGCTCGATTCGGGGAGCTGGAAGACGGCGGGATCCGGGCAATTGGATGGTTCGCTCCGAGCTCTTGGTGGCGCTCTGGTTTGTGGGTGAGTGTTGTTTGCTGCTCATCAGTCACAGGCAGCCGTCTGCTGTCTCGGTGCTGAAGGGGGAAGCGTGCGTACGTCACGCTGTCTTTTTTCTCTTCTTTAGCCGCACGTCACGCTGTTAAACTTTCGCTTTACAATCGGACACGACGCAGCCAGGAAAATCAAAAGTCAATGTGTTTAGACGGTGTTTCTCCACTTATAGACTGTGATGACGACGAGGCTCTTTAGCATGCCACGTCTTTGCACGCCAGATTATGACATCACCATGAAGGGGCTGGACGAGTTCATGTAAGTTGTGAACTCCTAATTTAAGAAATTCCGCGACATTTTCTAGTATTTCATAATAAATAATTGATTTTATCTCGGTGTTTTCTGCCGCCAAGGGAAAATATATGCTTGTTTTTTTTAAGGTCAGAAAAGGGGTTCGAGCATTTTCTCTCCTCACCCCCCGTGTCGCTCCCCAGGCGACACCGGGGGCGTACCCCGCCGCCGCCACACCCACCTCCCTTCCCGGCGCCCCCCTCCGCCGCTGCCGTCGGCTCCTACGCCGAGGTGGCGGCGGCCCCCCGCTGCCAACTTTTGGTGCCGGGGGAGTTCCTTTTTTGTGGAGGCGTCGGCGTCTGCCGGATTCGGCTGGGGACGGAGATGGTGGCTCGCCGGCGTAGGGCGTCCGCGGCAGGCAACGAGGGCGTGCGGAGCGAGTTGGTGATGCTGGGGCGAGCGGAGCGTGTTGGAGGCCGGAGCGGGGCGAAAAGACGGCGTCGGGCTCGATCTGGGCCCAATCTGGGCCCGATCTGGGTCGGGAGGGCCAGGAGCTTGTGCGTGCTGAGGGTTGGGTGGCGCGGCGGCGCGGTGCAGGCAGGCTCGCCGCCGGCACGAAGAGCTCCAGGGCGACGCGAAGGTGTCGCGGAAGGAGCAGGGGCGCGGGCAACTGCTGTGCAGCGTTTCGGGCAGCAGGTATGGCGTTCGGCGGAGGTGGCCGGAGGATGCCGGGGCGGCGGCCCCGGGCTGATGAAGGTGACGACGGCGTGGTCGTCGCGCTGGCAGTGGAGTTCCTCGCCTCGGCGTGTGGTGCTGCGCAGGGGTCCTCTGGTTGGGGTTGCGGGAGGTGGTGGCGTGGGTGTCGAGGCTGGTGTGGCGGCAGCAACTGCGGCTGTCTTTTAGGCCGGGGCGGCGGCCCCGGATGCGGATACGACGGCCGTGGTCTGCGAGCGGCTTACCTGGTGCAGCTTGGGTTGTGGGTGGCCGAGTCGTGCGGCGTCGTGGCCTGGGTGTGGGCGGTGGCATGTCGGGGCGGCGGCCCCGGAAGGTGGTTCAGGTGGTTTGCGCAGGGCGTGACGGAGGGTTGGATGTCGGGGCAGCGGCTCCGAGTTTTTTCTGCTTCATCGAGGGTGTTCCTCCTTGTGTCGTGTGGGCGACAAGGCTGCTCTCGGTGCTGTTCGTCGTCGAGGCTCCCCGGTAGTGGCCGCTTTCATCTTCGACGGAGTGTCCCGTGCCTGCTCCTCCCATAGCAGTTGCGGATTCTCCTCTCCGGCAAGGGTGGATTGCTGGCCGGCTGGCCGTGGAGTGGGTGTTGTGTGGGCTTTGCCCCGTGGCGTTCGTTGTTGTCGGTGTTGGTGATTGTTGTTTGGTTTTCGCCCGGTTTCTTCCACTAATAAACCGGGCACCTTCTGCTTAATTAATATACGGGGCAAAGCTTTTGCCTCTCGTTTCAAAAAAAAAAAAAAACGTTTGTCCCTTTTTGATGTTTGTTATTTGGCTAATAAACTATTTGTGCGTTCCTTGTAGTTGATATCACTTTCATTCCTAGTATATTCCCGTCGTTACAAAGGCCCAATATGCTCATCCACATGGGGAGATTTCTTCGAAGTATCTAGCCATGAGTATGATAAACACATGGCCAAAGATTTTAGAAAATCTTGCACGAAGGTTACTTGATAGTATGTCGTTTAGGGCCCACCCGAGTGCAAGAATTTCACAACAAAAAATCAACTCAAGTTTTAGAAAAATAAATATTATGTTGTATGTTTCATATTAGACCCTTGTGCAATCTAATATCTACTCGTTACTCCACATTGTGTACATTGTTTAAAACAAGGCTTTTAGTATCCTTGCGATGGTGCCAGATAGTGCTAGAAAACAGAGATAATTACTCTCGTGTGATAATATATGAACATCACCTCGTCTAGTTGGAGTCGCTCTACATAAGTAGAAGATGGTGACATGTTTTTCATTATGAATGACTACTTGGGAGGCTATACTAAGCAAGCAGGAATGTACTAAGTTGAGGTTTGGTTGTCGCTACCTAAGTCATACAATTATGATTGTATATAGAAAGTATCAATCTGATGGGGACAACCAGTTGAGTCGCCATCGAAGCAAATGTAAGAGACAATCACAATTTTACTATTACTTGAATTCTTATATAGTGTTGTTTCACCATCCAAGAGGATCTCCAACCCTTACCATTTATTCAAAACTCTCTAAAGACTAAAATCTTGTAGAGCCATACCTATCTAACCCATCTACAGCCTAAAAATAGGAAAATGCCCCAAAACTCCCTTGTCCCCACTTTTGCAAAAAAAAAAAAAAAGGAAATGCCCCTGAATTTCCCCTCTTTGTCTCACTATCACAATTGCAGGGGCATCGGTGTACTATTCATTTTCTAGATGTGCTACAGCGTACTAGTACTGTTGTGTTTTCATCAAAAAAATGTGGCATTTTCCCCGTAACAGAAAATGTGTAAGCTTTAAATTCCTCCAGAGGACATAAGTTGCTTCCAGCTGGATCTCAGGTGTAAAATCTATGAAAACAACACAAAACTTGATAAAAACAATCAAAAAGTTTAAATGAACATCAAGATAAGTGAATTTACTAATAAATACTTGGTATAAAATACATGGACTCCACCGCCACTCCGCCTCATTTACGCAGTGTTGTGTGGTGCCTCCGCGCACAGATATTCTCGTTGTTGATCTGCACAAAAATAAACTAACGGAGCCTCGCGACGGGGCATTTCCCTCCCATCCAGCCTTCCACATCCTCACTTCCCTCACTCCGAAAGAGCCGCAAGAGAATCGCCAGACTCCCCTCCGAACTGATTGATTTGGCTAAATAGGCCACCAACGTTCTAGGTAAGGGAGGAGCCGGACCGAACATCACCAACTACAATCATTGTTTTAGGCCGGCGAAGCCGGATTTGAGGAGTTTGAGAAGGTAAGGCAATTACATAACATGCTCTATGTATCCCCGTTTGTAGATGAGAACCCGCTTTAGCTATACAACCCACACATACAAAGCACTTCGAAGGCTTTGCATTGAAGGATTTGAGGCTCTGTTCGAAAGGAATGAAACTCAAAGGAATTTACAGGATTTTGTTTTTCAGGATTTTTTTATGATGGGGGCGTTCAGAATGGAGGAAACAACACTCACGACTCCTTTCCTAAAGGGGATACTCCCTGCATTTTTCGCAAGATTCCATGAGACAATACATAAACCAAGATCAAACCAGTATACAGTTATGCACAAGGTGCACCAGCGTGGAAAGGAAGGGACATGCGTATTAGTGCGTCGTGTGCTAGTGGACAGATAAACCACCCGTTGTATGTTGCCAACCGAAATTAGAGAGCTTGTTATGTGCTGTTTTCACCATCCTAAAATACACTAGACAGCATTCATATAACAACTAGGTATTGGTGACAGCTTGAAATTAAGGAAATATCACGCATGTACAAAGTGCAGAGTATATACAGGTATGGCATGGTTGAACAATTGCAGAGATTATGTCCATGATCTGTGCGTCAACAACTGAATGATGACCCAAGCTGGCCAATCCCATACGTAAGATTCCCTATCCAATGGAACGTGACCTGACGATGATCAAACCGATAAAACGATCCGTCATACCAGAAACAAGCCAAGCGCTTTATCGATCAGGAATGCCTATACAGCTAGATCTAATCGACCGGGAAGGACACCCTTCACAGCGCGTCATGGATGATCGAGGGATCACCGTGCCCTAATTAATCATGGAGAAAAAAAGAGCGGCGGATCTCGCACGTACACGATCGAGGTTCGTAGAGAGGGAGACGGGGGCGGAGATGGAGGGAGGTTGGCGAGAGTACCTTGCGGTTGGGTTCTCGCCGCCGGCCGGGAGAGGGAGGGAGGACGGAGAGAGAGAGAGGCGCCGCACGCGTGAGGGAGAGAGAGCGAACTCCAGGGAGAGAATGAACGGAGAGAAATCGTAAATGGGCTCCCGAGACCCTTGACTGCTTCTTCTCTGGGCCGCATTTGCGTGATGGGCTTGGCTGGGCCGGGCCTGCCGTCGTCCCTTCCTCCATTTCTCACTTGTGTCACAAAATTGGGATGACAACAATATATAAAGGATATGCTAAAATTATGCGTGATTAATAACAATATATATATAGGACATGCTAAAATTATGCTAGGATAATTAAGGCTCAAGGAGGTAGCAGAGAGAAGGATGTCTTATTTGTGGACATAAATTAGAGTGCCCATTTGTTTTTCATGCGATTTTTGTGTGTAGATAATTTGAGGGCTCAAGGAGGCAGCAGCGTTAGACGTGGGCTTCTTTTTGTGCTGGCACAATAACGTGATGTTTGCGTTGGTGTACTCGATCATACAAAATCGTGGCAATTGTCGAGGACAGGCGCCGCACGGGCGAACCTGGGTGCGGCGCCGCCAGGTAGTCCGGTCGTTTAATCAATTTTCTAGACACAAGAGGTACTGCTAAAAAACTCGGCCGTCGGAATACAGTGGTCTTCTTCATACGCAAAGCCTCGGCTAGCTCTTGGATTGTCAAGCGCTTATCCATCGGCAACTCCCGCAAGGCGTCGGGATCTATCTCAATCCGTTTGCGGCCGCAGTTCTTTGGCTTCTTGCTAATAACGGCACATATTCCACCACCGAGACGGCCAATCATCCATATGCGCTGCACAACTCTCACAGGCACCCTCATTTCAGCAGCCACGGCTTTGGTGACTCCACGTTTCGTAGTGCTGCCACCGTTCCTCGTTAAAAGCATGCTGTATATAGCACGGCGTTCATCGTCTGTGTAATGGGTCCTCCTTCTTCTGTTAGCAATCTTATCTGCAAACCCAATGGAAACACTAGCTAGATTAACAATAGTATACATCAATAGTTCTACCAAATAATAATACTAATATTAGTGCAATTCATACTGAGAAATCTTTTGAGCAATAAAAATATACCTACTTGGTAATATGTAAATCAGATCAGATTAACTATACATTGCCCGACAATATGCAACTATACATCAACAAATGGACGAAAGACAATCCTAGTAAAAAATCATATTCAGAAATATGGTGAATAATCTACCTGGGTTAATAAAGGAGATCACGGAGCGCACAAATCTAACTAAAATCTTTTAGAATACTGGATGTTAAGTTGTTAACACAACATAAGCATACTGAATGTTCAGACAATAGACATAAGCATACTGAATGTTCAGACAATGGATATGAGCATACTAAATGTTTAGATAATGTAATAAGATCATGGAGCACGATTCTTTGTTTAGTCAACGTCCGACAATCTAGTACAAGTACAAGAAAATTAACAACTTACTCAAGTCCAAGCCTCTGCCATTGCAGTGGGCATCCGAGACAATGCGTCCACCTCCGCCTGTGCCGTATACATTGGCGTCCGAGCCAGCCCCCACATTGCCAGCAAAGTTTCCGTGGTGACATCCTTGTCCTTCCGCCCCATCTCCTTTACCACCGTCGCCATAAGCTTGTCCGGCGACGCCTCCATGTCTCACATCCACAAGCTCTTCTTTGTCTGCTCGAGTAAGAAAATGGAGAAAATGGTTGAGCAAGGATTTGTTAACAGGAAATAAGAGTACACAGACAGGAGTACAGGACAATCTCGCACCTTGGTCGCTCTCACCACACGCTAGCCCGTAACTGAGGTCTTCGACAGTACCATCATACTCTTCTACTACTACTACCTCCTCCTCCTCCTCCTCCTCCCAGTTGATGGGTTGATTCAGATCAAATTGAGCCATTTTTTTAGAAGAGAGGAGAATCAAGAAGGTTATGGCCGAGGTACACGCAAGGGGGCGGGGGCTATAATTTATGGGGGGAGATGGAAACGAAATCCAGGCGCCCGCCCATTGTGGAGTGATTGATTTACTGGCGCAAAACATTTCGGCTTTTCGTTTACTCCGCCGGCAAAAAACATACCAATGGAGATGGAGGATGCATTGCATGCGCGAGATCCTATTTATGAGGGACCGGAGACCCATGCGACGAAGCACTTCTAGCGAGAGATTTTACTGCTCATTTTAAACGGGCGTGCGCTTCCTCGGTCATCGGTGAAAACAACCCGAGGGATCACCGGACCGGTATTGCGCCCGCAAAAGTGACGACAGATATCCAGGATAGTTACGTTTCGGAGCTCACGCGTTTGGTGCCGCCAGGTCCGGTTTTCTCTTTGCCACGGACGCGTGACATGATCTCACCCGTCCCAGCCGAGCCCACGGGGGCGGCGGCCAGCCCTCAGGATGCGACTGCCAAGGACGCACACGGTGGGGAGCTTATTCCGTTCTTGCGACAGAAGCAAGGCACAGTTCTGGATCGGGGGAAGAGATGACCAGCGGAGAAATAATAGGAGAGATTATCTGTCCTTTTGACAATGGACATTGTAAGTAAAGAGCCTTGTTTTATATTCCGTTCTTGCGACAGAAGCTTATTCCGTTCGTAAAGACCAGGTGGATTCGTAAAGACCAAACGGTGGGGAGCTTATTCCGTTCTTGCGACAGAAGCAAGGCACAGTTCTGGATCGGGGGAAGAGATGACCAGCGGAGAAATAATAGGAGAGATTATCTGTCCTTTTGACAATGGACATTGTAAGTAAAGAGCCTTGTTTTATATTCCGTTCTTGCGACAGAAGCTTATTCCGTTCGTAAAGCCAGGTGGATTCGTAAAGACCAAACGGTGGGGAGCTTATTCCGTTCTTGCGACAGAAGCAAGGCACAGTTCTGGATCGGGGGAAGAGATGACCAGCGGAGAAATAATAGGAGAGATTATCTGTCCTTTTGACAATGGACATTGTAAGTAAAGAGCCTTGTTTTATATTCCGTTCTTGCGACAGAAGCTTATTCCGTTCGTAAAGACCAGGTGGATTCGTAAAGAGCCTTGTTTTATATGTCTTGATCGGTATACTACTATACTTGTATAGTTAATGTTTTAAAGACACTAGCCCCCAAAAAGTTGAAAGCCTCTCATACTCGCAAGTTTGTATATTTGCATACCTCCAAACCCAAAATCATGGTTAAAGACTTAAAGTATGTTTCCCCGGTCCGCCGGCCCTGCCGTGGTCCTCGCCGTTCTCGGCGGCCACCGCGGCAATCACGGGGCTGCAGCTGCAGCCGCCGCCCACGTCTTCCCTGCCGTGGCAGCCGCCGCTCAGCGCCGGGCCAGCTTCGACCACCCCGGGAGGCGTCCCAATCCAGCAGGTCCGCTTCCCAGCGTCGCCATCACCGCTACTGGCCTGGCTGTCCGGATCGTCGCCTCAGCTGGTCTACACTATGGCCGGGGACCCGCCGGCGCTCACCCTAACGTCCGGCGCCACGTCAGGTTTCGCGGGTCCACACACGGGCTGTGCCGAGCCATCCAGCCATGGCGGCCATACACCGACGCCACCACGTTTCGCCAAGATCGACTTCGCCACCTACGACGGTACGGAGGACCTTCTCAACTGGCTCAACAGTGCGAGCAGTTCTTCCGCGGGCAGCGCACCCTAGCGTCGGACCGCACCTGGCTCGCCTCTTATCACCTCCGGGGCGCTGCACAGACGTGGTACTACGCCCTCGAGCAGGACGAGGGCGGCATGCCCCATTGGGAGCGCTTTCACGAGCTATGCCTCCTTCGTTTCGGGCCGCCGATCCACGGTAGCCGATTGGCGGAGCTCGGCCACCTTCCCTTCACCTCCACGGTACAGGACTTCGCCGACCGTTTCCAGGCCCTCGCATGCCACGCGCCTGGTGTGACGGGGCAGCAACGGGCCGAGCTCTTCGTTGGCGGTCTTCCGGATCACATCCGGGTGGACGTGGAGCTTCAGGGTCCCCAGGACCTCCAGACGGCCATGCACTATGCCCGCGCCTACGAGCGTCGCGCGCAGGCGCCACCGGGCCGCGGGGGCCGCTTGCCCGTCCGGCCACCCCTTTCCGTACCTGTGCCAGGCCGGCAGACCCCGGCCACCCCAGCAGCCACCGCTCCGGCCGCCACGCGGACTTTCCGTCGGCTCACCCCGGCCGAGCAGCTTGAGCGTCGTCGCCAAGGACTTTGCTTTAACTGCGACGAGCCCTGCGTGCCCGGCCATGTCTGCCCGCGACTCTTCTACTTGGAGACGGTCGACTACGTCGAGGAGGACACACCCGCCGATGGGCTCGGCGAGTTGCCACCACCAGCGGCAGGGGCGACCGCCCCTGCAACCACTAATGCGACATCGTTCGTGGTTTCGCTCCATGCGCTTGCTGGCATCCGTGACGAGCGCACTATGCTCTTGCCGGTGACGATTCACGGCCAGCGTCTGGTGGCCCTCCTGGACACGGGCTCCACGCATAACTTCCTGCCCGAGGCGACCATGCGCCGCTTAGCCCTCCAGCCGAGGGGCGGGAGCACCTTCGGGTCACGGTGGCAAATGGCGACCGCCTCCGGTGCCATGGGCTGGCGCGGAACGTGCCTATCACCATCGGCGACGAGCACTTCACCATCACGTGCGCCGGCACCGACTTGGGCTGCTTCGACTTCATCCTCGGCATCGACTTCTTGCGGACCCTCGGTCCCATCCTCTGGGACTTCGACACCTTGACGATGACCTTCTGGCGTCTGGGTCGCCGCGTCCGGTGGGAGGGTATCGGGGGGCGCCTCTCCAGCGACACCGCAGATTCAGCTTGCCGCGACCTCCACCGAGTCCGAGCACCCACTGTTGGATCACCTCCTGCAGCAGCACGGTGACCTCTTCGACAAGCCTCAGGGCCTTCCGCCCGTCCGGGAGTATGATCACCGCATCCATCTCTTGCTGGACACGGCGCCGGTTGCAGTACGGCCCTACCGCTATCCCCAGCTGCAAAAGGACGAGCTGGAGCGGCAGTGCGCGCTCATGCTCGCCGCGGGCATCATCTGCATCTCCACGTCGCCGTTCTCGGCGCCGGTCCTCCTCGTCCGCAAGTCGGACGGCACGTGGCGCTGATGACTCCCAAGTGCAGGAGATCAATTGTAGTACCTTTCGATTAGAAAAGGTTGTCGAACCCACGAGGAGCTGAAGGTATTGGTTAGTAAGATTGATAAATAAAACAATAAAAGATTCAAGTGTTTTTGGTATTTTCGGTTGTATAATTCCAATGCAGCAAGTAACAGTAGCAAGTGAAAGCTCTCAAAGAGAGAAAGCCCAATCCTCCTATGTGACAAGAGGACAAGCTCAAGTGATGTGTAACTTATATGTGGAAAACATTCGCGAGGGCGACATGGATATTGCTAGGCATAGAGATTTATTAAACAACACGTTGAATATCTTGTCAAGTTTTAATCTTCTTTGGACGGAGCCATAATTCGGTATAGCTAAATAAATAGAATACAACCCCTTATGATGGATCATGTGGCCAAGTAAATGACTGCACATGAATTATTAAGACATAATGTCCCACCATAGCATTACACTCTAAGGTCCCCAATACTAATACCCTCATAATATAACTTCATGACTCAATCTCAGGTTTACTTGTCCTCCCAAGTCTTTCTCAATTCATTATACTACGGTGTTCTCCTATGAGCCATATAGGTGAAATGTTGTGCAGTCGACGTTCGCACAACACCATCATAGAATCACATAAAAGATAAACTCTTGACAAAATACAAACACATGTTATATATAAATCATTGCCAATTCATCCTATGCCCTCAGGAACATATAGGAATTACTCACAACGTGCAAACATGATCATAATCAGTGGCATAAGATCTGAAAATATAACTTCACCCACAAATAATGACAAGTACTCAATCACAAACATGAATAGTAGCACAAGACAAGTATCTAGGGTATAGCAACTCTCAAACTATGAGGGGAACGGAGTGGATCACGGAGATGATGATGGAGATGGTGCTGGTCTTGATGGGGGTGATGATGTAGAGGCCTCCTCCCACGCCAAGGAGGAGAGGTGATGACGATGGCGATGATTTCTGAAAGGACAAGGATGTCGCCTAGAGGGGGGGGGGGGGTGAATAGGCGTTTAAAAACTTTTCTGGTTTAGTCTTGCTAATTGCGGAATAAAACTAGATGTTTAAATTAACAAGCCAACAACCTAAATAAACTATGTCACCTATGTGCACCAACAACTTATGCTAAGCAAGTCAAGCAACAAAGTGATAGCAAGATATATAACTTCACGCACGAAGGCTATCACAATGTAAATTGCATAAGTAAAGAGCTCGGGTATAGAAATAACCGAGGCACGCGGAGACGACGATGTATTCCCGAGTTCCTCCTTTTTAGGGGAGTACGTCTCGTTGGAGGGGTGTGAGTATCAAACTCAAGATGCCACAAATGGCCTCACCCTATTCTCCGATGAACCTTGCCCAAAAGCTCGATTCACCTTCCACTATTGATTTCCTTTTGGGCGGAAATCGAGTCCCTTACAACAAACTTGAGGCACAACCCACAAAAGGATCGGGAGCTCCCAAGCGGCCACAAAAGGCCTTGCACCGCCACAAAAGGCGCCACTCGCCATAAAAGGCGTCTAGGGTCCAATGACCCAAGAGTAACAAACTCACAAACTTTCACTTCCACGAATCTTCGTGGAGAGAGCAAACCGATGCACAAAAGCAATGGCAAGAGCACACGGAGTGCTCAAGTCCTTCACTCTCAAATTCCAACAAAGCAACAAATGCTTATGGGGGAATAAGAGAGGAAGAACAAAGGAGGAGAAACACCAAGAACTCCAAGATCAAGATCTACTAGGTTCCCCTCACTAAGAGGAGGAATGGATTGGTGGAAATGTAGATCTAGATCTCCTCTCTCAAATCCCTCAAAGATATGCAAGAATCATGGGAGGAATTGGGAGAGGGGCAAGCTTTCCAATGTCAACAATGGAGGAGAGAGAAGGGGAAAAACGTGCTTGGAAGAGCTAAGTGGCTGAAGGTAGGTGGAGGGGTATAAATACCCCTCCCAGAAAAAGAGCCGTTACAGCCACTTAGACCGGAGGCTCCGGACCACGGAGGCCGGAGACTCCGGCCAGTGCGGAGACTCCGGACCAAAAGTGCGGAGACTCCGGACCGGGGAGAGCAGGGAAAAACCGTTTGCAGAAAACTAACGCCGGAGACTCCGGACCACAAAAGGCCGGAGACTCCGGTCTGGGCGGAGACTCCGGGGAGACTCCGGAGCAACTCCGGTTTCAAAACAGCGGCTGCCGCCGCGAAGCTCTTCAACGCAGAAAAACCAGATGGGCCGGAAACTCCGGACCTTGAGGGCGGAAACTCCGGCCTGCCGGAAACTCCGGGGAAACTCCGGACCTACTCCGGCCTCGATACCGCAAGCGCCGTGCGCGAGGCACTTAGCCTCAAAACCAGGGGCCGGAGACTCCGGACCTAAAACCACGGAGACTCCGGACAGAAAAACCAGCAGAGCAGCAAATCCTGAAATGCAATAACTTTCTCGTCCGAACTCCAAATCAGGTGAATCCAATTGCGTTGGAAAGGTAACGACAAGAGGGGATACCACACATGGGAAGGTGTGGACCCTATCTTGAAGTGGACCGATAATATTTCCAAAGCCGAGAATGCAAACAAGTTTTCATCCGGACTCCGTTTTCAATGATCTTGGGCTTGTTCCGAAGATAATCACAAGCACTACAAGATCATGCATATACACATCATAGTCCATCATGTGAGGAGGAGACCACAAGGAGAGAGTTTGACCTCTCTAGAAACGACGAACCGGTAAAACCTCCAACATCAAAAACACCACAAGATATTCACTTGAAACCCGTTTTTGATGAACTAGAGCTTGGTATGGAGATGAACACAAGCTCTAAATTCTCACATGGATAAAAGCCAAATAAGAACCAAGAAAGATGATATGCCAAGAATGCAAAGGTTTGAGCTCTCCACAAAGATGCGATCAAGTTACTCACTTGAGAGCCCCTCTTGATAGTACGCCGTCTATCCTATAACCCGGTCTCCCACTAACAACATGAGACCGGTAAAATAGAAAACCTATCAAGATCATACCTTTGCCTTGCGCATTCCACTTGAGCTAGATGATGACGATCTTGATCTCTTCAAGTGGACCACCTTTCTTGATTGCGCTTGCTAGCACATGCTTGATGAAGACATCTCCAAATGCTCCCCCATACTCCATTATGGGAGAGCCTCGCTAAGCTCCGTCTTCAAGAATCCACTTGCGCTTCATATACTTCTTGTCTTGATATGATGATGGCTTGGAGATAAACATGAATCTTCACTCAATCTTCTTTTCCAAGCCACTCTTGCAATAAGCTCATCTCTACACATGACCATTCTTCATATATAAATCCTTGGATAGAACCTTGGTCATCATATACTCTTCTAGAGTCCAACACATGAACTCCAAACTTCTTCATGGACTCGATCTATAAAGATATCTCAATGCAAACATTAGTCCATAGAGATTGTCATTAATTACCAAAACCACACATGGGGCAACACATGCTCTTTCAATTTCCCCCTCTCTGGAGCTCCGGAGCAACAGGATCTGATCCCCCTCGGAGGGAATCAGGAGTTTCGTCGCCGCCGCGACCTCGGATGGACTAGGGAAAATTAGGGCGTAGGTTTTCGGTCGAGATGAAGGCACTGCTAAAAAGCCCCAGGCGAGGAGGTGCCCGAGGCCAATTTTGGTGGGCCCCACGCGGCCAGGTACATGGGCCGCGTGGGCCCCCTCTTTTGGCCCTCGTGGCTCTCCTCTCTTCGGTCTTCTTTCCATCGCCTTCCTTCCGATGAAAACCCTCCGTGGTATTTTTCCTTTTATTATTTGGGTTCCTGAAACTCCTGAAACAATAAAAACAAGAAAAGGGGGTTTTCTGCCCCCCAGAAATTAAATACCAAAAATAGGGACTTTGTATGAAAGTCCCCTAAATCATCTAAAACATGTAAAAACAATGATATATATGTGCATATAACATTCTAATATGCTACTCCCTCCGATCCATAATGATTGTCGTGATGTGTGTAACAATTTGTACTAGCTTAGTACGTTTTTCCACGACAATTAATTCGGACTGGAGGTAGTACTAAAGGTTGCATAAATGATGATATAAAATGCACGTATCAACTCCCCCAAGCTTAAACCTTTACGCGTCCTCGAGTAAGTAAGGACATAGATCATTACATGCATCAATGGACTTATGGTTGATAAATAAATACGAGCATTGTATCATCATCATATTCACTTGCAAGATAAGATTAATGAACAAAACTCATGCATATGAGGGCAACATAAGTAGAAACTCTAGCAATCACCCCTTATTTTTGAAAGCAAATAACCATTGTATGTTGGACAATCGAATCATATATTTTTCACATGCTTTTGCTCTCTATGGCAAGCATTATAATCTTTTATACTTTGCTGAAATTTAAAGACAAGATAAACTCTCATTGGATAACAAGTTCAAAGAAGACAAATGAAAAGATAGATAGATATAAAAATTGTTTTCAACCTTGCTTCACTAGTAACTACTGCAAACTTTAGTCATGGATATATCAATCAAGTTCCTATGCTCTATACCACCTTTATCTTACACTTTCCATGGCTAACTGAAACTTCAGGTGACTTCCTTTTCATACACATTCAAGAGCATAAGTATTGACATATCCATGATCATTAATTTGCTCAAAAGATACTAGAGTCTAACAAGAGTGTTTTATATCCTTTTCATTATCCCTTCTCAACTTTTTATCCTACAAGACAATATCTCAACTTCAAACTATTAATCCCAAGTCATATTGAATTTTACTTATTTATAATGAGATAATTCTACAATTGTCCAACATACTCAAGTTAATTAATTTCAAGGCAAGATGTGATTGAAACTCTAAATATGCCACGCTCATTTGCATGAGTGTTGCCCATAAATCTCCAAACAAGAGAATCATGGATGACACCATACTTTTAATATTCATTGATAAACCATAAGATAGAGATACATGATTATGCTCCATGAGCTCACACACGCCTAAGAGATATTGATACCTAAACGATAAAAGCAAAACACACCATGACTAGATAGATATGATAGACTGATAAAGAGAAAGACTAGGTGGAACTCCCCCAAGCTTAACGTCTTGCTAGAACTCCCTCTCTTCTTTCCAATGATGCTCATCATAAGGTTGTAGGCCTTCTCAAACTCTTTCACAGCTTCTCCAAGTTTTTGAATGAGATTCTTCTCCACCGACTCTTTGCAAGGCTTCCACTCCGGGCTTGGCACCTTCTTGTTAGGGATCTTGCGATCCCATTTACCAGGATAGTTCTCTTGGGTGGCGCGCCAGAATTCCCTGTCAATAAGAGTAGAAGCTACATTTTTGCTTGCAAGCGAGAGACTGGGAACCTTCCCTCCGGTTTGCATGCGCGCCATCTGCCTCTTGTTTCCAAGAGAGTGGTTCACCCTCACACCGGCAACAACAATGGGTGATGGAGGTGCTGTTGCCAGGGCGTGACGTCGATGGAGGGCTTGTACTCTCCTTCTTCGGCTTCTTCCTTCTTCACCTCCTCCATGTCAAGCTCGCAGTCTTCGTCATCGAAGTAGTCCTTCCTCTTCCTATTCCTCCTCCATATGGACGTGGGGCTGAGGCCCTCAAGCATCATCATCGTCGTCCATGGAGGAGCATTGGTAAGAGTCTCCCGAAGACATGGCTAAAACCTGACAGACAGAAACAGCAGAAACGAAGATCGCTCGAGGACGCTCGATGCGAGATTAGATTGACGGAGAGAGGTATATATTGAAGGTTTTTAGGTCAAGACGAAGCGTCGGGATCGAAAACGGGGCGAAAAGGGACTCCGAGGGGCAAAAGGAGTGGGCCCACGTGGCCCCTGTACCTGGCTGCGTGGGACCCCCTCTTTCCTTCCTCGGGTCTCCGCTTCGTCCAGTTTTCTTGTCCCATACGTTAATTTCCATAAAAAATGACTTCCGTAAAATATTATGCAATTCCGAGAAACTTTCCAACAGTAAGTTACCTTCTATTGATTTAGGGTTTCTGAAACTGCACGGTTTCTCAATTACCTCCTCCGGTGTTTGTAAATTCAACTCTTCCACCATTCCGGAAGCTTTTCCTGCAATATAAGGTTTAAGGCGTTGTCCATTGACTACATGAGGTTTACCTTTCATGTCACCGTGAAGACGGATGCTCCTGAACGGTACACCTCCTGTATCACTAATGGTCCCTCGCCTACTTTGAACGCAACTTTCCTGCAGAAAACTTAAAGCGAGAGTTGTATAGCAAAACTTGATCACCTACTTTGAATTCCTTCTTCTTAATTTTCTTGTCATGCCAAATTTTAACTTTTTCTTTAAACATTTTAGCATTTTCATAAGCTTCATTCTCCATTCATCTAGTAGGTCAAATCAAGAATTCTCTTTCTCCTGCAGTTTAAAATCAAAGTTCAATTGTTTAACAGCCCATCTAGCATTATGTTCTAACTCAACAGGCAAATGACAAGCTTTCCCATAAACCATTTTATAAGGAGACATTCCCATAGGATTTTTAAAAGCAGTTCTATAAGCCCATAATGCATCATTAATTTTAGTTGGCCAATCAGACTAGACTTATTCACTGTCTTTTCCAAAATGAGTTTAATTTCCCTATTACTTAATTCAACTTGTCCACTTGTTTGAGGATGATAAGGAGCAATTCTATGGTTAACATCATATTTTGCCAAAGTTTTTCTAAGAACACCATGCAAGAAATGAGAACCACCATCAGTAATTAAAAACCTAGGAACACCAAACCTGGGGAAAATGATGTCCTTGAGCATCTTCATTGCTGTGGCATGATCTGCACTTTTGGTTGGAATTGCTTCCACCCACTTTGTAACATAGTCAACTGCAACCAAAATGTGAGTATGCTTTGTCTTTGATTCTGGGAAAGGTCCCATAAAGTCAAAACCCCACACATCAAATGGTCAAGTGGCAATGAATAATTCATAGGCATTTCATTTCTCCTACCAATATTTCCTACTCTTTGACATTTATCACAAGATTTAACATATTCAGCACAATCCTTAAATAAAG
This sequence comes from Poa pratensis, assembly GCA_947311845.1. Classification (NCBI taxonomy): domain Eukaryota; kingdom Viridiplantae; phylum Streptophyta; class Magnoliopsida; order Poales; family Poaceae; genus Poa; species Poa pratensis. The sequence goes on along the minus strand of CAMZMU010000052.1, from coordinate 27,499,433 downwards.
TAGGCCAATAGAAACCAGATTGTAATACCTTTGCTCCTGTGCGATCTCCTGCATGATGCCCTCCATAGGGACTATCATGACAATCTCTTATAATAGCCTGTTGTTCATGCTCAGGTACACAACGTCTAATAATACCATCCACACTTTTCTTATAAAGGAAAGGATCATCCCAAAAATAATGTCTAAGATCATAAAGAATTTCTTTCTTTGTTGATAAGTGAAGTGTGGAGGTAAAACTTTACCAACAATAAAATTTGCATAGTTGGCAAACCAAGGAGATGCAACTTTAGCACTAGAAACATTAATTGCAAGTTGTTCATTAACAAAGCTATCATTAATAGGAATAGGATCATCAGGTATATTTTCCATCCTAGAGAGATGATCAGCTACTTGATTATCTTCCCCTTTCCTATCAACAATGTGTAAATCAAATCTTGCAATAAAGTACCCATCTTATTAATCTAGGCTTAGCATCTTTCTTATGCATCAAGTATTTAATAGCAGAATGATCAGTATGCAATTGACTTTTGAATCAGTAATGTAAGGTCTAAACTTGTCACAAGCAAACAGTACTGCTAAAAATTCTTTCTCAGTTGTAGCATAATTTCTTTGAGCAGCATCAAGTGTTCTACTAGCATAATAATAACATTCAGTTTCTTATCAACACGTTGGCCCAAAACAGCCCCAACTGCATAATCACTAGCATCACACATAATTTCAAAAGGCAATTTCCAATCAGGAGGTTGAATAATGGGAGCACTTATTAAAGCATTCTTCAAAATATTAAAGGACTCAATGCAATCATCATTAAAAGAGAAAGGAACATCCTTTTGCAAAAGATTGGTTAGAGGTTTTGATATTTTGGAGAAATCTTTAATAAACCTACGGTAAAAACCTGCATGCCCAAGAAAACTTCTTATACCTTTGATGTCCCTTGGGTATGGTAGCTTTTCAATAGCTTCTATCTTTGCTGGATCAACTTCTATTCCTTTCCAGAAATCTTATGCCCAAGCAATACCTTCAGTAACCATGAAGTGACACTTCTCCCAATTAAGAACTAAGTGTTGGTCTTCACAACGCTGCAAAACTTTGTTAAGGTTGAACAAGCAATTATCGAAGGAAGTACCATACACAGAAAAATCATCCATAAAACTTCCATTATCTTTTCAATATAATCAGCAAATATAGCATTCATGCATCTTTGAAAAGTAGCAGGAGCATTACATAAACCGAATGGCATTCTCCTATAAGCAAAAGTACCATATGGGCAAGTAAAAGTGGTCTTTTCTTGATCATCCTTATGGACAGGAATTTGTGAGAAACCTGAATAACCATCTAGATAGCAAAAGTGAGAATGTTTAGATAACCTTTCTAACATTTGATCAATAAATGGCAATGGATAATGATCTTTTCGAGTTGCTTTGTTTAATTTTCTGAAATCAATACACATCCTATAACCAACAACAGTACGTTGAGCCACAAGTTCATCCTCATCATTTGGAACAACAGTCATTCCACCCTTTTTAGGAACACAATGAACAGGACTAACCCACTTACTATCAGCTATAGGATAAATGATACCAGCTTCAATAAGTCTTATTACCTCTTTCTTACCACTTCTTTCATTTTTGGATGGAGACGGCGTTGATAATCAACAACAGGTTTTGCATCTTCCTCCAATTAATTTTATGCATACATAGAGCTGGGCTTATACCTTTAAGATCATCAAGAGAGTATCCAATGGCTGGTCGGTGAGCTTTTAGCACATCAAGTAATTTCTCTTCTTCTTCTTCAGCTGAAAGGTTAGCACTAATAATGACAGGATATATGCTCTTATCATCCAAATATGCATATTTCAGATTTGCAGGCAAAGGTTTTAATTCAAAACTAGGATCCCCTTTAGGTGGTGGTAGCACTCCTAATTATCAGGTGGGATATGCAATGTAATTGTGGTGGTTGTTGCCATAATATTTGTTCCAAAGCCTCTTTTTCCTCATCATTAAATGGTTCATCTTGATTAAGCATATAACGTTCTACAACATCTGTTGAAGCTACAGCTATATGAGCAAGAGTTTCAATTAATCTTCAGAAATTGGCTCTTCACAACATGTTTATCAGCAAATTTGAAAAGTTAATTCAAGTTTTCACCAGCACATTTAATAAACACTTTCTCTTTAGCAAATTAATTTCAGCACCAACAGTACGCAAGAAAGGTCTACCAAAAATGATAGGACAAAATGAATCTTGAGGACAACCAAGCACAATAAAATCAGCAGGATATTTTATTTTGCCAACCAATACTTCAACATCTCTAACAATTCCAAATGGACTAATATATTCTTTATTAGCAAGTTGAATTGTCATACCTGTCTCTTCCATAACAATAGGATCAATATCAGGCTTGATTTCAAGATAGAAGAATATGGAATGACACTAATGCTTGATCCAATATCACATAGACCATGATAACTTGAAGTCCCAATAGAGCATGATATAACAGGTTTCCCCACCTTGGCCGAATTACCTTTGATGACTTTAGTAGCATCTTCACATAGATAAACATCAACAGGTCTTCTTCATTAAGTTGCTTGATGACAGAAATTTGAGTGTTGACTTCCACCTGTTCATATGGCTGAGAACACTTCTATTACTTTTGTTAGTAACAGCAATAAGTAAATTCTCTTTAACTTGGTTTGGATAGGGAGGTGCTTCAACATACTCCTCAATTGTCACAGATGACACCGGTTCAACCTGTTTAATAACTTTAGGAACAACAATAGATTGTTTAACAGGTTCAACATAAACTTCAAACCACTTTTTGGAACACAGATATGCTCAGCAAAAGAGCTATCAAGATTAAATTTATCACTCATATTTTTAAACAGATAGAAGTAGAGAAATTCTCTACACATGAATATCCATAATCAAAATAAGGCTCATTACCTTTATCAAGATCCCAATGTCCAGTATTTTCAGAAATAGTCTCCAATAAATTCCATGCTTCTTCTTCAGTATTATTAGTAAAACTTCCACCAGATGAATTATCCAGAATCTCCTTGTGCTTCATAGGTAGCCTCACATAAAAGTTTATCAATATAAGTTTCCTTGTAAGATCATGACAAGGATTCTTGCGAAGGAGTTCCTTCAATCTCCCCCAAGCTTGAGTAATACTCTCTCCCAGATGTGGCCAGAAATTGAATATGTAGCAGCGGTTCTCATAAGCTTCTTTAGGAAAATATTTAAGAAAGAAAACCTTCCTCAAGATATTCCAGTCAATAACCTCTTCATCCAGAGACCTGTACCAAACACGAGCATTACCAGATAAAGACAAATATAGTAACTTCTTTTTACCTCATCCTCAGGAATACCAGGAAGTCTAAATAAACCACATATGTCTTCAATTAACTCCATGTGTTCATGCAGACTTAGTTCCATCCCTGTAAATGGATTTTTCATAACTCTTTTAACATGACCCATGGGAATTTATCCCACTTTAGGTATCTCAGGCACAGTAGTTTCAACCACTTTGCAGTAGTGGCATAAGCACTTTCATATAGAGCAAGATGCAGCGAGAACGATTCATAAATGCCATAATCAATGAGATAAAACAGCAATAAACAGCTTTCAAGTTTCCTTACCAAACTTCTTACCAATAGCGCAACGCTCCCCGGCAACGGCGCCAGAAAAGTATCTTGATGACTCCCAAGTGCAGGAGATCAATTGTAGTACCTTTCAATTAGAAAAGGTTGTCGAACCCACGAGGAGCTGAAGGTATTGGTTAGTAAGATTGATAAATAAAACAATAAAAGATGCAAGTGTTTTTGGTATTTTCGGTTGTATAATTCCAATGCAGCAAGTAACAGTAGTAAGTGAAAGCTCTCAAAGGAGAAAGCCCAATCCTCTTATGTGACAAGAGGACAAGCTCAAGTGATGTGTAACTTATATGTGGAAAACGTTCCCGAGGGCGGCATGGATATGCTAGGCATAGAGATTTATTAAACAACACGTTGAATATCTTGTCAAGTTTTAATCTCTTTGGACGGAGCCATAATTCGGTATAGCCAAATAAATAGACTACAGCGATTGGATTGCTAAACACTCACCACTTCTAACCTAACCTCTCCTCCGCCTCCGCGCGGCGGCGCCCGCCGCGCCGGGGCGTCCACCCCCGCCTCTCCCCGAGCCTCCCCCGGCCCACGTCCCCTCCCGCCGCTGCCGGGGCGCCGCCCGGCAAAGTTTGGGTGGCGTGGTGGTGGCGGCGGATCTCCTCTGCCCCGATTCGGTCTGATGCGGAGGCGCCCGCTAGGAAGAGTCGGGGCAGTGCAGCGGCAGGGCGGCTCTGCTGGACGGCGGCGGACCGGCGCTGGTCGGCGGACGGCGGCGGGGGCGGGCGCGATCTGGGCCCAGGTGGGCTCGGTCGGGCCGTGACCCACTCACCGTTGGCTGCAGTGCGACGACTCCGACGGAAGAAAGCGGGTTCCTGGACTAGTACCGTGGCATGAGGAAGCCAGGATCTCGGCTCCGGGCATGGCAGTGGTGACTTCCTCCTCCACCGGAGTTGGTCGGCCGGCTAGCTGTGGCGGATCATGATCCCCCGGTTGGCCCAGCGGCGAGTTGGGATGTTGGTTGCCGTGAAAACCGAGATTTGACTTCGTTCAAACTGGCGATGGCGGCGTTTAGGCGTCGTTACCTTTCTGAAGGCGTCGCCGCTGCAGCCACCATCTACATACTCGCGCTGCTCAGGGGGAAACCCTTGGTCCGGATTCCCCGGATCGGACGATGGCGGCGCTATTCGGCGTCGCTCTTTCTCTTGGGGCATCGTTTTTGGAGCAGATGCTGGAAGGAGGTTGCAAGATGTGGAGTGGTGTTCATCTACCACATTGACGATGATGAGTCTCGGCGGCGTGGCGCAGCGGGGTCTCGACGACGAGCGTTATGATGATGAACTCGCGCAGGATGGTGGAGCTGTTTGGTACCGTGGCGGTACCAATGTCAGGCCTTGCAAGGTCACCGCGTTGATCGACACTGAAGATGGGATGGGGGAAGATGGTGCGGCTGATGGAGGATAATAACCCGGTAGGCCCATGAAGAGGGAAATGTGACCTGTCAGGAAGGAGGCCCGGTCAGGGCAGTTAGCCCTCAGCACGGCCGGGTTATGTTTCTGGGCCGGCATCTTGGCGGTGACTCGGATAAGGAAGGTGATATTCTGGAAGGTACCAGAGGCGGTTCGAGAGGCGGTTCAAGACTTGGAGTGCACGAAGAAAAAGAAGCTAAGATAGACTTGGAGTTCGGGTAGAACCCGGCTCTATTGTGTACGCGGTCAGAGGGCCCGGTATCTATATAAACCTGCCCCTGTGCCATAGCTAGCAAGACTTTCATAATCCCAAGCTTTAGGCGAGAGAAGCATCGAGAGACACACAAGCTTTGTAACCTATATCGAGATCCGGCTCTGTTGTCGTAGCCGGGTTATCGAGATCGAGACCAAGAATAATAATAAGATAGCAGGAAGTAGGTCTTTATCTCCAATGGAGAGGCGAACCTGGGTAAACCTGTGTCCCCTGCAATGCTAAACAATCTTCCCAGACGCCAGTGTCGCCTTGCCCAAAAACTTAAGCTACCCCAGAGTAGCATCTGCCGTGTTATCTACCCCACGACAGTTGGCGCCGTCTGTGGGAATCGCG
>CAMZMU010000052.1:27410574-27493549 GCA_947311845.1 Poa pratensis | reverse complement strand
GAGAGCCATCGTCGATGATTTTGGCTGGGGGCCGGAATCTGATCTACTTGAATCAGGTGATGTTATTCCAATTGGCAAATTTAATGTTTTTGTGGGCATGATTACAACTAGATCTGCTAGTGATGGAGATTATGAATCTGTGTCAGGAGCCGCCACAATTGTTCAATCTGATGGAGAGGAATCAGTTGGCACAGCTGAAGTTGAGGGTCCTGAACACGCTGGAGGAACGGCTGGATGACCCGGCAGAAATCCCGGGTGACGCGGTGGAACAAGCCGGGTCGGAATCAATCTTGCCCCTGTTTGAAGGCCGGTTTGGGTATGATGCAGAAGAAGAAGATGATGAGGAACAAGAGTCAAGTCCAAGCCCGGTTCGTAGGGTAGCGGTGTACACCGCGCCTTCGTCCAGCATGCAACCATCACCATCAGCTGTTGTTCCACCGGCCTTTACCCCGGGTCAACAGCAGCTGCCCCCAATTCTGGAGTTGGCAGAACAGAGAGTTGATGGAGAGCCGGCTTCGGTCTCAGAGGAAAGCGAGGGTACGGCAAGATACAGAAACAGTTTTGGGTTCCTGCATAACCGGGCCCAAGGAGAGGAAAGAAGTAACACAGCAGCTGCCCCGGCCTTGTTTAACAATGGCCTGGTCTTAGATCCATCAGCACTTACAAGGTTGGTTACTCCAGAAAACGCAGCAGTTAGAGCAATGGAATTGGATACAGCACGCCGAGCGTTGGAGCAGATGCGCAGGGACGCGAGGCAGAGAGGCAAGAAATAGAAGCAAGAAAGAGGCAAATAGAGGATGAGGAAAATCGTCTCAATGAGATGACCAGGGCGCACCGGAGGAGGCACCAGAGCCGGCTGGCCCCTGGAGAAAACGCTATAAACCCAGCAGTACTGTTTAGGACCCCAGAAGATCAACCAGTTGGTGTCACCCAGGTGGCTCCAGTTGTAAGGGCAGATGTAGAACCAGATAGAGGAACAGGAGCAGCTGGGGTTGCAGTGGCAACGGCGCCGGGTCTTCTCGCTGGGGTAGCCAGGGGAAATCCGGGTCTGCCGCCCAGAACACCAAGGTTTCACACGCCGGCGGGTCACTATTCAAATCCGGCGGATAACGTGTATGCAGCAACTTTGGCGCTTGATCGTATTCCATTGGGAGACACGCCAGCGGAGATTGAAGCCCGGCGCCATTGACATGTTACGCACTGCAGTTGTCCAGCAAACTCAGTATTCAAGGGAGAAAAGTGCATTGCATTCCACAACGTATCGTAGCAAGAGTCGCAATGGAGGTAACCCGCCATTGGCCGGGCCTGTAGCGGCACAGCAGCAAAACCCGCCCCAGCAAAATCAAAATCAAAACAATCAGCAGCATCAACCCGCCCCCAATTTCCATAGCTCAGCAGATAGTCAATAGATCACGCGCGGGAGAAGTGCGGCAATGCAAACCCGGTAGTACCTGCAGCAGGAGTACCACAAGGAGGACCGGGTCCTGCACCAGCCGCGTCTGCAAGCTCACCCGGTAATATCAATATTTCGGCAAGTTCTTCTAGTTTAGCCGGGCCAAAATGTCTTTCAGATTCCATTAGAGCAGAGCCTTTCCCTGAGAAGTTCAAGGAGCCAAGCAAGATATCCAATTATGAGCCCAGCATGGACCCGGCCAGCTGGTTGAGCAGTTATGAGATGGCATGTGTATACGCAATGCCACAGAGAATGTTTGTGCCAAGTACATGTATTTGATGATGAGCGATGGAGCAGCGAAGTTGTGGTTTAAAAATCTACCAGAGAAGTCCATTAATTCCTGGGATGAGTTGAAGGCGGTTTTCACCAAGCACTTTCAGGGTACGTGCAAGCGTTTGTTTTCCATTGAGGATCTTGATCGTTGTATACAGAAAAAAGGCGAGTCAGCACGTCATTGGATGGGCCGGGTCACGGAGATCCTGCACTCTTCATCTGGTATTGAGCCCAAGGATGCAATTTCATCAATGGAGAAAACTTGTAAGTATGCACCACTTGTCCAGAAGCTGGGTCGCATGAAGGAAGGGCACCGGGTTAAGCCGGTCACCATGGCAGAGTTGATGGATGCTTGCAATAGGCATGCAGCCACTGACAAGACTCAGGATGAGCCTGAGGAGGAAAGGGGAAAGGCACGGCAAATAATGGTGGAAGGAACAATAATGGCTCGGAAACAACAATAACAATAACAGAATCAGCATAAGCGAGGTCATAATGATGGAAGTTCAGAGTTAGTAGCAAACACCAATACCGGGTTTCAGAGGCAAAGGATGGACGGGAACTACAGGAAAATAGAGGTTACCAGGACAACAGGGGTTATCAGGGGAACAGTGGAAATCACAATAGTGGAGGTAGTTACCAGGGAACACGCCCAATGAGTACTGAGGAAGCTTTTAGGATGCCGTGTCCTCGCCATAGCAAGATGGGCAGACCATCCAATCATTCATTGGCACAGTGTGTGGATTTGAATAGGTGGAAAAATAATGAGGTGCAGAGAGCTCTGCAGGGAGCAAACAGAAGTGGAGGACCCGGCCAGGGTGGTAACCCGGCTGCGGGGCCTCTAACAGGAGCAAATGCGGTACCCACTGGAAACCCGGGTCAGGGTCAGAACCAGAACACGAGTAACCAAGGAGGATTTTCACAGCAGCCAAGGCAACTTGGTCAGTATCACATTTATACCAGTGGCACAACAAAAAGAGAGAGAAAGATAGTCAAAAGGGCGGTTAATACAGTGGCAGCTGGAATTCCAAGGTATTTGAGGTGGTCAGAGCATGCAATTACTTGGAGCAGAGCAGATCATCCAGAGGTGGTGGAGCACCCGGGCCTGCTTGCGCTAGTTGTTGCTCCTCAAGTTCATGGCTTCGAGTTGAAAAAGGTTTTGATGGACGGTGGCAGTAGCATCAATATTTTGTACTGGGACACGTTTGTGCGCATGGGTTGAAGGAGTCACAGTTGCAGAAAACGTCAACAATTTTTCACGGTATAGTTCCGGGAAATCAGCCACACCAGAGGGTAAAATTTCATTGGAGGTAGCTTTTGGCGAGTCTATCCATAACTTCAGATCAGAGTGGCTCACGTTTGAGGTGGTAAAGTTTCCAAGTCCATATCATGCATTGTTGGGAAGGCCGGCTTATGCCAAGTTCATGGCAAGGCCGTGTTATGTGTATCTCCAGTTGAAAATGCCGGGTCCCAATGGGATCATCACTGTTCATGGTAACAGGGAAATAGCAGCAGAGTGTGATGAAGGGGATGCAGCCCTGGCAGAGCAAACGTGTGCAAGAGAGGAGTTGAAAGCTTACAGATCAAATGTTGACCCACAGGATAACACGGCGCTCAAGAAGCCAATGACAGAAGATGATAGGGCAAAGTTTAAAGCAGCAAAGGACACAAAGATGGTGGATTTTGTGCCTGGGGATTCCTCCAAGCAGTTCGCCATAGGGACAAACTTAACTGACAAATAGGAAAGCGCGCTCATCGAGTTCATCCGTGAGAATCGGGATGTTTTTGCGTGGACACCTAGTGACATGCCAGGCATTCCAACTGAACTCGCTGAGCACCGTTTACATGTTGATCCCAAGGCTAGGCCGGTAAAACAAGGTTTGAGAAAAATGAATGCAGAAAGGAGAAAAGCAATTGGAGAGGAGATAGCCCGGCTTTTGGAGGCCGGCTTTATCATGGAAGTGTTTCATCCAGAGTGGTTAGCTAACCCGGTTTTGGTTCTGAAAAAGAATAATGAGTGGAGGATGTGTATTGATTTCACGAGCTTGAACAAGCATTGTCCCAAGGATCCGTTCGCACTGCCGCGCATTGATCAAATTGTGGATGCCGTTGCAGGTAGCGAGCTCTTGTGTTTTCTGGATGCGTATTCAGGTTATCATCAGATCAAACTTAACAAGGAAGATTGGGAGAAGACGTCGTTTATCACCCCCTTTGGTGCTTTTTGTTACAAGACCATGACTTTTGGGTTGAAGAATGCAGGAGCAACTTATCAGAGGTGTATCCAGAATTGTTTTCATGATCAGATTGGGCGCAATGTGCACGCTTATGTTGATGATGTGGTTATCAAGTCAGAAAAAGCCGGGTCATTTATTAATGACCTTGCAGAGACATTCAATGAATCACTACGAAGTGGTGTTTGGGGTTCCAGCGGGCAAGTTACTTGGTTTCATTGTGTCAGAGCGTGGAATTGAGGCAAACCCGGAAAAAATTCGTGCAATCCAGAGTTTGAAAAGGCCAGAGGAGTTGGCTGATGTTCAGAAGCTGACAGGCTGTGTGGCTGCGTTGAGCCGGTTTATTTCCCGGCTTGGAGAAAAAGCTATTCCGTTGTATAAGCTGTTGAAGAAGACAGATAACTTTGTGTGGAATCAAGAGGCAGATGAGGCCTTTGAGGCCTTGAAGAAGCAGTTGTCAAAGCGCCAGTTTTAGCGGCGCCGGGTCCCAAGGAACCCATGCTTTTGTATGTTGCAGCCGGGCCTCAAGCTGTGAGTGCCGTGGTGGTGGTTGAGCGAAAAGAGGAAGGAAAAGAGAACCCGGTACAAAGGCCGGTCTATTATGTCAGCGAGGTCCTATCAGAAGCAAAGCAGAGATACCCACATTGGCAGAAGCTAGTGTTTGGTGTTTTCATGGCTAGTAGAAAGTTGAAGCCGTATTTTCAGGAGCATCCAATTACGGTGGTCAGTTCTATTCCCTTAGCAGATATCATCAGAAACTCCGAAGCTACAGGAAGAATTGCCAAGTGGGCAATTGAAATGGGGGATTATCACATTGATTATGTGCCTCGCACAGCTATCAAGTCTCAGGCGTTGGCAGATTTTCTTAATGATTGGACACAGTTGAATGCACCACCTCTCACCCCGAGTCTCAAATCTTGGGTTATGCATTTTGACGGGTCTAAACAAGAGCAAGGTTCAGGAGCTGGAGTGGTGTTAACTTCTCCCAAAGGTGACAAGTTGAGTTATGTTTTGCAAATTCACTTTGATTGTACCAATAATGTGGCAGAGTATGAGGCCTTGTTACATGGTTTGCGTATGGCAAAGGAGATGAACATCAAGCGTATTAAGTGCTATGGGGATTCAGATCTTGTGGCGCAGCAAGTTTCAGGAACTTGGGACAGAAAAGATGCAACTATGGCGGCTTACAGGCGAGAGGTGGATAGAGTAGCTGGGTTCTTCTCAGGCTATCAGTGGATCACATTGACCGCAGGAAAAACGATGCTGCAGATGCTTTGTCAAGACTCGGCTCACGCAGAGAGCCGGTTCCACCTAACGTTTTCTTGGACGAGCTATGGGCTCCATCAGTCAAGTCCCAGGATGAGGAAGAGTTGGTAGACCCGGATTCGCAGCTGGTGGCTGTAACCCGGGAAATTCCAGAGTGGACAGAACCGTATCTTGCATATCTTTTGAGAGGGGAGTTGCCCCAGCAGGAAGTCATAGCCCGGCAGATCGTGCGCCGGTGCAAGGCCTATGTGGTCATAGATGGTGAGTTATATAAGAGAAGTGTTTCAGGGGTATATCAGAGATGTGTGTCTGGAAAGGAGGGCCGGCAAATTTGAAGGAAATTCACGAGGGAGATTGTGGTCATCATGCTTCAACTAGGTCCTTGGTTGCAAAAGCTTTCAGGCACGGTTTCTTTTGGCTCACAGCCCAGGCAGATGCAGAGCGCTTGGTGAATAGATGTGATGGATGTCAAAGGTATGCAAGACAGATTCATGTGCCGGCTCAGGAGTTGAGAACAATACCTTTGACTTGGCCCTTTGCAGTTTGGGGGCTTGATATGGTGGGTCCTTTCAGCATGTCTCCTTGTAAGAAAACCCACCTCCTCGTTGCCATTGACAAGTTTACCAAGTGGGTTGAGGTCATGCCTGTTACAAATTGTGAGGCGGCAACAGCAGTGAAGTTTTGAAGCAGATCATACACAGGTTTGGGTATCCCCATAGTATTATCACAGACAATGGTACTAATATGTCCTTGGGAGAGATGGCAAAGTTTTGTGGAAACAATGGTATACGTTTGGATGTTGCTTCTGTGGCTCATCCTCAGGCCAATGGGCAAGTTGAACGAGCTAACCAGGAGTTACTCAGAGGATTGAAACCACGTCTCCGGGTCCCGTGTCTCAGAGCCGCCGGAGCGTGGGTGGAGGAATTGCCATCAGTTGTTTGGGGAATCAATACAACACCAAACAGATCCACAAAGATGACCCCTTTCTTCATGGTGTATGGGGCAGAGGCAGTTTTGCCAAGTGATATTATTCATGACTCGCCTCGCGTGGCGGCTTACGTGGAGACAGAAAATGAGAAGACCCGGCAGGATTCTGTTGACCTGCTGGAGGAGAATAGAGAGCAAGCATTGGAAAGATCAGCAATTTATCAGCAAGATTTGAGGCGGTATCACAGCCGCCGGGTTAAAACTCGCACCTTCCAGGAAGGTGATCTAGTGTTGCGATGGGTGCAGTCCAAGGAAGGGATGCACAAGTTATCTCCTCCTTGGGAAGGGCCCTTCATCATAAGCAAGAAATTGAACAATGGTTCATACTATTTGGTGGACGCTAGAGAGAAATCAGAGACAGTCAATGACTCAACACACTCTACCTTTTCTATGGAAGAGCGTGAGAGGCCGTGGAACATTGCGCAGCTGCGCCCATATTATACTTAGCATGAAAAAGATGTATCAGATGTAACACACGATGTAACAGGCAGCAGGTTTCAGACGCGCTCTTTTCCTTACCAGGGTACCTAAGGGGACTGGAAGGTTTTTAATGAGGCGGCTTGCTGACCTAACCTTTTCTATCAATAAAGTGAAGGTTGAAAGAAATTTGTCTTGTCTCAGTTATGTTTCAGTTTTATAAGCCGGTTATTTTTCTTTGTTCTATATGTATTGTGGCAGTTCTGGGTCAAGCTTGGTCCTGGGGGCTTGTCATTGAGATAGCTAAAGTTATTTCCCCAGGACCCGGCTCATAAGTATCCCCGGGTTTCAGTTTTGGTTGCAGTTGTTTAAGTTTTTTATTTTTGAGGATGCCCAGAGAGTGCGTCCCACCAGTATTTTGGATCAATGGGGTACTGAGGCATAAGCCCTTTACTTTATAAACATTGATCCAGGTCTTGGGGGCTCTTACTGCAAAAAGTCTGTAGCTGCAATCCCAAGACCCGGCTTTTATGCCACTAGTATTCTTGGTTATCTTGCTGTGTAGCTGATGTGACTCGCACTTATATGGCCTGATTGCACACCTGGAAACTCAATCAACCATGAAGCCCATTGGGACTTGGTTTGACCCTGTTTTTCTCAGAGAAGTTGCGCCAGGATATCCATGCGAAAGCCGGCTCACAGTTAAAGAAACCAAAAGGGTCATCAAAACCACAGAAGATAAGCAATTGGATATTTCATGTCATGTGATTCCACATAGTTTCACCAAAGTTTAAAACAAGTGCAAAAGCACACATCACAGGCATGGTATCAGAATAGCTAAGTTATTACAATAAAGTGCCCAAGGGCCAATGATATAAGTTTTCTAGCAGAGACACAGCATCTGCATAAGTTAAGAGCCGGCTTCTGGAGCCGGGTTAGTGGAAGGAGTTGTAGCTGGGGTGCTCTTTGGCGCTTGCGAGTCATCCTTGGCCGTCTCTGCTTCTGCTTCCCGGGTCTTGGGGGCTCCATCAGTGCGCCAGGTGACAAGTTGAAGGGACTGGAAGTAATGTTCATCTTCATCTTCCACTGGTGCACGCGCTGGAGGTGGCACAGTGGGAGTTGAGGAGCTTGGCGCAGCAGAAGTACTTGGAGCAGTTTTATCACCAGCAACAGATTCCTTGTAGCTTGTAGCAGGTCGATGCGTTGAGGCTCGTCGTCCACAATTTCTTTATTCGCCTCGTTGTAGCCATACTGGATGGTGTTAAGCTTCAGATTGTTGGCAATTTGGGTAGCCACGAACCGGGTCTGCTTCATAACCCGGCTGTAGGTCTTCCTGTCAAAAGGAGTGCCATCTGCATTGTACTCAGGAAAACCCGATGCCAGAGGAGCCGGGTCAAGTTGGGGATAGTAAGCTTTAGCCAAAGCTAGGCTGCGCATGGCCCCGGCCCTGCATGCAGATTTCTTCAGCAGGTGAATCCAGCCAGGCATTGTGGACAAATGGCCCAGCACTTCAGTGTAAGTGCTGGGCGGGTTTTCCCAGTTTCTTGCAGCCTTGATGACCTCGCAACTCCCAAAGTATAATTGGCGGACCAGTGTATACATGCATTTGACTTTCTCAGTTGCGGTCTTGCGGATGTTGCCATCACGTGCACCTGCAAAAGGGAAACCAGTGTCAGGCATAGTTTACATGCCGAGCTTGGAACAGACGAAAAATTTACCGGGTTTTGAGAGTATTGTGCTTACCAACAAGGGAGGCAACCATGGCAGTAATCATCTTCTTCAGGCGGGTCAGCTCGCTGGTAGCTGTATTCAATTTCTGTTGGAGGCTGGTCAGCTGCTCTTGAAAGTTTTCTTCATGCTCTTGCATGTCCCGCTTCAAGTCTGAGTTCTCCTGAGTCAAGGCAGTTATTTTTTCTTCCAGGGCTTGAAGTTTGTTTGCCCCTTCAGCCCGGGTCTCAGTCTCAGCTTTTAAGGCTCCTTGTAGCCGGGCCACTTCTTCATGGCTTGGTTCACATGTTCCTGTTAAAAAAAAAGTGCACAGTTTAGCCTCAAGTTACTAAGGAATTATTAGCCTGGAACTTGGGGGCTACAAAGTTTCAAAAGTTTGCAACAGACAAGTAAAGCCCCAGGTTGCCGCAAGCGTGCTAACCCGGTGCTTGGGGGCTACACGGGTGAAATTTTAAAATTGTTCAAGTGATTAGTCCCAGGTTGCTGTGGACAGCTAACCCGGCACTTGGGGGCTACAGTGTTGAAAAGTTTTTGTAAAGGATGTTGGCGTTTCAAGCACCAAGTTTTTCAACAAGTGATAAATTTGGAGCTTGGGGGCTAGGCAGAGTATGGTTATGCAAGAAGTAAGAAGGTAAGTAAAGTTAAAAGCACACCTGGTACCGTTTCTGAAGCAGAGAGACAAGCTCAGTCTCCAAGTTCTTATGATGAGCAAGGCGAGAAAAGTATTCCTCGCACAGAGCCGGTGTGGACATGGAGTTCAGAGTCGCCAGATCCAAAGAAGCAACCGGGTCCTTGCCCTTTGCAGAGGGATCCACCTTGATTTCTGGTGCTGTGACCTTGGCAATGGCAGTGGACACGCCAGGAGCCGGGCCTTGCTTAGACCCGGTGATCTGGACTTCTGGGTCAACTTCTTTGGTTCCAGACCCATGCCCGGGTGATTGTGCGTCTGGGCTTGGTTTTGGAGCAGCTGGGGGCTTGGTGGTGTGGCTATCACGTTCTCTGCGCCAGATTCTTCCTTCTGGGCTTGCTCTTCAACATGTACTTCCATTTGGGAAGGTTCAGCTGTAGCAGGTGGAGGAGAGGCAGCTGGAGAAGATTCCGGGTCTTCCTCCACATAGCTTTGGCACTGAAACAAAGAGGTGAATTAGTACAGAAAAGAAAAGTGTGAAAACTGAAAAGAAAGGAGAGTAGTCCTAACCCGGTATTGATGAGGAAATCCTCGGGCGTGCTAGCGCGTCCGAGGAAGAATCTGATACAGAGAACGTTTAGGACCCGGATTTTGCCAGCCAAAGGATACTTTTTGCTGGGCGTCTTCTGGATCGATTTGGCCCAGCTTGATAAAGAACATGGAGGGATACCTGTGCTCAAGTGACATGGCTTGCAGAGGACCGGGTCCGCGGTTTCTTGTTGGCTTCAGCTTCTTCTCAAGTTCCTTTTCCTGTGTTGGTATTTGAGTTTGAGATGAGTTCATCATGCAAGTTGAGAACGAGAAAATGGCACCTTTGCAATTGCAGCTCGGGTCCTCTTTTGAGGAGTGGGTGCAACAGCTTGTGGACCCGGCAATACGTCCGGAGCCGGGTCATTGGGGCCTGGAATGAGAAGAGCCGGGTTATCAGTAGAAGTGTCCTTTTTGGGGACTTCGTTGTTAATCAGCTCGAGGAAGAGCCGGCCTATGGAGTCTGGCTCACCTTCTTCTTCTTCTTCTTCTTGGTCGTCACTTTCTGTGTCCTCTTCAGCAGAGGATGTAGGGGTGTAATCTGCACTCCACCATTTGGAGTCCTGACAAAAAGAAGATATCAGTAAGATAGTTTGCAAGAAATACCGGGTTACAGTTAAAGAAGTGAGTAGATGACAAGTTGTACCGTAGGAGGTTTGTTCTTGGTGCTGAAAGGGGCGAGCCCGTTCATAGCAATATCAGTCTTCTTTTCGCCAAGGAGCCTCTTGGCGTTCTTCACGATCTGATCCTCTAACAGTGTGATTTCTGAGTAACGCATGTCGTCAGTGGTCTCTTCTGTGTATTCATGGAAGAGCCGGGTCCTGATGCTGAGAGGTTGGATGAACCAACCAACCCAGCATTTCACCAGATCAGTTCCACGAAGGCCGTGGGCTAGTAGGGCTCTGGCCCGGCAGTGGATGCCTTCAAGTGCTTCCCGCTTATCCGGGCTAGCATAGCTGTTCATCTTGAATTGTACACAAGAGGGGAATTTCTGAAGGCCGGGAATTTGGCCTCATCAGCCTCAGGAGAGGTATCCTTGCAGTAGAAGTAAGTGTTTGCCACCCCTTAGGGTGGCTGGCCAAAGCAAGAGCCGGGAAAGTGCATTCTTTGCGGCGTTGAATAGACACGCCCCCGTACGGACCAAGAGGTTGATTTTTTCGAGATGGGTTGCAATAGAAGATTTCAAGGAAAAATTCGAGAGACGGAGGTATTTGGAGATAATCCTCACAGAAAACGACGTAGTTGCTAATGTTCAAAATGGAATTGGGCGCCACATCCATGGGAGTGAGCCCGTAGTATTTAAAGACTTGGCGGAAAAAGAGGGAGCCGGGGGGCGGAGACCCCGGTCACGTGATCTAAGAGCACAATGACCTCACCTTTTTCTGGTGTGGGCCGGGTCTCCTCCCCAGGTGCGCGCCACTGGATCTCGTTCTGAGCCGGGAGTTCGCCCCGGTTCACGAAAGACTGAAGCGTGGTCTTGGTCGCACTGGACCTTGTCCAGTTCACTGGAGCGGCTGCGGGAGCCGCGGATCCAGATGCACCAGCAGCAGTACCAGAGGGTTTCTTTGTGAGCTTTTTGGCCGCACGGGGCCCTCCAGATTTTATCTTCTCTTTCGTCATGGATTTCAGCTCTGGAGAAGGACAGAGCGCAACAATGGCGTTATGAACCCTAGTTTTAGATGCGGATGTGAATAATGAAATACGGAGCCAATCTAGAAGAAATAAGGTTGGAATCGGATGCGCGGAATGGATAAAAGTAATAATCGAGGTTACCTTGGAGATTGAACGAGATTGAAGGGTGCGATTGAAGATCGGAGTTCCGGCGGCTGCGGTGGCAGTGACGCGAGCGTGAGGAGGGGATGAACGTGTGAATGGGGAAATTTACTCTGGGGGTCGTGGCCAGATATTTGTAGCCACGGTGAAAACCCTAGGGGTATTGCGGTAAAAGTGAGCGGATAAGATAAGCATCTTCTCCGGAAGTCAACGACAAACAGACAGGACAAAAGGAATATTCTTTGACTCCAGTTATGACTAGCAAGTGGCCCAGTTGAGTGAGATTTTCGCAAGTGTTGGGTGAGAGACCCGGAGACATCTGACTTAGTATGAGAAAGCCGGGTTATGGTATGACCCGCCAAGAAGAGCTGGCCCAGTTAAGCAGAAAGATAAAATAGTGCATTATGTATTTGTTGTTTTTGTATTTCAGGTGGTTAACCCGGCAAGCCAGGGTACCAGCATTGATCAAGGAAGCGACACAAAGTTGGAAGCAAAGCATGGCAACCTGGTTACCTGGTTAACCTGGGGGCTACTGATGGAGGGATAATAACCCGGTAGGCCCATGAAGAGGGAAACGTGACCTGTCAGGAAGGAGGCCCGGTCAGGGCAATTAGCCCTCAGCACGGGCCGGGTTATGTTTCTGGGCCGGCATCTTGGCGGTGACTCGGATAAGGTGATATTCTGGAAGGTACCAGAGGCGGTTCGAGAGGCGGTTCAAGACTTGGAGTGCACGAAGAATAAAGAGCTAGATAGGACTTGGAGTTCGGGTAGAACCCGGCTCTATTGTGTACGCGGTCAGAGGGCCCGGTATCTATATAAACCGGCCCCCTGTGCCATAGCTAGCAAGACTTTCATAATCCCCAAGCTTTAGGCGAGAGAAGCATCGAGAGAGACACACAAGCTTTGTAACCTAGATCGAGATCCGGCTCTGTTGTCGTATCCGGGTTATCGAGATCGAGACCAAGATTAATAATAAGATAGCAGGAAGTAGGTCTTTATCTCCAATGGAGAGGCTGTGCCTGGGTAAACCTGTGTCCCCTGCAATGCTAAACAAGCTCCCAGACGCCAGTGTCGCCTTGCCCAAAAACTTAAGCTACCCCAGAGTAGCATCTGCCGTGTTATCTACCCCACGACAGCGGCGACTTCTATAACGCGCGCATGCGGTGCGCGTTGAGGGTTTGCTGGACCAATGCTCGGTTGTAGATGATGCATGTAGGTGGGAGGTCAGAGCATGCGGCTCTGATCATGGCCACCCCCATCATAGTTGTAGCGACCCTTGTTGCCGAGCGGCTGACTTCGGTTTGATCTATGTTGTATCATCTTGTAAGCTTTGTTAAATAATTGCGGATGGTTGTGTGCATTATTTTAATGCAGAGGCCGGGGATCTGCACCCCCTTATCTAAAAAAAATAGACTACAGCCCCTTATGATGGATCATGTGGCCAAGTAAATGACTGCACAAGAATTATTAAGACATAATGTCCCACCATAGCATTACACTCTAAGGTCCCCGATACTAATACCCTCATAATATAACTTCATGACTCAATCTCAGGTTTACTTGTCCTCCCAAGTCTTCCTCAATTCATTATACTACGGTGTTCTCCTATGAGCCCATATAGGTGAAGTGTTGTGTAGTCGACGTTCGCACAACACCATCAAAGAATCACATAAAAGATAAACTCTTGACAAAATACCAACACATGTTATATATAAATCATTGCCAATTCATCCTATGCCCTCAGGAACATATGGGAACTACTCACAACGTGCAAACATGATCATAATCAGTGGCATAAGTGGTACAACACAATCTAAAAATATAACTTCACCCACAAATAATGACAAGTACTCAATCACAAACATGAATAGTAGCAGAAGACAAGTATCTAGGGTATAGCAACTCTCAAACTATGAGGGGAATGGAGTGGATCACGGAGATGATGATGGAGATGGTGCTGGTCTTGATGGGGGTGATGATGTAGAGGCCTCCTCCCACGCCAAGGAGGAGAGGTGATGACGATGGCGATGATTTCCCCCTCTCCGGAGCTCCGGAGCAGCAGGATCTGATCCCCCTCGGAGGGAATCAGGATTTCGTCACCGCCGCGACCTCGGATGGACTAGGGAAAATTAGGGCGTAGGTTTTTGATGTTCCATGCTGTGATCCCCTCAAACGTATCTATAATTTTTGATGTTCCATGCTGTTATTATATCAATTGCTACATGTTTTGGTTACACTTCATATCATTTTTATGCATTTTCTGGGACTAACCTATTAACAAGATGCCACAGTGCCAGTTCCCTGTTTTCTGCTGTTTTTGGTTTCAGAAAATCTATTAAGGAAATATTCTTGGATTGGACGAAACAAAAGACATCGTCAATAATATCACGAGGAGATCGCGGAGTCCAAAGGGGAGTCGGAGCAGACCTACCAGGGGACCACGCCACACTAGGGCGGGCCCAGGGTGGGACCGCGCCCCCTATGGCGTGGTGGCCCCTCGGCCACCGATGCCGCCTCTTCGCCTATATATTCTCCGCGACGTGAAAACCCTATTACGGTCGATCATATTCCACGAAAAGTTCCGTTGCGGCCGTCATCGTCAATCTCAGATCGGAGGAGTTCTGAAGCTCTTCCCGGCACCCTGCCGGAGGGAGATCATCACCGGAGGGCTCTACATCACCATGCCTGCCTCCGGAGTGATGCGTGAGTAGTCCACCCCTGGACTACGGGTCCATAGCAGTAGCTAGATGGTTGTCTCTCTACCTTGTGCCTCCATGTTTAGATCTTGTGAGCTGCCTAACATGATCAAGATCATCTTATTGTAATGCTAGATGTTGTGTTTGCTGGGATCCGATGAATATTGATACCATGTTTATTCAAGTTGTTTATCTATGTGCTCTTGATCTTGCATGCTCTCCGTTGCTAGTAGATGCTTTGGCCAAGTAGATGCTTGTGACTCCAAGAGGGGTATTTATGCTCGATAGTGGGTTCAGTCTCTAGATATCTGGATCAGTGACAGAAAGGTCTAAGATGGTAGATGTGCTGTTGCTACTAGGGATAAAACATTGGTGCAGTGTCCAAGGGCACTTGTATTGATTACATTACACACTTTACTTCATGCAATAATCTGTTGTTAGCAACTTAATACTGAATGGATGCGGATGCTGCCTTGAAGGTGGATTATTTAGGCATAGATTGTTGGAATAACGGTCTATGTACTTTGTTGTAATGCCCAACTAGATTTCATAGTAGACATCTTGGCATGTATTGCATTGTTATGCCCTCTCTATTTGTCAATTGCCCAGCTGTAATTTGTTTACCCAACATGCTAGTTATCTGTTCTGAGAGAGACACCACTAGTGAACTGTGGACCCTGGTCCAATTTCCTCATACTGTTTACACAACCTGCTGCAATCATCTGTTTCCTGTTACTTGCTGTTTTTCCTGCTGTTTTCCACACCATACGTTTAACTCTTTGTTTCTGCAAGACCGGAGAGATTGACAACCTCTCTGTTTCGTGTTGGGCAAAGTTCTGGTTTGTGTCTGTGCAGATTCCACGTTGGTGCAAGCTCCCTAGCGCCAGGGGAGTCAACATCAACAACCTTCCGATAGATCATCAAGTCCTACTGGATTGATAACCTTGGGTAGATTTCTCAAGGGAAAACTTCTGCTGTCTACATCATAACCTTCCTCTTGGGGTTCACCAACACGTAGCCATCAAGCTGTTTTCTGGCGCCGTTGCCGGGGACTTGGAGGCTATTGGAAAGGGGAGTCTCTCAGTTCCAATCTCTTTACTTTGTTTTTTGTCTTGTTTTATTTTTGTTTTGCTTGCTGTTAAAAATCAAAAACCCAAAAAAATTAAATTCCTGCATCTAGTTTTTAATTTCGAGTTGCCCTGTTGCTTGTTTTAGTCTTGCTAAAATGAGTAATCCTGATAATACTGAGTGGTCTGACTTTAACAAATTCGAGTTCACAGCTTTACCTATCTTGAAACCTGAATTTTCCATGATAAACATACAAGTAGGTAGTGGCTTTGTCATAGGGGAAAACAACATTGAGCAATTTCTGAACTTTGTGAGAAAGTCTGATGACTTTAAAAAGAAATCTATAGCTGAACTTGCTCCTAATTATGAAACTGCCATAGCTTCCCTTGTTCAAATGCTAGAAGCTAGGTTTGTTAATATGCATCCTATAATGCAACACATGTTTTTAGCACTTCATGATATGAAAAATGGTGAAAAGAAAGACTTTGTGTTAGAAACTTTGCATGAAGAATTGGGAGATGTTGCTAAGGAAGCTAGAATGATATTTGCTAAGTATAAAATGTTTGATTGCTACACTGATGTTATGAAAATTCTTAGAACAAGAAGGGAAAATAGAGCTAAATATTCTAATCAACCTTTTGCTAAGAATGGTCTGAAAATTCCAATCCCCTATAAAATGATGGCATTGCATGACACTTAGAAAATAATTTTGGATGGATTGTGCCTGAAAATCTTTTTGATGAAGAGAGTGTACCTAAGAGAAAAGAAAAAGAGAACTCTGAAACTAGCATAAGTAGCATACAATGCATTGTTGATAAGACTTTTAAGCTTTCATTGTATGATCTGGATCTTGACAATACTTGATGCATCTCTTCATGCCTAGCTCAAAGGCATTAAAGAAAAGCACTTCTGGGAGATAACCCATGTTTTTATTTGCTGTTTTATTTTTGTTTTCTTGAGTCAAGGATGCTTGTTTACCTCTGTAGCAACTCCTTTGTATCTTTTATTTGCTGTTTTGTTGTGCCAAGGAGAGTTACTAATGCAAAGTTGGTTTTATTTTCGGGACTGCATTGGGACAGATTGCTGTTCGTCACCGTTTAATTCAGTAGAAAATCAGAAAAAATCGAAAAATGCTGAAATTTTTGTGCATGTTCCTGATGATGTTACGCAACTTTCATTATTTCAAAAGTTTTTCATCTGAGCATCGTAAGTGCCTCGAAAAAATTCGTCATTACAGACTGTTCTGGTTTGACAGATTCTGTCTTTTATTTTGCATTCTCTCTTTTACAAGTTTTTAAGTGGTTTCTTTTCGTGTAAAAGTGCCCACTTGAGCCTAGTAACAGTGGCTAATGTTTAAAATAGTTGGCTTGTGAGTTTTGTCTTTGCTAGAACTTTGAAGTATTATCTTTTAGTGCACTAACCTGCTAATGAGAAAAGCTGTTAAGTTTTGGTGTGAAGGAAGTTTTCAAGTGTTGATAGAGGAGAATGATATTACATGATCAAGAAGAGTGAAGAGCTTAAGCTTGGGGAGGCTTACCTCCCCAGCATATTTCAAGAAGACTCAAGCATCTAAGCTTGGGGATGCCCAAGGCATCCCCTTCTTCATCTACAAATTATCAGGTCATCTCTAATGGTGCTATATTTTTATTGCTTCATACTAGTGTACTCTTCCTTGGAGCGTCAGTGTGTTTTTGTTTTCAGTTTGTTTTGTTTGCTGTGCTATACTTGTTGGATCCTAGCATTCATGTTTGGGAGAGAGACACGCTCCACTTTTTCATTAGAATACTCTTGTGCTTCACTTATACTTGTTGAGTATTCCTGTCTAGTTGCTGTTATTATTGTTAGCTCTCAGTTTTTCATGTATCTCTTGTTAGAGCTTTCAGTTTCTTTTGAAGAAAGTACTCTCTTGCTTCACTTATATCTGTTTGGAGAGTTGTCAAATAAGTTGATTGGTGTTTGGTTGGACCAGAAAAATGCTATGCATGTGGTAGTGGTATAAAATGCTTACATGAATCTTTTTAGATCGTTGTCTTGAGTAATTTGATGCTTGCCAATTGTTTTGAGCTGTCAAGTAATTAATGTTTAAGCTTGTGCATCATGTAAGTAATGGCTATTAATGAAGAACTACTATAAGGATTTTCTGCTATAATAATCTGTTGCATAATTGGAAGTCCATAGTAGTCTAGATAATTTTTGGATGAAGGCTATGTGTTAACAAGGAAGACAGTGGGAGTCTATGGTTCGTCAAACCTTGTGTTTTATGTACACTCTTGCTATTCCAGTTGATAATGATGTTTGCTTATAATAACCTTGCTAGCCTAAACTCTGTACTAAGAGGGAATGCTTCTTGTACATCCAAAACCTTGAGCCAAATCCATGCCACCTGTGTCCACCATACCTACCTATTATGTGGTGTTTTCACCATTCCAAGTAAATTTCTTCATGTGCTATCTACTAACTACTCAAAACAATTATCCTTTTTGTGTCACTACTTGAAAAGCTCATAAGGACGTAGTAGTGAGATTTGTCATCTTCCATGCTAATTAATTTACAAGGATTGGCAGCTTCATCTGCTTCTCCACCTTTTATTTTGCATTAAAGAGCTGGTTAGTCCACCCTATAAATAAATAAATAAATAGACACTCCTCCATGGTGAATGTTGGTGGGCACCCGAGGATTCGGTTAGCCATGGTTTGTGGAAAGTAAATGGTTGGGAGGAGTGTCACCAATAAGTGCTTGTTACAAGTGCAGTCCTAAAAACTCTCGGAACCGCTCTAAAAGTTAGTTAGCCATGGAAGATGACAAGTACCTGCTATTTGATTTGTTGACACCTGTATACACCATTACCTTACAAAACAATATTTTATGCTCTCTATATGCCTTCGGGAACTACAGCTCTAGCACATGATGTTAATCCCTGCTTCCCTCTGCGAAGGGCCATTCTTTTACTTTTATGTTGAGTCAGTTTTCCCACTTCTTTCTGTCTACTTAAGCAAACATCATTGTCAACTCCAGTATAACAGTTTTTACATAACTTTGTGTTTGGTTGATCATATTCTTTGCATTGACATTATCTATATGATATACATGTTGAAAGTTGAAGCAAAAGCTGAAGCTATTATCTTCCTTTGTGTTGATACAAACACTTTCATGTTGAGAATTATTGCTGCTGTGAACTAACTATTATGTTAGACTATTATATCTCTAAATGTTTTATAGTGTTATTCATGAAAGTTTGCACTTGTGTGATCACTTATGTTTACTCTTTATTTACTTGCTTGCAAACTATAGACCATTGGCTTGGATCACTTCATTCAGATCATGTGCATTACATTGTTATTTGATCAAAGATTGTGTTGGTAGCATGTCACTTCAAAAATTATCTGTTTTTATCGTTTACCTACTCGAGGACGAGCAGGAACTAAGCTTGGGGATGCTTGATACGTCTCAAACGTATCTATAATTTTTGATGTTCCATGCTGTTATTATATCAATTGCTACATGTTTTGGTTACACTTTATATCATTTTTATGCATTTTCTGGGACTAACCTATTAACAAGATGCCACAGTGCCAGTTCCCTGTTTTCTGCTGTTTTTGGTTTCAGAAAATCTATTAAGGAAATATTCTCGGAATTGGACGAAACAAAAGACATCGTCAATAATATCACGAGGAGATCACGGAGTCCAAAGGGGAGTCGGAGCAGACCCACCAGGGGGCCACGCCACACTAGGGCGCGGCCCAGGGTGGGCCCGCGCCCCCCTATGGCGTGGTGGCCCCCCTCGGCCACCGACGCCGCCTCTTCGCCTATATATTCTCCGCGACGCGAAAACCCTATTACGGTCGATCATATTCCACGAAAAGTTCCGTCGCGGCCGTCATCGTCAATCTCAGATCGGAGGAGTTCTGAAGCTCTTCCCGGCACCCTGCCGGAGGGGAGATCATCACCGGAGGGCTCTACATCACCATGCCTGCCTCCGGAGTGATGCGTGAGTAGTCCACCCCTGGACTACGGGTCCATAGCAGTAGCTAGATGGTTGTCTCTCTACCTTGTGCCTCCATGTTTAGATCTTGTGAGCTGCCTAACATGATCAAGATCATCTTATTGTAATGCTAGATGTTGTGTTTGCTGGGATCCGATGAATATTGATACCATGTTTATTCAAGTTGTTTATCTATGTGCTCTTGATCTTGCATGCTCTCCGTTGCTAGTAGATGCTTTGGCCAAGTAGATGCTTGTGACTCCAAGAGGGGGTATTTATGCTCGATAGTGGGTTCAGTCTCTAGATATCTGGATCAGTGACAGAAAGGTCTAAGATGGTAGATGTGCTGTTGCTACTAGGGATAAAACATTGGTGCAGTGTCCAAGGGCACTTGTATTGATTACATTACACACTTTACTTCATGCAATAATCTGTTGTTAGCAACTTAATACTGAATGGATGCGGATGCTGCCTTGAAGGTGGATTATTTAGGCATAGATGTTGTTGGAATAACGGTCTATGTACTTTGTTGTAATGCCCAACTAGATTTCATAGTAGACATCTTGGCATGTATTGCATTGTTATGCCCTCTCAATTGCCCAGCTGTAATTTGTTTACCCAACATGCTAGTTATCTGTTCTGAGAGAGACACCACTAGTGAACTGTGGACCCTGGTCCAATTTCCTCATACTGTTTACACAACCTGCTGCAATCATCTGTTTCCTGTTACTTGCTGTTTTTCCTGCTGTTTTCCACACCATACGTTTAACTCTTTGTTTCTGCAAGACCGGAGAGATTGACAACCTCTCTGTTTCGTGTTGGGCAAAGTTCTGGTTTGTGTCTGTGCAGATTCCATGTTGGTGCAAGCTCCCTAGCGCCAGGGGGAGTCAACATCAACAACCTTCCGATAGATCATCAAGTCCTACTGGATTGATAACCTTGGGTAGATTTCTCAAGGGAAAACTTCTGCTGTCTACATCATAACCTTCCTCTTGGGGTTCACCAACACGTAGACATCACCGCGACCTCGGATGGACTAGGGAAAATTAGGGCGTAGGTTTTCGGGCGAGACGAAGGCACTGCTAAAAAGCCCCAGGCGAGGAGGTGCCCGAGGCAATTTTGGTGGGCCCCACGCGGCCAGGTACATGGGCCGCATGGGCCCCCCTATTTTGGCCCTCGTGGCTCTCCTCTCTTCGGTCTTCTTTCCATCGCCTTCCTTTCGATGAAAAACCTCCGAGGTATTTTTTTCTTTTATTATTTGGGTTCCTGAAACTCCTGAAACAATAAAAACAAGAAAAGGGGTTTTTTTGTCCCCCAGAAATTAAATAACAAAAATAGGGACTTTGTATGAAAGTCCCCTAAATCATCTAAAACATGTAAAAACAATGATATATCTGTGCATATAACATTCTAATATGCTACTAAAGGTTGCATAAATGATGATATAAAATGCACGTATCAGGCGCTTCTGCATCGACTACCGCGCCCTTAATGCCATGACGCTCAACGACAAGTTTCCTATTCCAGTGGTCGACGAGCTCTTCGACGAGCTACATGGGGCGCGCTTCTTCACCAAGCTCGACCTACGGTCGGGCTACCACCAGGTGCGGATGCACCCGGATGATGTCGCCAAGACGGCGCTTCAGACTCATCACGGCCACTTCGAGTTCTTGGTGATGCCTTTCGGCCTCTCCAACGCCCCAGCAACCTTTCAGGGTTTGATGAACGACGTCCTCCACCCGTACTTACGACGGTTTGTGCTCGTTTTCTTTGATGACATTCTTATCTACAGCACCTCGTGGGCGGAGCACCTTCAGCACATCTCCATCGTCTTCAACAAGCTTCGAGCGCATCATCTTCACCTTAAGCGCTCGAAGTGCTCGTTCGGGATGCCTTCGGTCGCCTACCTCGGCCACGTCATCTCGGCCGAGGGGGTGGCTATGGATGCCGACAAGGTGGCGGCCGTCGCGGCTTGGCCGACACCGCACTCGCCGTGAGCCCTTCGCGGCTTCCTGGGGCTCGCGGGGTACTACCAGAAATTTATCTAGGAGTTCGGCCTCATCGCATCCCCGCTCATGCGACTGCTGCGTCGCGACGCCTTTGCCTGGGATGACGAGGCCACAGCGGCATTCGAGGCTCTGAAGGGCCCTCACGACGGGACCCGTTCTTCAGATGTCGGACTTCGACCGCCCGTTCCTCGTGGACTGCGATGTCTCCGGTGTGGGGTTCGGCGCCGTCTTTCATCAGAGCGACGGGCCGCTCGCTTTCTTCAGCAGGCCCTTCGCCACGCGCCATCTTAAGCTCGCGGCTTACGAGCATGAGCTCATTGGCTTGGTGCAGGCGGTGCGCCACTGGCGGCCCTATCTTTGGGGCCGGTCGTTCCGGATTCGCACGGATCACTACGGCCTCGAGTTCTTATTGGACCAGAGGTTGTCTACTGTGCCGCGGCATCAGTGGATCAGCAAGCTCTTTGGCTTCGATTTAACCGTCGAGTACCGTTCGGGTCACCTTAACACCGTGGCCGACGCCCTGTCTCGCCGCGACGCCGCCCACGACACAGCCGTCGGCGATTCCGGGGGGGCGGCGCTCTGCATCCGCTCGGAGCCCACTTTCGCCCTCTTCGCCGACATCCGTCGAGCCACCGCGGCCACACCATACGCTCAGCTCCTTCGGCAACAACTTGATGTTGGAGACCTGGAGGAGCCATGGCGCCTGGCAGATGGCTTACTCCTGCATGGGCACCATGTCTTCGTGCCGGACCACGCCGACCTCCGTCACCAGGTGCTGCTGATGGCACACTCGGCGGGCCACGAGGGGGTGCAGAACCAAATAAGAAGCAAGAAAGATGATATGCCAAGAATGCAAAGGTTTGAGCTCTCCACAATGATGCGATCAAGTTACTCACTTGAGAGCCCCTCTTGATAGTACGCCGTCTATCCTATAACCCTGTCTCTTACTAACACCATGAGACCGGTAAAATAGAAACCCTATCAAGATCATACCTTTGCCTTGCGCATTCCACTTGAGCTAGATGATGACGATCTTGATCTCTTCAAGTGGACCACCTTTCTTGATTGCCCTTTGCTAGCACATGCTTGATGAAGACTTCTCCACATGCTCCCCCCATACTCCATTATGGGAGGGTCTCGCTAAAATCCGTCTTCATGTCTCCTTTGCAAGCTTCAATCAAATGATATCTTCCGAGATGGATCATATTGAGCTTGCACTTCATCTTCTCTACACATGACCATTCTTCATATAAACCCTTGAGTAGAGCATTGATCATCATGTAATCTTCTAGAGTCCAACACATGAACTCCAATCATTTCCTATGGACAA
Source organism: Poa pratensis (assembly GCA_947311845.1). Taxonomy (NCBI): domain Eukaryota; kingdom Viridiplantae; phylum Streptophyta; class Magnoliopsida; order Poales; family Poaceae; genus Poa; species Poa pratensis. The sequence continues at coordinate 27,471,120 of CAMZMU010000052.1, read as the reverse complement.
GATCTACAAGTATATCTCAAGCAAACATTAGTCCATAAGGATTGTCATTAATTACCAAAACCACGCATGGGGCAACACATGCACTTTCAATCTCCCACATTTTGGTTTATATAATGAATTAAGCAACCATGCAACACAAAGAGCAAGGATGCAAGAGCAAGAAAGGCAAATGCTTAAGAACGAAACTAAAGCATAAAACCAACTTTCTTAAAACTTAAACCCTCATGACAAGCCCAAGTTCTTCAAAAATGGTTTTTGTTTGGAAAATTTGTTTGTTCTCGGCGTTGGAAATATTACCGGTCCACCTTCGAGTTAGGGTCCACACCTCCCCATGTGTGGTATCCCCTCTATATTTGTGACCCTAAATATTTCCAACGAAATTAGATTCACCTGTTTTGGAGTTCGAACGAGAAAGTTATTGCATTTCAGGCTTTGCGGTTTTGTTGCTGCTTTTCCAGGCCGGAGTATCCGGTCTACAGGACCGGAGTCTCCGGACCCAAGGGCTTTTTCCTCGAAGTGCAGTTTTGTGGTTCAGCCCCTGCCGTAGGCCGGAGTTTCCGGCCCCAGGGGCCGGAGTCTCCGCCCCAAGCCGGAGTTTCCGGCCTCAGAGACCGGAGTCTCTGGTTGAGATGCAGGTCATCTGAAAGTGGTTCACCCCCCTGGTCCAGGCCGGAGTATTCCCCCCGCAGGGGCCGGAGTATCCACCCCAGGCCGGAGTCTCCGGTCACTTAGACCGGAGTCTCCGGTGTGAAACTGGCTGCAACGGCTCCCCTCCACCTACCTCCAGCCAGCCAGCTCTGCCCAGCACGATTTGCTTTCTCTCTCGTTCATTGTTACAAGCTCATATCTTCAATATCTCCCAATCCCTCCACCCAAACTCTTTGATCTTTGGAGGATTGAAGGAGGAGACCTAGATCTACATTTCTACCAATCCATATCTCCTCTAAGTGAGGGGAACCCTTTCGATCTAGTTCTTGAAGTTCCATTTGTTGTGTTCTTCTTTGTTCTTCCTCTCTTCTCCCCCCATAAGCATTAGTTGCTTGTGGTGGGATTCGAGAGTGAAGGATTTGAACCTTGTGCTCTTGCCATTGCTTCGTTGCATCGGTTTGTGCTCTCCACGAGGATTCGTGGAAGTTGAAAGCTTGTGAACTTGTTACTCTTGGGTCTTTGGACCCTAGACTCCCCCGTGGTGGTTGAGACCCTTGGTGGTCACTTGTAGCCGTTTGGGAGCCCCCAATCCCATTGTGGGTTGTGCCCCGGATTGTTGTTGAAAGCCGTTCGGGAGCCCCCAATCCCGTTGTGGGTTGTGACTCGGATTGTTTTTGAAAGGCTCCGGATTCCGCCTCGAAGGAATACCGATAGTGGAAGGTGAACCAAACCTTTGTGGTGCGGTTCATCGGAGAAGAAGGTGAAACCTTTGTGGTTGTTGAACCATTGTGTTGGTTCACACCTCTCCAACGAGACGTACTCCCTTAACAAGGAGGAACTCGGGAATACATCCTCGTCTCCGCGTGCCTCGGTTATTTCTATACCCGAGCTATTTACTTATGCACTTTACATTGTGATAGCCTTCGTGCTTGAAGTATTCTATTGCTATCACCTTGTTGCTTGTCTTGCTTAGCATAAGTTGTTGGTGCACATAGGTGAACCTAGTATATTTAGGTTGTTGGCTTGTTAATTTAAACACCTAGTTTTATTCCGCAATTATCAAGCCTAAACTGGAAAAGTTTAAATCGCCTATTCACCCCCCCCCTCTAGGCGACATCATTGTCCTTTCAGAAAGTCTGGGTGACAAGGGGGATAGAGTGCTCACTGCCATTCGTTGACAACAACAAACACCTCTCAAAAACTTACTTTATGCTCTCTATATGATTTCAAAAACTTAAAAAGCTCTAGCACATGATTTAATCCCTGCTTCCCTCTACGAAGGGCCTTTCTTTTACTTTTATGTTGAGTCAGTTTACCTACTTCTTTCTATCTCAGAAGCAAACACTAGTGTCAACTTTGTGTGCAACAATTCTTATATACTTACTTATTGCACTTGTTATATTACTTTGTGTTGACAATTATCCATGAGATATACATGTTGAAAGTTGAAAGAAATTGCTGAAACTTAAATCTTCCTATGTGTTGCTTCAATGCCTTTTACTTAGAATCTATTGCTTTATGAGTTAACTCTTATGCAAAACTTTTTTATGCTTGTCTTGAAAGTACTATTCATGAAAAGTTTTTGCTTATATGATTCAGTTGTTTACTCTTTATCTACTTGTTAGCAAACTATAGACCATTGCTTTGAGTCACTTCATTCATGACATGAGCCTTGCAATATTATTTGATCAAGATTGTGTGATAGCATGTCTCTTCAGAAATTATTTTGTTGTTATCGTTTTACCTACTCAAGGACGAGTAGAACTAAGCTTGGGGATGCTTGATACGTCTCCAACGTATCCATAGTTTCTGATGTTCCATGCTAATATTATATAAATTGCTACATGTTTTACTTACACTTTATATCATTTTTATGCATTTTCTGAAACTAACCTATTAACAAGATGCCACAGTGTCAGTTCCTGTTTTCTGCTGTTTTTGTATTCCAGAAAAGTTGTTCTGGAAATATTCTCAGAATTTGACGAAATAAAAGCCAAAGTCCCTATTTTTCTGACACATACACAGAGTCCGAAGGAGAGACGAACGGGGGCCGTGGGCCGCCCTCACCATATGGCGGCGCGGTCCCACCTCCTGCCGCGCCGCCACGTGGTGAGGAGGCCTCGGGCCTCCACCGACGCCGCCCCTTCGCCTATAAATTACCTTTCTCGGGACAACCTTAAACACCCGAGTCAATTTCCATGAAAAGTTCCAGAGCCGCCGCCGCCGTCAACCCTAACTCGGGAGGGTTCTGAAGCTCTTCCCGGCACCCTGCCGGAGAGGGGAATCATCACCGGAGGGCTCTACATCGCCATGCCTGCCTCCGGAGTGATGTGTGAGTAGTTCATCTTTGGACTATGGGTCCATAGCAGTAGCTAGATAGTTGTCTTCTCCTCTTGTGCCATCATGTTTAGATCTTGTGAGCTGCCTATCATGATCAAGATCATCTTATTGTAATGCTACATGCTGTGTTTGCTGGGATCCGATGAATAGTGATACTATGTCAAGTTGAATACTGATATATTATGTCTATGTCATTTATGATCTTGCATGCTCTTCGTTACTTGTTGATACTCTGGCCAAGTGGATGCTTGTGACTCCAAGAGGGAGTATTTATGCTAGATAGTGGGTTCAGTCTCCATTTAATCTGGGACAGTGACAGAAAGTTCTAAGTTTGTAAATGTGTTGTTGCCACTAGGGGTAACCTAATGATGCTTTGTCTAAGGATGAATGTGTTGTTTACATTATGCACTTTACTTAATGCAATTGTCTATTGTTTGCAACTTAATACTAGAAGGGGTACGGATGTTAAACTGAAAGTGGACTATTTAGGCACAGATGCATGTTGGATAGCGGTCTGCGTACTTTGTCGTAATGCCCAAATGAATCTCATAGTAGACATCACAACTTGCACATGCATATTATGCACTTTTCAATATTGTGAATTGCCTAGCTGTAATTTGTTTACCCAGCATGTTAGTTATTTATTATGGAGAGACACCACTAGTGAACCGTGGACCCCGGTCCATTCTTTTACATCTGAAATACAACTTACTACAATCATTGTTTTCTTTCATTCACTGCAAACAAACATCATTTTCCACACTATACGTCTAATCCTTTGTTTTCAGCAAGCCGGTGAGATTGACAACCTCATTGTTAAGTTGGGGCAAAGTATTTTGATTGTGTTGTGGGCAAGTTCCAAGTCAACCGCCAGGACCTCCCCTTCGACACCGCACTTTTTCTGGCACCATTGCTAGGAAGAGGAAGCACTCCACCAACACCACTTTTTCCGGCGCCGTTGACACCTTCAGAAGTGTCTTCATCTCCTACTGGTTCGATAACCTCAGTTTCATACTGAGGGAAAACTTGTTGTTGCACTCATCATACCTTCCTCTTGGGGTTCCGAAGGAACGTGTGTCTTTCACGTCATCACCTAACTTGCACACTAGGCACGCAATTCAAGAGAATGTCAGCCTCACCGTTGCTTGAACCTTCTGGACGTCGAGAATTCATGGTGGAGGAAGCGGTGTGGGAGTGGGGTGACACCTGAACTGGAGAACGTGTTTTTTTTGCATGTGCCGACGAAAACTATAAGAAAATGGCTTAAAATAAAAGCAAAGTGGAATCTTATATGCAAAAAAGGAAAGACGTTGGGTTCTACTCCCTCCGTTCATAAAAAATGTCTCAACCAACATCAAATTTGCATATATGTACACACTAAATTATGTCTTAATACATTCAAATTTGGAGTTTGTTGAGACATTGTTTTATAAATGGAGGGAGTAATATATAATAGTAGCAGTCAGCTTTTGTTGTAGATTTTAACTACGAGCAAATTTGTATAAAGAATGCAACAATATGAAGCCAAAAGAACTAAGAACTTACACAACACAAACTGAAGTAGTTTGTAACGAAAGGTGAAGACGTATGAAGCGATTTATTAGTGTTCATTGCACTGACATGTGGACTCCATCCTTCTTCCCCATCCCAATTCCTCTCTCTCATGTCCCGTCCTATCGCTCTTCTCACTACCCATCGCGATTCCTCTCTCTCATGTCCCGTCGCTCCGCCCGAATCCACACCCCAATCGACCAGTGGCCATAGCGACACCACTCTTCTCTCTCTCCTCTGCGGCGACGACAAGACTGGTGGAAGAGGGACATGGGAGGAGCGTGCGTTACATGACCACTTCATCGTCTCGCGGCACCAGACGCACGCAAATGGGAAGGTTGGAGAGGATACTATGTGTAGGGGCTCGTTGCGCCCTCCTCCTTATCGCGCCTGGTAGAGTTTTCTGAGGAAACATTTAAAGCGGGGAACATATATTACGGAGAAAGACCTGGTCCAGTGACCAACATAGAGAAGAATATACACATACAAACAATCAGTCTCAAGGAGGAGACTCCTCACACAAGTACGATGTTCAAACTCCATGGCACCCACATAGAAAAAACAACCCATACCGAGGAAAAACCAACACGAAGATTCATGTCACCATATGAGATATATGTGCTTCAGTAATGAATGCAGAGGCTGCCTTCACCCCCTTTCAAAAAAAATCCCTCTTTCCGCAAATAAATAATGTATCTAACACTAAAGGCATATCGATACACCCATTTGAATGCCACTTTTTTTCGGACAAAGGGAGTATTTTTTAATCTCATACGGTCATACACCTTTCTATACCGCTCCTTGTTTCCAAATTCACCGGGCAACTGGATGGTCCCTCCGAGCTCTTGGCTTCGACGTCCACTCTGGTTTGTGGGTGAGTGTTGTTTGTTGCTCGTCAGTCACAGGCAGCCGTCTGTCTCGGTGATGATGGTTTGTTGCTCGGTGCTAAAGGGGGAAGCATGCGTACGTCACACTGTTAAACTTTCGCTTTACAGAAGGAGAGCCGGAGAATCGGACACGACGCAGGATGTAGCGTACCTGCTCTTAGAAATTGGCAAGGTACCTGCGTATAGTACAAACCTCTGGATCGATTCATTTGCACACACAGTCTAAGATGAAATATCACAACATTGTATCAATTATTACACGTGGATCCAGTACTTAGGAAAATATCCTTTACAAATTGCATAGCACGAAGCTAGCTTTGAAAGAGTAAAGCAGCGGAAATAATAATCTTCATGGAGTCCTCATCCTTAGCATGTGCCACAGGCGAAAAACATGTTGGTTGTAGACTCGAAACCTTAACGAAACTCACTCGTCGTCAGAATAATCTGCAACCAATAAAATTTTGCAACAGAGTGGGTCAGAACCATTAAAAATGGATCTAGCAAGTGACACTATGTGGACACTTAATGGAATAACACTAATAGCCTATATGCATATTTGGCTGGTGGAGTTTCAAGGCTGTTTTGCATAAAAGCCAATTTTGCCTAACACTTCGTAAAACATTTTCTTCAAAAGTTGGAGACGATATGGTATAAAACCATAGTCTCATCTACCCTTGTTCACCATCAAGTTTTAATTTCGAAATTGGAATGATGAAGCCTCCGTTGAATCCTTGATCAACTGCTCAAATTGTCCGTAACCGGGGACACGGCTAAGTACTTAATTTTTAACTCTGCAGAGGTTGTGCACTTTCACCATTAGACCCAACAAACCCAAACTATCCTCAAGCACTCAAATTGTGCTAAGGAAAAGGAGAGAGTTGAGACAAGATTTTTCAGAAGCCTTGCCTCATCCCATGCTGCCTTGACCCGTTCCTTCTAACCATCTACCACCACCTGTCAAGACGGGACGAGTCCACGCAACTTAATCCATCAAGTCAGAGCCCATATGACTAATGGTTGCACGGTAACAACTTCACTTAGACAAAACATTGGCCCCTTTAATACCCTGGGTGGCAACCACAAGTGACCATCCCTTAGAGGTCACCCTAAGAGATGACACTCAACCTTTCCATCATCTTTTCAAAACCAAGTCCACCCAGGTGATAAATTACTTAGTAGAATTAAACTTTAAAGAAAACACATTTGCATAGCATCCAATAATCTACTAAGTTATCACAGGGCTTCTAGACACAACTAGTGTAAAGGTATGGTGGGTTTAGCATCTAGCAATAATACTATCCAACACATGCATATAAAGAAATACACTAAATAATGCATATAAAAATACTTAGGAATTTCATGAGGGGTGTGCCACTTGCCTTGGCAATAGGGAGTGCAGTAGTAGCAGTTGCAACAACCTTCGTCTCTCTCCGAAATTTCTAACACATCAAACAATTCACAATAAATATGCAGCCAAACAATACTTAAGAAAATATGACATGCATGAGATGCAGAATGGTACAAGGAAATTATGATGTGAATGACATACAGAACAAACTAAGATAAAAGACATAAAATAACTTAATCCAATTGGCTAAGGCAAGGTCAAGGTTGAGCAAGAATAACTTGATAAAACAACAACTTGAAAAGTTGTAAGGCTACTTCAAGTCTTCACAGGTTTGATCTTCAAAACATCTTCAACTCCTTTGTAGTTTCATTGATCTTCAATGGTCTTCAATTAGCACTCTAGAAACTTAGTCTTAAACACCAAGGACTTGGTCTATGTCCACAGTGAGACAAAACTAGAAAGAAAGAGAAGCTAGAAAGAAAGTAGTTGGTCTTCCAAGAATCTTCTCCAGACTTCATTGTAGCTTTCTCCTTGGTGTGTTGACTTCTTTGAAATTTGTGGACTTGATGGTTCTGCAGACTTGATGATGTTGGCAGCACCAAGGCTAGTCTTGAATATAACTTAGCCACCATGAAGTAGGAAGAAAAGAGAGAAAGGAAAGAAAGACTTAGAAAATTGTAGGTGGTTGGTCTTCATGAACTTCTTCTTGATTTTCTTCTAAGTACTTTTACTTCTTGGAGATGCTTCCAGAGTCTTGTTTTCTTGGCTAAGTCCTTCATTGGTTTCCACTAATTCTAACTTAGTGGTTTTCGACTAGGAGGGTCAAAAGGACTAACATGCATCCTCAATTTTTTTCTAAGGAGGAATGTCATGTAAGAAGTGCAAAATATTTCTAAGGACTAGAGATGCATGCCATGCCATGAAATTATTCTAAGTTAATGCAAGACAAGTAAGATGGTCCAAAAATGACTAAGGACCAAAGGTCAAACAATGAGTCCAAATAATTTCTAAGGAAAAGTAAACAAAACATAGTTGCTAAATTTTCTAAGGAAAATCCTTTAAAACAATAACTGATAAAATTTCTAAGGACAAACACTTAAACAATATCACTTAGAAAAATATTATAAAACAACTAAGTTTTCAGGATGCTAAATTTTCCTAAGGAGAAGATTTAGCACTATTAAGATGTTGAAATTTTTCTAAGGAAATAATGTTGTCAAAATAATTATCAAATATTTTCTAAGGAAGAAAAATACTTTGTTTGGAGAGGCAAATATTTCTAAGTACCTTTTGTAACTAAAGTGATCAGAATATGACTAAGTCATTTTATTAATCGAATATATGAAGAAAAATAATTTTAATCAATTTTTATTATTAAGATAACACCTAAAAAGCATTTAATCCATATTAATTACAAAAATCATAGAAAATACTTTTACAAAAATTGGTAGAGTATTCCTACGGCCAAATATTAACTAAACAAAAATATACCAATTGGATTTACTCCAGAATCAAATTTTAAAATCAAGTTAAGTCAATTTTACTTAAACAAACAAATTTAAAATTTGAACCAATTTGAATTTGTCAAAACATAAATTTAACTATTCCAACAATTTCTACATGTCATAAGCTTTCCAAAAATATTTTATTTACAAATTTTGAAATTATAGATTTAAAACTATAACTAAAATAATGTTTTACATGTTTCTGTAAATAAAAAGTTAGTCACGACTAAAATATAAGGTTTTATTATACCACTGTATTCTACACGTTCATACGAATCCATAGACTACAAAAACATTGAAAACGGAGTTACGGTTGATTTGATATGAATTTTACAAGATCTACATGTTTTCTGAAATCTTAACACGAGAATAGAAAAAGAATAATACACGTGGCTTCACCGGATAGGCCGGTACCCCTTCGTTTAAGTGAACATATCTGAGGCGTTGGATCAAGATCTAATGGCTGAGACGAAAACGAGCTGGGATCGGTGCTGTTCTCACCGGAAGCAGAGAAGACGACGGCGACGGCGGGTCGGACGGTGACGGCGACGGAGCTCTGGTGCTCCTCCGGCTAAGGAGACAGTGGAAAACATCGGAGGTGATCACGGCAAACTCGGTGGCGGTCTCGGCGACGTCTCCGGCTGATCCAAACGGCGGCAGCGACTGCTTTCCGAGTTCCTGTACCGGCGGCGCTCCGGCGACGATTACGGACGTCCTGGTCCATCGTTTCAAGAAAGGAAAATTTTAGGAGATTCGTAATAACGAGGGTGACAGGATTGACAAGGCTAGAGAGGTTAAAGTTGTGCGAGACGGCGGTGAAAACCTTCGAACCTCGTCAATGGCGGCGGCAGCGGTAGATCGATTGCAGCCCGAAATTAGGGCAGCCTGTCGGCTTGTTTTTGGGGAAAGTTGGGGAAAAGGTGCGTCGGGTTTTGGGGTTTATATAGACGAAGTTTCGTGGCAAATGGATAAGAAGATCATGAGAAATCGAAGATTTGGTGGGGCTGTTTGAGATACGAACGAACTCGTGTTCGTTCAGAATTGCTTCCCTGGTACGTGACGCTGATGATGGGCTGAAAATGCTGCTGTTGGGCCTGGCCACCTTCTTGGGCCAAGGCTGGCTGGCTGGTCCGTGCATGGATCGTACAGAGAACGGAATAAAAAGAAAAGGAACGAGGAAGAGAAACTAGCTAGCGACTTGTGATACTGCTAGTTGTGCAAAAAGACTTGTGCTACTGCTAGTTCAGCCAGCCCAGACTTGGCTTATAGCCAAAGCTTGCACGTACATGCATATGGCTGCCCAATGGAATTCTAGAGAGAAGAACATGAGAAGATTTTTAAAAAAAAGAAATCGATCGAGAAGAACGAAGGAAAGGAAAGAGATCGACCGATGCTATACTAGTTAGGTACTGTCGTGTATGTGCATGCCTACAGCCTGCATGTACATAGGTGTGATTAGCTGGAGAAACAAATCCGATTTTTAAAATGGAACATGCTTTGAATAATTTAAAAACTTTTATAAATATTACTGCAGGGTTTATTAAATACCCAGAGGCAATATAAAATTTTAAAACATATAGTTTAACCAAAATAAATTTAGAAATGGGCATACTTTAAATAACTTAAGCACTTTGCAAATATATTTTTAGGATATAATAAATAGCCAAAAGTTAAATATTAAAAATCAAATAATTGGAATAAAACATTTTATGAGTTGAAGGTGTCTTGGAATATATTTAAATCACCTTGCAAAAATATATATTGGGTTTTACGAAATATCTTGGATAAAAGAATTTAAACTAAATTTCAATTTTGAAATTAAAAATTACTTGGATATTTAAGCTATTAAATATTTTGAAGATGTCAAAAAGTCTTCTATTATTTGGTTTCCATTATAATTTGAATGTTTTCTTTTAATAAAAATAAAAGTTTCATTTTTTGTTGATTTTTAAACATTCTAAAATATTGAGATGTTACAGACTACACCCTTAAAAAGAATCTCGTCCCCGAGATTTGGACAAGCTGGGAACAAAAATCAAGTGATGGGAATGATTCTGATAACTAGGGAGGGTGATGAAATGCAGCTGTTGACACGGTACTGCAAAACCAGAATGCTTCCGCTGATTGGGGAGGCTAGAAAGATAGATGGGTTTGGGCAACTGGTTCTTAGGACAGTTGGGTGGGCTACGACCCTTAAAAGGAACTTTTGTTGGTAGTCTAGAAATCTTGTCTTCATCTCTTGGATACGGTTTCATCGTCCTTACTTTTTTGATATAACGTGGATTTGTAGAGATAGAAAGGTGCTAAGGAAGAATCCTACCCAAACACAACAGATCAAGACAATCCATCATCACAAACAACATCTAACAAACATCAAACCACATGGTTCACAAACAAACAATCTTGTATTGTCATACAACCTAAGTTGGTACGATCAATACACTGCACGATATCGTTGTTCTAATTAAGTGGTGGTCTCTAGTCTTTCACCTTGAGTGCTTCATTTTCTTCTTCAACTTTCTTCAAAATCTTCTAAGTGTCTGAGCTCTGAATCTGGGTTCTTCTATGGTCTTCCATGCATGTAGCGCTTCGTGTTGAATCGTAGCATTCCATATGAAGTATCAGACTCACACTTCAAATACTTGGTCATCACCAAACATGTCTTCATGTATACAAAGAGATAGGTCATCTAGAACAAGATATTTCCAGAAGGTAGATAGTAGATGAGAATACAAGAAAATAAAATGAAAAGTTTTGTTTTTAGCAAACTGAATAAAAATAGATTTTCAATCCTATGGTCAAACCTATTTCTATCCAAATCTAGGGTCTCGAATCTACAGGCAACACAGTGCTCTGATACCATCTGTAGCGTACCTGCTCTTAGAAATTGGCAAGGTACCTGCGTATAGTGCAAACCTCTGGATCGATTCATTTGCACACACAGTCTAAGATGAAATATCACAACATTGTATCAATTATTACACGTGGATCCAGTACTTAGGAAAATATCCTTTACAAATTGCATAGCACGAAGCTAGCTTTGAAAGAGTAAAGCAGCGGAAATAATAATCTTCATGGAGTCCTCATCCTTAGCATGTGCCACAGGCGAAAAAACATGTTGGTTGCAGACTCGAAACCTTAACGAAACTCACTCGTCGTCAGAACAATCTGCAACCAATAAAATTTTGCAACAGAGTGGGTCAGAACCATTAAAAATGGATCTAGCAAGTGACACTATGTGGACACTTAATGGAATAACACTAATAGCCTATATGCATATTTGGCTGGTGGAGTTTCAAGGCTGTTTTGCATAAAAGCCAATTTTGCCTAACACTTTGTAAAACATTTGCTTCAAAAGTTGGAGATGATATGGTATAAAACCATAGTCTCATCTACCCTTGTTCACCATCAAGTTTTAATTTCGAAATTGGAATGATGAAGCCTCCGTTGAATCCTTGATCAGCTGCTCAAATTGTCCGTAACCGGGGACACGGCTAAGTACTTAGTTTTTAACTCTGCAGAGGTTGTGCACTTTCACCATTAGACCCAACAAACCCAAACTATACTCAAGCACTCAAATTGTGCTAAGAAAAAGGAGAGAGTTGAGACAAGATTTTTCAGAAGCCTTTCCTCATCCCATGCCGCCTTGACCCATTCCCATTCTAACCATCTACCACCACCTGTCAAGACGGGACGAGTCCACGCAACTTAATCCATCAAGTCAGAGCCCATATGACTAATGGTTGCACGGTAACAACTTCACTTAGACAAAACATTGGCCCCTTTAATACCCTGGGTGGCAACCACAAGTGACCATCCCTTAGAGGTCACCCTTAAGAGATGACACTCAACCTTTCCATCATCTTTTCAAAACCAAGTCCACCCAGGTGATAAATTACTTAGTAGAATTAAACTTTAAAGAAAACACATTTGCATAGCATCAAATAATCTACTAAGTTATCACAGGGGTTCTAGACACAACTAGTGTAAAGGTATGGTGGGTTTAGCATCTAGCAATAATACTATCCAACACATGCATATAAAGAAATACACTAAATAATGCATATAAAAATACTTAGGAATTTCATGAGGGGTGTGCCACTTGCCTTGGCAATAGGGAGTGCAGTAGTAGCAGTTGCAACAACATTCGTCTCTCTCCGAAATTTCTAACACATCAAACAATTCACAATAAATATGCAGCCAAACAATACTTAAGAAAAAATGACATGCATGAGATGCAGAATGGTACAAGGAAATTATGATGTGAATGACATACTGAACAAACTTAGGAAAAAGACATAAAATAGCTTAATCCAATTGGCTAAGGCAAGGTCAAGGTTGAGCAAGAATAACTTGATAAAACAACAACTTGAAAAGTTGTAAGGCTACTTCAAGTCTTCACAGGTTTGATCTTCAAAACATCTTCAACTCCTTTGTAGTTTCATTGATCTTCAATGGTCTTCAATTAGCACTCTAGAAACTTAGTCTTAAACACCAAGGACTTGGTCTATGTCCACAGTGAGACAAAAATAGAAAGAAAGAGAAGCTAGAAAGAAAGTAGTTGGTCTTCCAAGAATCTTCTCCAGACTTCATTGTAGCTTTCTCTTTGGTGTGTTGACTTCTTTGAAATTTGTGGACTTGATGGTTCTGCAGACTCGATGATGTTGGCAGCACCAAGGCTGGTCTTGAATATAACTTAGCCACCATGAAGTAGGAAGAAAAGAGAGAAAGGAAAGAAAGACTTAGAAAATTGTAGGTGGTTGGTCTTCATGAACTTCTTCTTGATTTTCTTCTAAGTATTTTTACTTCTTGGAGATGCTTCTGGAGTCTTGTTTTCTTGGCTAAGTCCTTCATTGGTTTCCACTAATTCTAACTTAGTGGTTTTCGACTAGGAGGGTCAAAAGGACTAACATGCATCCTCAATTTTTTTCTAAGGAGGAATGTCATGTAAGAAGTGCAAAATATTTCTAAGGACTAGAGATGCATGCCATGCCATGAAATTATTCTAAGTTAATGCAAGACAAGTAAGATGGTCCAAAAATGACTAAGGACCAAAGGTCAAACAATGAGTCCAAATAATTTCTAAGGAAAAGTAAACAAAACATAGTTGCTAAATTTTCTAAGGAAAATACTTTAAAACAATAGCTGATAAAATTTCAAAGGACAAACACTTAAACAATATCACTTAGAAAAATATTATAAAACAACTAAGTTTTCAAGATGCTAAATTTTCCTAAGGAGAAGATTTAGCACTATTAAGATGTTGAAATTTTTCTAAGGAAATAATGTTGTCAAAATAATTATCAAATATTTTCTAAGGAAGAAAAATACTTTGTTTGGAGAGGCAAATATTTCTAAGTACCTTTTGTAACTAAAGTGATCAGAATATGACTAAGTCATTTTATTAATCGAATATATGAAGAAAAATAATTTTAATCAATTTTTATTATTAAGATAACACCTAAAAAGCATTTAATCAATATTAATTACAAAAATCATAGAAAATACTTTTACAAAAATTGGTAGAGTATTCCTATGGCCAAATATTAACTAAACAAAAATATACCAATTGGATTTACTCCAGAATCAAATTTTAAAATCAAGTTAAGTCAATTTTACTTTAACAAACAAATTTAAAATTTGAACCAATTTGAATTTGTCAAAACATAAATTTAACTATTCCAACAGTTTCTACATGTCATAAGCTTTCCAAAAATATTTTATTTACAAATTTTGAAATTATAGATTTAAAACTATAACTAAAATAATGTTTTACATGTTTCTGTAAATAACAAGTTAGTGCACGACTAAAATATAAGGTTTTATTATACCACTGTATTCTACACGTTCATACGCATCCATAGACTACAAAAACATTGAAAACGGAGTTACGGTTGATTTGATATGAATTTTACAAGATCTATATGTTTTCTGAAATCTTAAAACGAGAATAGAAAAAGAATAATACACGTGGCTTCACCGGATAGGCTGGTACTCTTCATTTAAGTGAACATATCTGAGGCGTTGGATCAAGATCTAATGGCTGAGACGAAAACGAGCTGGGATCGGTGCTGTTCTCACCGGAAGCATAGAAGACGACGGCGACGGCGGGTCGGACGGTGACGGCGATGGAGCTCTGGTGCTCCTCCGGCTAAGGAGACGGTGGAAAATATCGGAGGTGATCACGGCGAACTCGGTGGCGCTCTCGGCGACGTCTCCGGCTGATCCAAACGGCGGCAGCGACTGCTTTCCGAGTTCCTGTACCGGCGGCGCTCCGGCGACGATTACGGACGTCCTGGTCCATCGTTTCAAGAAAGGAAAATTTTAGGAGATTCTTAATAACGAGGGTGACAGGATTGACAAGGCTAGAGAGGTTAAAGTTGTGCGAGACGGCGGTGAAAACCTTCGAACCTCGTCAATGGCGGCGGCGGCGGTAGATCGATTGCAGCCCGAAATTAGGGCAGCCTGGCGGCTTGTTTTTGGGGGAAAGTTGGGGAAAAGGTGCGTCGGGTTTTGGGATTTATATAGACGAAGTTTCGTGGCAAACGGATAAGAAGATCAGGAGAAATCGAAGATTTGGTGGGGCTGTTTGAGATACGAACGAACTCGTGTTCATTCAGAATTGCTTCCCAGGTACGTGACGACGATGATGGCTGAAAATGCTGCTGTTGGGCCTGGCCACCTTCTTGGGCCAAGGCTGGCTGGCTGGTCCGTGCATGGATCGTACAGAGAACGGAATAAAAAGAAAATGAACGAGGAAGAGAAACTAGCTAGCGACTTGTGCTACTGCTAGTTGTGCAAAAAGACTTGTGCTACTGCTAGTTCAGCCAGCCCAGACTTGGCTTATAGCCAAAGCTTGCACGTACATGCATATGGCTGCCCAATGGAATTCTAGAGAGAAGAACATGAGAAGATTAAAAAAAAAGAAATCGATCGAGAAGAAAGAAGGAAAGGAAAGAGATCGACCGATGCTATACTAGTTAGGTACTGTCGTGTATGTGCATGCCTACAGCCTGCATGTACATAGGTGTGATTAGCTGGAGAAACAAATCCGATTTTTAAAATGGAACATGCTTTGAATAATTTAAAAACTTTTATAAATATTACTGCAGGGTTTATTAAATACCCAGAGGCAATATAAATTTTTAAAACATATAGTTTTACCAAAATAAATTTAGAAATGGGCATACTTTAAATAACTTAAGCACTTTTCAAATATATTTTTAGGATATAATAAATAGCCAAAAGTAAAATATTAAAAATCAAATAATTGGAATAAAACATTTTATGAGTTGAAGGTGTCTTGGAATAAATTTAAATCACCTTGCAAAAATATATATTGGGTTTTACGAAATATCTTGGATAAAAGAATTTAAACTAAATTTCAATTTTGAAATTAAAAATTACTTGGATATTTAATCTATTAAATATTTTGAAGATGTCAAAAAGTCTTCTATTATTTGGTTTCCATTATAATTTGAATGTTTTCTTTTAATCAAAATAAAAGTTTCATTTTTTGTTGATTTTTAAACATTCTAAAATATTGGGATGTTACAGACTACTACCCTTAAAAAGAATCTCGTCCCCGAGATTTGGACAAGCTGGGAACAAAAATCAAGTGATGGGAATGATTCTGATAACTGGGGAGGGTGAAGAAATGCAGCTATTGACACGGTACTGCAAAACCATAATGCTTCGCTGATTGGGGAGGCTAGAAAGATAGATGGGTTTGGGCAACTGGTTCTTAGGACAGTTGGGTGGGCTACCACCCTTAAAAGGAACTTTTGTTGGTAGTCTAGAAATCTTGTCTTCATCTCTTGGATACGGTTTCATCGTCCTTACTTTTTTGATATAACGTGGATGTGTAGAGATAGAAAGGTGCTAAGGAAGAATCGTACCCCAAACACAACAGATCAAGACAATCCATCATCACAAACAACATCTAACAAACATCAAACCACATGGTTCACAAACAAACAATCTTGTATTGTCATACAACCTAAGTTGGTACGATCAATACACTGCACGATATCGTTGTTCTAATTAAGTGGTGGTCTCTAGTCTTTCACCTTGAGTGCTTCATTTTCTTCTTCAACTTTCTTCAAAATCTTCTAAGTGTATGAGCTCTGAATCTGGGTTCTTCTATGGTCTTCCATGCATGTAGTGCTTCATGTTGAATCGTAGCATTCCATATGAAGTATCAGACTCACACTTCAAATACTTGGTCATCACCAAACATGTCTTCATGTATACAAAGAGATAGGTCATCTAGAACAAGATATTTCCAGAAGGTAGATAGTAGATGAGAATACAAAAAATAAAATGAAAAGTTTTGTTTTTAGCAAACTGAATAAAAATAGATTTTCAATCCTATGGTCAAACCTATTTCTATCCAAATCTAGGGTCTCGAATCTACAGGCAACACAGTGCTCTGATACCATCTGTAGCATACCTGCTCTTAGAAATTGGCAAGGTACCTGCGTATAGTGCAAACCTCTGGATCGATTCATTTGCACACACAGTCTAAGATGAAATATCACAACATTGTATCAATTATTACACGTGGATCCAGTACTTAGGAAAATATCCTTTACAAATTGCATAGCACGAAGCTAGCTTTGAAAGAGTAAAGCAGCGGAAATAATAATCTTCATGGAGTCCTCATCCTTAGCATGTGCCACAGGCGAAAAACATGTTGGTTGCAGACTCGAAACCTTAACGAAACTCACTCGTCGTCAGAACAATCTGTAACCAATAAAATTTTGCAACAGAGTGGGTCAGAACCATTAAAAATGGATCTAGCAAGTGACACTATGTGGACACTTAATGGAATAACACTAATAGACTATATGCATATTTGGCTGGTGGAGTTTCAAGGCTGTTTTGCATAAAAGCCAATTTTGCCTAACACTTTGTAAAACATTTTCTTCAAAAGTTGGAGACGATATGGTATAAAACCATAGTCTCATCTACCCTTGTTCACCATCAAGTTTTAATTTCAAAATTGGAATGATGAAGCCTCCGTTGAATCCTTGATCAGCTGCTCAAATTGTCCGTAACCGGGGACACGGCTAAGTACTTAGTTTTTAACTCTGCAGAGGTTGTGCACTTTCACCATTAGACCCAACAAACCCAAACTATCCTCAAGCACTCAAATTGTGCTAAGGAAAAGGAGAGAGTTGAGACAAGATTTTTCAGAAGCCTTTCCTCATCCCATGCCGCCTTGACCCGTTCTCATTCTAACCATCTACCACCACCTGTCAAGACGGGATGAGTCCACGCAACTTAATCCATCAAGTCAGAGCCCATATGACTAATCATTGCACGGTAACAACTTCACTTAGACAAAACATTGGCCCCTTTAATACCCTGGGTGGCAACCACAAGTGACCATCCCTTAGAGGTCACCCCTAAGAGATGACACTCAACCTTTCCATCATCTTTTCAAAACCAAGTCCACCCAGGTGATAAATTACTTAGTAGAATTAAACTTTAAAGAAAACACATTTGCATAGCATCAAATAATCTACTAAGTTATCACAGGGGTTCTAGACACAACTAGTGTAAAGGTATGGTGGGTTTAGCATCTAGCAATAATACTATCCAACACATGCATATAAAGAAATACACTAAATAATGCATATAAAAATACTTAGAAATTTCATGAGGGGTGTGCCACTTGCCTTGGCAATAGGGAGTGCAGTAGTAGCAGTTGCAACAACATTCGTCTCTCTCCGAAATTTCTAACACATCAAACAATTCACAATAAATATGCAGCCAAACAATACTTAAGAAAAAATGACATGCATGAGATGCAGAATGGTACAAGGAAATTATGATGTGAATGACATACAGAACAAACTAAGGAAAAAGACATAAAATAACTTAATCCAATTGGCTAAGGCAAGGTCAAGGTTGAGCAAGAATAACTTGATAAAACAACAACTTGAAAAGTTGTAAGGCTACTTCAAGCCTTCACAGGTTTGATCTTCAAAACATCTTCAACTCCTTTGTAGTTTCATTGATCTTCAATGGTCTTCAATTAGCACTCTAGAAACTTAGTCTTAAACACCAAGGACTTGGTCTATGTCCACAGTGAGACAAAAATAGAAAGAAACAGAAGCTAGAAAGAAAGTAGTTGGTCTTCCAAGAATCTTCTCCAGACTTCATTGTAGCTTTCTCTTTGGTGTGTTGACTTCTTTGAAATTTGTGGACTTGATGGTTCTGCAGACTCGATGATGTTGGCAGCACCAAGGCTGGTCTTGAATATAACTTAGCCACCATGAAGTAGGAAGAAAAGAGAGAAAGGAAAGAAAGACTTAGAAAATTGTAGGTGGTTGGTCTTCATGAACTTCTTCTTGATTTTCTTCTAAGTACTTTTACTTCTAGGAGATGCTTCTGGAGTCTTGTTTTCTTGGCTAAGTCCTTCATTGGTTTCCACTAATTCTAACTTAGTGGTTTTCGACTAGGAGGGTCAAAAGGACTAACATGCATCCTCAATTTTTTTCTAAGGAGGAATGTCATGTAAGAAGTGCAAAATATTTCTAAGGACTAGAGATGCATGCCATGCCATGAAATTATTCTAAGTTAATGCAAGACAAGTAAGATGGTCCAAAAATTACTAAGGACCAAGGGTCAAACAATGAGTCCAAATAATTTCTAAGGAAAAGTAAACAAAACATAGTTGCTAAATTTTCTAAGGAAAATACTTTAAAACAATAGCTGATAAAATTTCAAAGGACAAACACTTAAACAATATCACTTAGAAAAATATTATAAAACAACTAAGTTTTCAAGATGCTAAATTTTCCTAAGGAGAAGATTTAGCACTATTAAGATGTTGAAATTTTTCTAAGGAAATAATGTTGTCAAAATAATTATCAAATATTTTCTAAGGAAGAAAAATACTTTGTTTGGAGAGGCAAATATTTCTAAGTACCTTTTGTAACTAAAGTGATCAGAATATGACTAAGTCATTTTATTAATCGAATATATGAAGAAAAATAATTTTAATCAATTTTTATTATTAAGATAACACCTAAAAAGCATTTAATCAATATTAATTACAAAAATCATAGAAAATACTTTTACAAAAATTGGTAGAGTATTCCTATGGCCAAATATTAACTAAACAAAAATATACCAATTGGATTTACTCCAGAATCAAATTTTAAAATCAAGTTAAGTCAATTTTACTTTAACAAACAAATTTAAAATTTGAACCAATTTGAATTTGTCAAAACATAAATTTAACTATTCCAACAGTTTCTACATGTCATAAGCTTTCAAAAAATATTTTATTTACAAATTTTGAAATTATAGATTTAAAACTATAACTAAAATAATGTTTTACATGTTTCTGTAAATAACAAGTTAGTGCACGACTAAAATATAAGGTTTTATTATACCACTGTATTCTACACGTTCATACGCATCCATAGACTACAAAAACATTGAAAACGGAGTTACGGTTGATTTGATATGAATTTTACAAGATCTATATGTTTTCTGAAATCTTAAAACGAGAATAGAAAAAGAATAATACACGTGGCTTCACCGGATAGGCTGGTACTCTTCATTTAAGTGAACATATCTGAGGCGTTGGATCAAGATCTAATGGCTGAGACGAAAACGAGCTGGGATCGGTGCTGTTCTCACCGGAAGCAGAGAAGACGACGGCGACGGCGGGTCGGACGGTGACGGCGACGGAGCTCTGGTGCTCCTCCGGTTAAGGAGACGGTGGAAAACATCGGAGGTGATCACGGCGAACTCGGTGGCGGTCTCGGCGACGTCTCCGGCTGATCCAAACGGCGGCAGCGACTGCTTTCCGAGTTCCTGTACCGGCGGCGCTCCGGCGACGATTACGGACGTCCTGGTCCATCGTTTCAAGAAAGGAAAATTTTAGGAGATTCTTAATAACGAGGGTGACAGGATTGACAAGGCTAGAGAGGTTAAAGTTGTGCGAGACGGCGGTGAAAACCTTCGAACCTCGTCAATGGCGGCGGCGGCGGTAGATCGATTGCAGCCCGAAATTAGGGCAGCCTGGCGGCTTGTTTTTGGGGGAAAGTTGGGGAAAAGGTGCGTCGGGTTTTGGGATTTATATAGACGAAGTTTCGTGGCAAACGGATAAGAAGATCAGGAGAAATCGAAGATTTGGTGGGGCTGTTTGAGATACGAACGAACTCGTGTTCATTCAGAATTGCTTCCCAGGTACGTGACGACGATGATGGCTGAAAATGCTGCTGTTGGGCCTGGCCACCTTCTTGGGCCAAGGCTGGCTGGCTGGTCCGTGCATGGATCGTACAGAGAACGGAATAAAAAGAAAAGGAACGAGGAAGAGAAACTAGCTAGCGACTTGTGCTACTGCTAGTTGTGCAAAAAGACTTGTGCTACTGCTAGTTCAGCCAGCCCAGCCTTGGCTTATAGCCAAAGCTTGCACGTACATGCATATGGCTGCCCAATGGAATTCTAGAGAGAAGAACATGAGAAGATTTAAAAAAAAAAGAAATCGATCGAGAAGAAAGAAGGAAAGGAAAGAGATCGACCGATGCTATACTAGTTAGGTACTGTCGTGTATGTGCATGCCTACAGCCTGCATGTACATAGGTGTGATTAGCTGGAGAAACAAATCCGATTTTTAAAATGGAACATGCTTTGAATAATTTAAAAACTTTTATAAATATTACTGCAGGGTTTATTAAATACCCAGAGGCAATATAAAATTTTAAAACATATAGTTTAACCAAAATAAATTTAGAAATGGGCATACTTTAAATAATTTAAGCACTTTGCAAATATATTTTTAGGATATAATAAATAGCCAAAAGTTAAATATTAAAAATCAAATAATTGAAATAAAACATTTTATGGGTTGAAGGTGTCTTGGAATAAATTTAAATCACCTTGCAAAAATATATATTGGGTTTTACGAAATATCTTGGATAAAAGAATTTAAACTAAATTTCAATTTTGAAATTAAAAATTACTTGGATATTTAAGCTATTAAATATTTTGAAGATGTCAAAAAGTCTTCTATTATTTGGTTTCCATTATAATTTGAATGTTTTCTTTTAATAAAAATAAAAGTTTCAATTTTTGTTGACTTTTAAACATTCTAAAATATTGGATACACAGGAAATCAAAAGTCAATGTGTTTAGTCGTTTAGACGGTGTTTCTCGAATGAGACTGCGCAAGCATTGCTGTGATAAGGACGCTCTCTAGCATGCCATGTCCCTACCGGCCAAATTATGACATCACCATGAAGGGGCTGGTGGAGTTCATGTAAATTGGGATTTGTGAACTCCTAATTTGATAAATTCCACATCATTTATTAGTATTTCATAAGAAAAAGTCAAATTATGACATCACCTGAAGGGGCTCAACGAGTTCATGCAAGTTGAGAACAAAATTGAGAAATTCCGCATCAATTTTTAGTATTTCATGAAAAGAAAGGTCAAATTACTTGTTAACTGGTTGTATCTCGATGTTTTCTTACGCCAAAGGGAAAATATGTGTGTATTCTTGACGTATACTTTTGTCCCTTTTGATGTTAGTTATTTGGCTAATGAATTTTTTGTCTCTAAGTTCCTTGTAGTCGGTATCACTTTCGTTCCTAGTATATGTCGGGAATTGTTCTCGTTACGAAGGCCCATATATATGCTCATCCACATGGGGAGGGACAATGATCATTGCCCGGAAGTCTCTCGCCATGAGCATGATAAACATATGGCCAAATATAGAAGAAAATCTTGTACTAAGCTTACTTGATAGTATGTCGCTTCCGTCGCGTCCGAGTGCAAGAATTTCACAACAGCAAAAAAATCAAATCAGGTTTTAGAAAAATACTTTTTCTGCACATTTCGTATTAGGCCCATGTGCATTCTAATATCTATTTGTTGCTCCACACAGTGTAGTTTGTTTAAAACAAGGCCTCTTGATGTAGTGTGCCCTACACATGACACACCAAGTGGCACAATGACAAGATCACGAGTCAAGGCGCTACATGATAAGGTGAACTCACTCCTATCTGCGTGTGATCTCGATACTTCTTTGAACGGTTTGCTACTTCATTCGGATACTTTGCGTGTACTTAGGTATGAACCACATGAAGATCCCCAAGGAGGCATTGAAGATGGCCAAGAGACGGGACAAGAAGAATGGTCAGGAGATGAATCATCAGAAAAGTCGGTTCCAGGACTGGTTCCAGGCCGGTTGAACCAGCAAAAGTCGGCTCCAGAACCGGTTGAACTGGCCCAGGACCGGTTCCCAGACTGGTTTCAAACCGGCACTACAGAGGGGGTTTCCGGTTCACAGACCGGTCAACCAACTTTTCAGCCGACTTACCAACCGGAATTCTTTGACCTGCGAGTCTACTCGGGATGAGGCCTTGTATCCCTTTCTCCAACTTCCGTAGACTATATATAGACCTACTCTCTTCAGTTTTAGGGTTAGACTAAGATTAGACTTGAGTTGAGCTTTGCTCCTTTCGCACCCTTGTTGGTGTTGCCTCCTACTGAGATGGATCAAGGCCTCCCTTGTGGAGATGAACCAAGACCTCCCCTTGTGGAGATGAACAAGACTCCTTTCTCCTTTTAGTTGCGATTACTTGTCAATTATTCCTCTTTGAGTGATTTGGTTGAATCGGTTGGATTGACCGGTGAGAGGAACAATCCTAAGAGTAAGGTTGCTTGGGTAATTGAGGATCGGGGGCTACCCACGGGGTTTGTTACCGGTTGATTTCATCCGTGTTGCTTTGCTATTTACCGAATTTGAATCGTATCCCCTTTTGTGTTCTTCGTGTTCCTCATCGAATCCGCCCAAATCCGTGAACATCGGGACCAACCCACATCACCTCTCGTACCCTTGCGATGGTGCCATATAGTGCTAGAAAACAAAGACGATTAATCTCGTGTGAAACAATATGAACATCACCTCGGCTAGTCGTAGCCGCTCTACATAAGTAGAAGTTGGTGACAATTTTTTCGTTATAAATGGCTACATGGGAGGCTATGCTATGCAATGCAAGTGAAAATGCACTAAATTGAGGTTTTGTTTTCATTACCTAAGTCATACAATTATGACTGCATATAGAAAGTATCAATCCGATGGAGACATCCAGATGAGTCGCCATCGAAGCAAATGCAAGAAAATCACAGTTCGCTTGTTACTTGAACACATATATAGTGTTGTTTCACAAGAGGATCTCTACGTATCCTTCCCTTTAATTCACAACTCACTAAAGACTAAAACCTTATAGAGCCCTACCCCTTTAACCCATCAAACAACCTAAAATTTAAGAAATGTGTTGAAACATCCCCATTTTTGCCAAACAAAAATAGGGAAATGCCCCTGAATTTTCCAAAAACCCTAAATGGATCGAACCAGAGCTCTAGGGAGGACGTTATTTTGAAAATCTTGAAAACTTGATTTTTAAGTTCCAAAAATTCTAGAAAATAGACCTAGATGTAGTCAACTATGTACACTACGAGCATGGAAAATTTCAGTGTGCAATAACTCGTATTTTGGGCTCAGCGAGAAGACAAATAGGACAAATAGATTCGAGATATGTACTGTTCACATACCCTTGTACGCAGGTTTTTCAAATTGTAAATTTACACACGGGTAGAATAAATCATTGACTACATCATGGTATTGTTTAGGTGGTTATCATGAAGATGGTGTTGAAGATGATGCTCCCCAAGTAAAGGAGGTATTTGCATCGACAACGGCGACAATTTCCCCCTCTTACAGGCAGCAAAACATCGGAATATGCACCCTCTCGTGGTAGGGGAAGACTTTCATAACTGATCCGCTTTCAAAATACATGGTAATTAGGGTGTCCCATCCTTCACGATGACTAAGACCTATGTACAAGGGTATCACCAAACGATCATTGTGGAGAGCATCAGCCCTGCCCACCCACCCCCACCCTCCCCTCCCGGCTCATCTCCCACTCCCTACTAGGCCCAAGGCTTCTACTTGACAAAATTTATATTTAATATCCTTCGTGCAATTTTCCTCGTAAAAGAAAATGCGTAATTTTCAACAGTCTTTCCAGAACATAAGATGCTTCTATCTCTCCGGTGTAATATCTTTGAAAACAACACAAAACTAGATAAAAATCACACAAAAAGAAAAAAACGGACATCAAGATAAGTGAATTTACTACTAACTTACCTGGTACAAATACATGTATGTGAATCCACCACCACTCGGCCTCATCTTACATGTTATTGTGCATCGACGCACATAGATCCTTGTTGTCGACCTACACAAAATAAACTAATCAGAGCCTCGCAGAGGGAATCATTTTCCTCCCATCTAGCCTTCCACGTCCTCACTTCCTCACTCCGAAAGAGCCACAAGAGGATTGCCTAACTCCCCTCCAAACGAATTGGTTTGTGTAAATAGGCCACCAACCATCTATGTAAAAGGGGAGCCGACCGAACGTTCACATCGGAGTTTGGGAAAGCTAAGGCAACTACATAACATACTCTATATATCCCTTTTTATCTCTTTTTTGTAGTTGAGAACCCAGTTTTAGCTATACGACCCACATATGTAAATGGACATCACATTGAAGGCTTTGCACTGAAGGACAATCCTTTAGGCTCTGTTCGGAATGAAGGAAACTCTAAGGAAATTTATAGAGTTTTGTTTTTATGGATTTTTCTGATGGGAGCGTTCGGAATGGAATGGAGGAAACAAAACTTCCGACTCCTTTCAAAAGGGAATATTTCCTACATTTTTTGCAAGATTACACGATTTTTTTCCACTTCTCAGCTCTTAGCAGGGGCGGAGCCAGGATTCAGACATAGGGGGGGGCGAACGATGACGATCACATGTGTAGTATAATATATCAAAATATTAATCGTAAAAAATAGCATATCGTTATTAACATATGTTTGGGGATAAACCAATAGATATGGATACAAATGACCTAATTATTTTAGATGGTAAATAAAAACGATATTTTTTACCTACTTTTTCGCAAGTTTAGAAATAGCCTAGCATAACCATTCACCAGCAAATTGATCCAAATTTTCGACATTAGGCCACCAGATTCAATATCAAAACAATTTGCGTGAAAAATCATATGTTTCTCTTTATATGTTTCAACTAATAAATAACTAAACCCAAGCCGATGGGAATTAGATCTGATTACAAATACTTATGTAGTATACTGTGTACATACCTTGACTAATAATTCAGTGGTGCAGAGGTACGACGAGCAAGCAGCGGCCGGCAGCCGCCGCCGCATCCCCACTACTCGGCTGCATGGACGAGCTGCCAATCCCATCAATGGTTTGGCGCCGCCGGCGAGCGTCCTGACACTAGCGCTGACACTAGGAGATCGATCTATCTGGTCAATTTGGGAGACTAAACCATGGAAAACGGCCAGGCCATGTAGAGGTAGATGGGCTGTTTGCGCTGTGCTGGGCTTTTTTCTGTGACGATCTGTGCTGGGGTTCGGCCGTGTGCGTAGCTCTACACAATTTTGGGCTTAAATACTACGTCGTCTTAGCTAATTACGTGCGTCTGGATATTGCATGCTACTACTGGAAACTTGTATATTTCTTTGAGGGGGGCGATCGGTTGGGGGGGGGGGGGGGGGGGGGTCGGACCCCTGCTAGCCCCCCCTGTCTCCGCCCCTGGCTCTTAGTTTCATGGCTGCCCGACGAAAGATTCTCTGGCCGTGGCAGTTGCCATTAAAATCATGTTCCTTTTCATTTTGGCGATTACTATTAAAACCATGTTTACACACAATGCTTTAAGGGAAGAGTAGGACGCCACGGTGGTAGTTGAGTAAAATATTGCTAAACAAAAACCGTCATTTGCTGCCTCTAAGAAACTTTCATTTGCTCTGTCTAAGGAAGCAAAACTCCAAACTAGAAACTTTCTGATGAACTAGAAGCGGGATTTGACTTCGTTAATTTAAAGCCGGACTCATTTCGAGCCTTCCGTCTAACTAGAAGCGGAATGTTGACTATATCCCATTTGGTACCCATGTATAACCGATTTAAGAAATATGGAAGCTAATATGTGGGGCCAGACCCATGTGTGGGTCCCGCAAGTCATGCATGGAGGAGCGGGTCCCACATGTCAGGTAGTGTGGGGGCATGAGTGTGTCCCACATGTCAGTTCCAGTGAGGCCAGACCCATATGTGTGTCCCACAAGTCATGCATGGTGGAGTGGGTCCCACATGTCTGGTCCGGTGGGGCCAGACCCATATGTCAGGCGGTTGGGCCGGGACCTACATGTCAGGTAGGGTGGGGCATGAGTGGGTCCTACATGTCATATTGACACGTAAGCGAAAATGACAAGTCATGCAGTCGAGATTGCTGAGTTGGCTGTCTAGTGAGAGTGACAACTAAGCAAAAATTACAATAAGCAGTGACACGTAGGCGAGACTGCTGAGTTGGCTGTCAACTCATGCGATTAACCATTTAAATTGGTCGTAATCGACTAGAAAAATGTATTAAATTAGTGTTATTTGCATTGTGACCAATTCATGTAAGGAGACTATGACTTTTCCGACAGATTTGGTCGCTATATTTTCAGGTTTACACCCTCCAAAATAGCGAGTGACCAAATGCTACAAAATGGTCACAGATTTATGACAATATTTTCGAGGTCACTGTCGGAAGGTAATAGGATAGCATATTTCTTGTAGTGAATGATCACATATTCACATGTATTGTTTCCTGCGTTTTACGAGTGCTCACCAATTCATGCAGGTTTTCTACGGTTTTAGATCGTATGTTTGCAGAAACATCCCTTTCCTATTCCTATGCTTTTTACCACGCCTACGTCTAATCTTACAGATCCACAAATTGGCTTTCCAAACAAACAACCGTCTTATTTACATATTCGGATGGAGAAAGCTTACAAAGGTCGTGTGGCGTGGATATGTTTACCGACCAAACGGTGGTGAGCTTATTACGTTCTTGCGAAAGAAGCAAAGTCCGTGTGGACAGATCGCCGGAGGAGATGGCCACCGGAGAGGACGCCGCCGTCGCCGCCCGCCAAAGCACCGTCGTCTGCGAGCACTGGAAGCTGCACAGGCTCCGGAAGCTGCACGTAGGAGCGGGTAAACGCGCCCGCTCCCCTTTCCCGGTTCCCCACTCCGTTCAAATTCGAGATGCGTTTAGGTATAGGGCCCTGGCGCGGTGGATTCTGTGGTCTGGGTGCTG
Source organism: Poa pratensis (assembly GCA_947311845.1). Taxonomy (NCBI): domain Eukaryota; kingdom Viridiplantae; phylum Streptophyta; class Magnoliopsida; order Poales; family Poaceae; genus Poa; species Poa pratensis. The sequence goes on along the minus strand of CAMZMU010000052.1, from coordinate 27,443,646 downwards.
ATTGCTTTGGAGTCAATTCTTTATAGTGGTGTGGACGAAAACTGTTAAGAAAACCAATTAATCCAGCCACAGATTATACTAAATTATTTAGAATATGCCACTCATGCTAGGGTATGTGTCTACCGCCCTACTTTGCACGAGCCTCTGATTTGAACCCTGCTACTTATGTCTGTTTCAGTGTTTATAGTTCACCAACACTTTTTCATATGCGAGTCTAAGGAGAAACTATGCTAACCAGGGTGGTGTGGGCATGTGTGGCTAAGGGATGCATAATCTGCTGGCTTGTATTAGAATTTCATATTTTGTCTTTTTTGCAGCAACGTAGCTAGTGCCGTAGTGCTTGAGGAGCAACAATGTGTTCGTTGTTTCAGTGTACTGAGGTGCTGGAAATTTAAATGTACTATCAGGTTTAATCAGTAGTGGATTTATAGTCCTATAAGAAAAAGAGTAGAGGATTTATAGTAAGACATTGTTTATTCTTATTTGGTTTAATTAAAGATTCACACTTGTTCACGTAGGAGTTTTGGGTTTCCTCTGCGAGCATCTCTTTAATCCATAGAGCTAGTATTTTACTTTCAAATGATTTAACTGTATCTATGGCTACAATGGTGCATTTATAACTCATGTAATACATTTCTCTAGTTGACCTGAACAAATTTGGCCAACTGCCAAAAAATACAGCATCAGTCCCCAAAGGGCCGTTTAGGGGATTATTAAGTAAAAAAAGTTCTGGCATACATGTTTGCTTGTTTCCAACACGCCGTTCACCTACATGCAGTGAGAGAATATGAAAGAAACGCAAAGGACTATGGAAAGATTGAAGATTACTTGGAGCCACTCCAAAGTGTTGGAGAGATAACAGGAAGGGTTCTTTGTCCTTTTGGCGATGAAGACTGTAAGTGAAGAGCCTATCTTTTCATGTTCTGTATACGTTTACAGTTATTTTTGAACTGGCACTTAGCCTGAAAAGTTAAATGCCTCTCGTATGGGGTCCTTAACAAGTTTGCATATTTGCCCACTTCCAAAATTCTCCAACTAATCTTGGTGAAAGCAAATGTACAAAAAGTTGTGTAAACCTTAGGATCTTGTCTATAAATATAAGAAGCTACTGCTGTACCAAAATGACATCTTGCGTTTTGTTTTTGCACGAGCATTAAGTTTTGCTACGAATTAACAAGTACAGTTACCATGAATTTGTACCGAATATTTAGTTTGCAAACCTGTGAGGGCCTCCATATTGATCCACCTTGCTTGCCTAGAAGAACCTCATGTAGTTTTTCTTTTTCTTTGTTATTTTCAACTGAACCACCTATTTCTTCAATTGAACCAGGTGGATTCGTAAAGACCAAACGGTGGGGAGCTTATTCCATTATTTCTTCAGAACCAAGGCACATGGATAGATCGAGGGAAGAAATGACCAGCGGAGAGATAATAGGAGAGATTATCGGTTCTTTTGACAATGGACATTGTAAGTAAAGATACTTTCTTTTTATGTCTTGATCTGTATTCTTGTATAGTTACTGTTTAACAGACACTAGCCCCCAAAAGTTCAAAGCCTCTCATACGAGGCCCTTCGCTAGTTTGTATAATTGCATACCTCCAATCCAAAAAAAATCATGGTTAAAGTAAATGTCCAAATAAATTGTCAAAAACTTATGATCTTGTGCATAAGAACTAATATAACAAGAATGCATCTTTGCATTTTACACAATTTTAATATTTTGTTTAAATTAACATAACAAGTACTATTAGCATGAATCTGCACCGAGAATTTTGAAGTGTGCAAACTCACAAGGGCATCTATATTAATCCATTTTGCTTGCCTTCAATGTAGAAGAACCAAATTGATAGGCATACTTAGCATTTCTGCATGAAACTGTGACGTATAGTTTTTATTTTTATTTATTAATGGCAACTGAAACACAACAACAACAACAACAACAACAACAAAGCCTTTTTTCCCAAACAAGTTGGGGTAGGCTAGAGTTGAAACCCATAAGATCTCGAAACCAGGTCATGGTTCTGGCACATGGATAACTAACTTCCACGCAGCCCTATCCATGACTAGTTCTTTGGTGATATTCCAATCCTTCAGATCTCTCTTAACAGACTCCTCCCATGTCAAGTTTGGCCTACCACGACCCCTCTTAACATTCTCATCCCGCTTTATCCGTCCGGTATGCAATGGCGCTTCGGAGGCCTACGTTCTATATGACCAAACCATTTAGACGGTGTTGGACAACCTTCTCTTCAATTGGTGCTACCCCAACTCTCTCACGTATATCATCATTCCTAACCCGGTCCTTTCTTGTGTGCCACATATCCATCTCAACATGCGCATCTCCGCTACACCTAACTGTTGGATATGTCGTCTCTTGGTCGGCCAACATTCTGCGCCATACAACATCGCAGGTCGAATCGCCGTCCTATAGAACTTGCCTTTTAGCTTTTGTGGCACTTTCCTATCACAGAGGACGCCAGAAGCTTGGCGCCACTTCATCCAACCAGCTTTGATTCGATGACTCACATCTTCATCGATATCACCATCCTTCTGGAGCATAGACCCCAAATATCGGAAGGTGTCTTTCTCAGGTACCACCTGTCCATCAAGCCTAACCTCTTCCTCCTCGTGCCTAGTAGTACTGAAACTGCACCTCATGTACTCAGTTTTGGTTCTACTAAGCCTAAAACCTTTCGATTCTAGAGTCCGCCTCCACAGCTCTAACTTTCTATTAACCCCGCCCGACTATCGTCAATTAGCACCACATCATCCGCAAAGAGCATACACCATGGGATATCTCCTTGTATATCCCCTGTGACCTCATTCATCACCAAAGTAAAGAGATAAGGGCTCAAAGCTGACCCCTGGTGCAGTCCTATTTTAATTGGAAAGTCATCGGTGTCGCCATCACTTGTTCGAACACTTGTCACAACATTATCATACATATCCTTAATGAGGGTAATGTACTTTGTTGGGACTTTGTGTTTCTCCAAGGCCCACCACATGACATTCCGTGGTATCTTATCATACGCCTTCTCCAAGTCAATGAACACCATATGAAGATCCTTCTTCTTCTCCCTGTATCTCTCCATAAGTTGTCGTACCAAGAAGATGACTTCCATGGTAGACCTCCCAGGCATGAAACCAAATTGATTTTTGGTCACGCTTGTCAATCTTCTTAAACGGTGCTCAATGACTCTCTCCCATAGCTTCATTGTATGGCTCATCAACTTGATTCCACGGTAATTAGTGCAACTTTGAACATCCCCTTGTTTTTGAAGATTGGCACTAATGTACTCCGCCTCCATTCTTCGGGCATCTTGTTAGACCGAAAAATAAGGTTGAAAAGTTTAGTTAGCCATACTATCGCTATGTCTCCAAGGCCTCTCCACACCTCGATGGGGATACCATCAGGGCCCATTGCCTTGCCTCCTTTCATCCTCTTCAAAGTCTCCCTAACCTCAGCCTCCTGGATACGCCGCACAAAGCGTCGGCTGGTATCATCGGAGGAATCGTCTAGCTCAATGGTAGAGCTCTCCTTCTCTCCATTGAACAGGTCGTCGAAGTACTCTCGCCATCTACGCTTGATCTCTTCGTTCTTCACGAGGAGTTGATCCGCTCCGTCCTTTATGCATTTGACTTGGTTGACATCCCTCGTCTTCCTTTCTCTCGTCTTCGCCATCTTATAGATATCTCTTTCGCCTTCCTTCGTGTTTAGACGCTGGTAGAAGTCCTCATACGCCCGACCCCTTGCCTCGCTCACCGCTCGCTTTGCCGCCTTCTTTGCCCCCTTGTATATCTCCATGTTGGTTGCGCTCCTGTCCAGGTATAGGCGTCTGAAACAGTCCTTCTTCTCCTTAATAGCCTTCTGGACCTCAACGTTCCACCACCAGGTATCCTTAGCATCCCTTCTACTTCCCCTGGTCACCCCAAACTCCTCTGATGCAATCTTCCGAATGCAAGTCGCCATCCTCATCCACATACTGTTTGCATCGCCTCCTTCCTCCCAAGGGCCCTCCTTAAAAACCCTCTCCTTAAAAGGTTGAGCTGCCTCTCCCTTTAATTTCCACCACTTTGTTCTAGCAACTTTTGGGCGCTTATCCCGCTGGACACGAATCCAAAAACGGAAGTCAGCCACCACCAGCTTATGTTGATAGACAACACTCTCTCCAGGTATCGCCTTACAATCAAGGCAAGCGCGTCTATCTTCTCTTCGAGAGAGGACAAAATCAATCTGGCTAGAGTGTTGGCCACTACTGAAAGTCACTAGGTGGGATTCTCTCTTTCTAAAGAGGGTGTTAGCTACGACCATGTCGTAGGCTAGGGCGAAGCTTAAGACATCCTCCCCTTCTTGGTTCCTGATGCCATAGCCAAAGCCCCCATGCACCCCTTCAAAACCTGTGTTAGATGTACCCACATGGCCATTGAGGTCTCCTCCTATGAAGAGCTTCTCACCAGTAGGTACTCTCCTAACCAAGTCCTCGAGACCTTCCCAGAACTCTCTCTTGGTGCTCTCGTTGTGGCCTACTTGCGGGGCATACGCGCTGATAACATTGAGAACTAACTCCCCAACAACCAGCTTGACTAGGATAATCCGGTCTCCTTGCCTCTTGACGTCCACTACTCCATCCTTGAGGCTCTTGTTGATCAAGATGCCTACCCCATTTTTGTTTGAGGTTGTCCCCGTGTACCACAGCTTAAATCCGGTATCCTCCACCTCCTTCGCCTTCTGTCCCTTCCATTTGGTCTCTTGGACGCATAGGACATCAACACGCCTCCTTATCGCCGTATCAACTAACTCCCGTAACTTGCCCGTCAGGGACCCTACGTTCCCGCTACCTAAGCGGAATGGCAACTGAAACACCTTTTATCTTAAGATATTGTTGAGGCTAGCTGCGGTCCAAGATACTGCCGAAGTGAAGCGGACATGGAGGAATTAACCTCTGGAACTCGTGTCGTTCTGGACATGACAACTTTAACAGTCAGGCGCACTGCGCCTATGTCGGAAGAGGTATGACTAATTAAGTTCTCTGGTCATGTTGCTACTTGTTTTTGTTGGTAGCAGCGTATTTTTGGATCCATTTGTGACATTTAAAATTGGACTCCACTGACGCAGAACGAAAACTGAACTTGTTCCTTCAGGTCGACATTGCGGTAGTACGTGATCAAATGAGACAGATAAGAGAGCTGGCCGAGCTTCCTTTAAGGCATCCAGAATTGTTTCGTCGGATCGGAGTTAAGCCTGCAGGGGTAGATTCAACAGTCCCCGCAAAAAAAAAGGGGGTAGAATCAACAGACGTTGCCTCTATCCTGTTCGGAGAGCTCCACCTCCCTAGCCCGCTCAAGATCAATCGCCACCGGAAACAGACATACCGAGAGATGCCCCCGCGCCACCACCGTACGAAAAGTGACCGGCGATGGCAGTGGCAAAGATAGGAACATGATGGGAGTACTGGTTGTTCGGTTCTATGCTGTCCCCGTTTAGATGGCAAATTTTCTGAAAAATCTTATTGTCTGCAAGTTTCTTTTCATGTGTATAATAACATATGGCCAACGATGAACTGCTAGTGATTTGGGAGAACTAGTAGTATATACTCGACGGATGGTACAATGTTCTGTTGTGGACTAGTCATTTCTAGGCCCCGTTGTGCATAGGTATTTCACGAAAATTGGTAAAAAGAACTGTTCAATTTTCATATGGCTAGACAAAATTCCCACATTTTAAATGGAGCCTCAGTATTCTATCCATTTTTAGGCCCGTTGTAGAATGAATAAAATTAAACAAACTCTTTAACAGGGAAATTTGCCATTTCATACCACTTTACATTTTTGGACAAAAATCTACCTTTTTTTCTTCCTCGAATCGCGCTGAAATGAATGGGTCCCACTTGTCAGTCAGTTCACTCTCAATTCAGTTTTAGCGTGATCTGACAAAATCTCGGTCTGAAGCCGCAGATTTTTGTCCAAAAAACGTGAAGTGGCATGAAATGGTAAATTCACCGTCTTTTTATGCTATTCACTCCCAGTTTGTACTTCATATATTACATACAGTTGAAAAGTAAAAACTTCCAGTGCACTTGCGCTCAAGTTTTATAATGCTAGAAAAGAAAGAAGCTGAGTATTTACCTGGAAATTTATATTAGCATCCTCCTTTTGCGAGAGTTATTTTGTATTAGTCGGTACTGTGAAAAGGTTCTTTTATGTCTGGTTACTTGACAATGCTTTGTTGTAAATGCAAGTGGGTTGAAATAATTAGAGAATTTGTGTTATGGCTAGTTAAGTTGTACAATATTTGTGGCAATGACTAAATAGGAGAAACAGAGAAAGTGTATCAACCCAACATGCACTAGGCACACAATTCAAGATAATGCCAGCTTCACCGTTGCTTGAACCTTCTGCCCGTTGAGAAAATCCATGGTGGAGGAAGCGTTGTGGGAGTGGGATGACACCTAAATTGAAGAACACGGTTTTTTTCCCTGCATGTGCCGACATAAACTATAAGAAAATGGCTCAAAATGAAAGCAAAGTGGAATGTTATATGCAAAAAACACAAAAATTGGGATCTACTCCCTCCATTAATAAAAGGACGTCTCAACCAATCTCAAATTTGCATGTAGCTAGATATGATTTAGTGTGTAGATACATGCAAATTTGAGGTTGGTCGAGACATTTTTTGTGAACGGATGGAGTAATATAAAAGAGTAGCATTCATTTTGATGCAAATTTTAACCTTATGGGAAAATTTGTATGAGGAATGCAACAATATAAAGCCAAAAGAACTAAGAACTTACACAACACAAACTGAAGTTGTTTGTAACTAAAGGTGAAGACGTATGAAGTGATTTATTAGTGTGCATTGCACTGACAAGTGGACTCCATCTTTCTTACCCAATCCCCTCCTATCGCTCTTCTCACTACCCATCGCGATTCCTGTCTCTCATGTCCCGTTGTTTCGCCTGACTCCAGACCTCAATCAACCAGTGGCCATGGCGACACCACTCCTCTCTCTCCTCCATTGGGGCGACAAGAATGGTGGAAGAGGGACACAAGCGAAGCGTGCGTTACACGACCACTTCATCGTCTTGGGGTACCGTACACACGCATAAGGGGGAAGGATGGAGATGATAATATATGTAGGGGCTGGTTATGCCCTCCTTCTCGCGACCAATAGAGTTTCCAGGGAACATTTAAAACAGAAAACATATATTACTGAGAAATACACCTCCAATGACCAACATAGAGTAGAATATACACCTACGAACAAATCAGTCTCAAGGAGGAGACTCCTCAAACAAGTAGGATGTTCAAACAACGCATACCGAGCCAAAACCTACACGAAGATTTTGTTCACGTCACTATACGAGATACTCCCTGTATCCACAAATAAACGTCGTTCCAACGAATGCAGCTAGCACTAAAAACACATATAGACACACCCATTTGAGCGACACTTATTTTTGGGCGAAGGGAGTATTTTTAATCTCATACGTTCGTACCCTTTCAATACCCGTTTCTGTAATTCATTATGCATCGGATTTTACCTATCCCGTTTGTTTAGCAGTTGCATGCACGGTGGTCAATTCGTGGCTGCTGAATTGTGCCGTGGTGTGTTTTTCATAATTTGCGGTTATAAATTGGTTATAAAAAGAGAGAGTCAGAACAACAGGAGATAGGATTCTTTCATCCTACCCGAAAGTTAGGCAACAACGAAGCGCAAATACATTGATTCCTTTCAAATCATTCGGACAACGCCTAAAGGCTCTCCTTCTATCCATTCACTGGTCATCGGAACATGCATGTCCTACTTGAATCAATTCTACCACATGTGTAAATGTACGCTAAAATAAGCAAAACAAATGGATTTGACAATATTATGGAAAACCACCGCGATGTCAAAATATAAGGGGGTGAGCATGTCATAGAAAAAAGAGGGGCGTGAAATTTCTTCTTTTTAAACCGTCCTATCTACGAGCACGCCAGTGCATAAATCATACGGATTCCAGAAGTACGCTTTCAAACCTAACTTACGTACTCAGTTTTTATTGCAGAAAGCGAAGAAATACCTGTACAGAGGTCCAGTGGATAATTTTACGCAACCAGCCAGTGGGCTTTCATTACCTTCTTGCGAGAGAAGCAAGCCCAGGAACAGATCGCGGCGATGGCCGACGGAGAGGACGCCGCCGCGGCCCGCCGTCGCACCGCCATCTCCGACTACCGGAAGAAACTGCTCAACTGCAGGGAGCTCGAATCGCGCGTCGGAACTGGTAACGCGCCCATACTGCTTCCTCACCCCGCTCGAACTCGAGATGCGTTCCGGTCCGGTGCTAGATCGGGCTTTGGCGGTATATGGACTTGCCCTGCGCTGTCGGTGCATGGTAGATTTTGTTTCCCGGCGCTGAGTCGAGTGTTGTGTTTGCTGATTGCTTGATGTGGATCTGAAGTTCTGCCGGCAAGTGCGATGTGAGACTTAGTGTTTTGTTTCTGTCGGGGTAGTTGACTCCTTGGAACATTGACATCGTCTGCTCTTCCTTGGTTGGTTGATAAGGAATAATTGGTGGCCCTTAACTAGATTAGCAAAGTTCCTTCTCCGCTATTGTAGAAGTAAATTACAGAGGCATTTCTACCAAAATAGACACATGGACATTAGTTCACAATGCCGCGTTGTTATTTAGGTTGCAGTTCAGTTCGGTACTCTCTACAGATATTTGCAGGTTGTTTTGTTCTTTGTTCTCAAGTGAACCGTCTTTGTGCTATATGTGTGCATACATTGATCATTATTACGGTATGGAGTATGGGAATGCCTGTTCATAAGCTATCCGAAATTTCCTAAACTCAGTTACTTTTCCAAGCCCTTGGATCAACATCCATCCATCCTCATACCCATCACATTACATACAAACTAAAAAGTAAAAAACTACTAGAGATGCTCTTATGAAAGTGAGAATTTGTCTGTTACTGCAAGTTCAGGCTAACTAATCTGTGTACTTTTAGGCGATTCAGATTTGTAGAAAATTTCAGCTAACTGGGGTAATTAGCAAACCTGTTTGGTATTGGGGTAAGTTCTGCCTAGTTTACAACTATTGTTGGTCTGAGAGCAGCTCCATTGTTTAGGTTTCTAGTTGGTTTTATGTACTCTATGTGATTTGTACAATACATTTGCATCTATATGCTAAAGAAATACTATTTCCCTTTATTTGACACATGGTTCATGTATATGCAGTGAGGGAAAACCTTAAAAATGCTAAGAAGGATTATGCAAAGACAGAAGATGACTTGAAGTCACTGCAAAGTGTTGGACAGATAATAGGAGAGGTTCTTCGTCCTCTTGACAGTGAACGCTGTAAGTAAATACGCTTTCTTTTCCTATTGATATTGGTACTTGGACATATAGTTTCGAATGAACATCTCCCTGGAAAATTATTTATAATGGACCTCTTATATGAGGGCCTTCATTACAAAAATTCACCAAAATCATGGTTCAGTTACATGTACAAAATGTTGTGAAAATATTATGATCTTATGCAACAAAAGGAAAGAGAAAGAAGTTGTCTCATCTTCAGTGTTTTAGCACAAGATGATATGTTTTCACGAAGTTTGGCACCTGTACATGAATTAACAAGTACTAGTGCCTTGGATTTTAATGGAATGTTTTGAGGTGTGCAAACTCTCAAAGGCCATCATAGGAGAGTGTCTCCAGCTCTACATATTCTCTGTTTTGCTTGTGGCATTATGAAAGAGCCAACTTGATCAGTTTTACTTTCAATACCTGCATGAAACTGCCACCTATAATCCTTTCTTTATTAATAACAATTTAAAGCTGAAACACCTATTTCTTCAAGTTATTGTTAAGGCTAGCAGTGGTCCAAGATACGTCGTTGGTTGCCGGAGTAAAGTGGACAAGGAAAAATTAACTTCTGGAACTCGTGTTGTGCTGGACATGACAACATTAACAATCATGCGCACTCTACCAAGAGAGGTATAATCGGTTACGCTGATCATCTTCTTTTGGAGTACTTTTTTGTTGCTGCATTTATTTATTAGCTATTTTATTTTGTGTACAACTGTTATGCTTAAAATTGGATTGTGCCTGAACTTGTTCTTTCAGGTGGACCCTGTGGTCTATAACATGCTACACGAAGATCCAGGCAATGTCAGTTACTCTGCTGTAGGTGGCTTATCTGATCAAATCAGAGAGCTCAGGGAATCAATCGAGCTGCCTTTAATGAACCCGGAATTGTTTCTTAGGGTTGGAATTAAGCCTCCAAAGGTAAATTCAACAAAACTAATGTGTTAAGGTTGCACCTTATTTATACAAGTTGAAGAGATAAAGGTGTACATGCTGTGATTTTGAGAGTCAGTGTATGCTTATTTTACTTTCTCCAGGGTGTTCTACTCTATGGCCCACCAGGAACCGGGAAGACATTATTAGCGAGGGCTATCGCCAGTAACATTGATGCTAACTTTTTGAAGGTGTGGTTTTCACTTGATTGTTAGTGCTTGGTATTTTCTTGCACATGAGTAATACTGACATATTGCCTGAAAACCAGATTGTGTCGAGTGCAATAATCGACAAATACATCGGAGAAAGCGCTCGTTTAATCAGAGAAATGTTTGGCTATGCACGCGATCACCAAGTAAGTCTTGCTGCGGCCTTTTTTCCTTTCACAAAACTAATTAGTCTTAAACTTAATTTCCATCCGGAAGACACTCGTAGTGGCAAACGCTTATGCATCTGCTGTTACTTGCTTGCTTAATAGTTTCCGTTGACCCAGATGTTGTGTCACCTAATCATATTCCTATGCAGACACTAGCAAATTTAAGCAATAGATCTCAATATCAGTTTTGCACAACAAAATAAAATCACTGGAAACTGTTGCCTTAACGTTTGAGTTGCTGTAGGGACAGATGTTTTAATTTACAATCACCGTTTAGTTTAGTTACACCGCTAATAAATTTTGTTATGTATTCTTCAACTTGTTATTTCTAGCCTTGCATTATCTTCATGGATGAAATCGACGCAATTGGTGGGCGGAGATTTAGTGAGGGCACCAGTGCCGATCGTGAGATCCAGCGGACACTTATGGAGCTTCTTAACCAATTAGATGGATTTGATGAGCTTGGCAAGGTAAACTTAATTATCATCAAGTTTGGTATGTACTTTTTCTAGGTATCTTTATGCCATTTGCAAAGGCAATGCATTTAATTGAAGTAGTTTACTTGCCTTCAATATGTGTGCAAACCTTTCTTGGTTAAATATACCAGTGACAGTGAGGTCACCGTCATGTGATTTACAATTGTAACATCACTTATACAAGATCAGACTATCTTCTTAGTCTGTTTAGTTCATGTAGTAGTACTTGTGTAGTATCAGGACAAAGGCATCTGTGATGAATTTATAGATTAAATTTAGTTTTCATCTTTTTCTTGTATGAATTTTCTGGCTGTTGATTGGCATAATATTTTCTTCCTCGACCCCCTTTTCTAACATTACTTGTTGCTTTTTATTGGTGCTGTATGAATTCTGCTCGAGACTGATGTTTTCGCTTAAACAGGTCAAGATGATCATGGCAACAAACCGACCTGATGTTCTTGACCCTGCACTCCTGCGCCCTGGACGTCTCGACAGGAAGATTGAGATTCCGCTACCAAACGAGCAGTCAAGAACAGAAGTTCTTAAAATTCATGCTGCTGGCATCGCTAAGCATGGAGAAATCGATTATGAAGCGGTTGTGAAACTGGCTGAAGTGAGTATATCTTATCTAACCTTCTTATCGTATGTACGTTCGTGTTACACTGCTCAACTTCTCAACTCATCTGCCTCCAGGGCTTCAATGGGGCTGATCTTCGCAATGTCTGCACCGAAGCTGGCATGTCTGCCATCCGTGCAGAGCGGGACTACGTAGTCCATGAGGACTTTATGAAGGTGCACTGTCTTACACTGTTAAAATATGGGTATCAGTATCTAAACATGCTAGTTCACACGAGTTTTGTGCATCTCAGGCTGTCAGGAAGCTGAACGATGCCAAGAAGCTGGAATCCAGTGCCCACTACAGCGCAGACTTTGGCAAAGAGTGAGGCACAGTAGTCAATGATGTAATGTCCAATCTCGCTGCAATGGAGATGCTGGAGTTGAGCCGCCATGCATCGAAGCACCCTGGCTATGATGTTGTGGGTCTAGGCTGGAAGCTGAAGCTGTTGCTCCCTTCATCATCTAGTGCAACGAAGTCAAAAGAGGAACCATTCAAGAATTTTACAACAGATGCTCTTTTGCTTGTACAATCACTCTTTTTTTTCTCAGCAGAGTTTCAATGTGACATTAGTCGCCCTGTTAACTCTGGTTTGGGCTGTTCCATTCAATGTACTTTTGAAGATGTGCTTGGTAAAAAGGTTATTTTTTTTTGTCACATTTGAGTTGTGGTTTATTTTTATCTCGTAGTACTACATGCCAACCATGATTGTTGGGTTTACATCTGTGCGCTGTGTTGTTCAAGTTTGAATAAACGACATTGCCGCATTGAGACTTTTTAATGTGATTTTTTCTACAAATTTGGCATCCCTCATTCGGCAGAAATGAAGAATGACATGTTTAGGGACATGAATTGTAAAAATATATGGGAAAACCTAGGTATCATATACCCTGATTTTTATTCTTTTAATGGGTATAAACAAGGATTATACTCGTACAAAAAGTTTTGCAAAAAATTAACTTTTATTGCACCCTGGGTATGAGATAAGCAGCTATATATACATGAGCGCACTATATTCGTCATGAATTTCACTTTTTTTACCAGAAATCAGTGGGAATTATTTTGTAGCCAAATATTTTACATGAATAGAATACTTGTTAATCTTTGCCCAAAAATAAACAACTCGAGACTTATCAGTTTTTGTTTACAATATTTAAATTTCTGTAAAAAAATCCCTGCATATCAGGGTACATGGTACTGAGAGCCACAAGTCCGTGTCAGACATGAATTGACTTGACACCATGCTACTCCCTCCATCACAGTTTATAAGACACACACATGGTTTAAAAACACACTTTGACCACTAACTTAATAAACAAAATTTAAAACACTTCTTTTCATTATAAATCCAACGGTATAATATTTCTTACATATAATTCTTGTTTTGTTGATCAAATCTAATGATGAAACTTCTCCTTAAACTGTGTGTGCCTTATAAACTGTGATGGAGGGAGAGTTGAAATTCTAATTGAAATGACACTCTCAATTCCACGTCAGTCAAACACATTGGGTATTAAATCTCCGTTGAATTCCATGGTTTTGGTCTGAAATGATGGCGACCAAATGAGCTAAAAGGATTGGCCTTGTCCTGTGTGATTTGTTTTACAGATTTTTTTTAATCCCAAAATAAGCAACTAGTTTTAGCAGTAAGAGTTGCTAATAGATAAAGTAATTTATCTTTTTTTAGGGAATATAATATCTGAATTAGGAGTAACTTATCCCCAACCTGAGGCGGCCCACAAAGATCGGAGCACCCGCAGCCTGTTGAGCGAAAGCCATGGACGCGTCCGCAGATCCAGCGGCCGCTAGCCCCAGCACGAATCTCAACGCCCAGAAACTCCACGAGACAAACGCCTCTCCGATTCAAACGGTCGCGGGTAATCCCTCCTCCGGCATCCTCCCTTTCTCCTCCCGCCATTGTTCTCCTCCTCTCGCTTACCGGAGTTGGCGATGGCGCGGTCGGAGCCGGCGCAGCGGAGCGCGCCGATGCGGCTGTGCGTGCACGTGGTGGAGGCGCGGGGGCTCGCGGCCATGTACCTCAACGGCTCCAGCGACCCCTACGTGCGGCTGCAGCTCGGGAGGCGCCGGGCCAAGACCACCGTGGTCAAGCGGAGCCTCAGCCCCGCCTGGGACGAGGAGTTCGGCTTCCTCGTCGCCGACGTCCACGAGGAGCTCGTCGTCTCCGTGCTCAACGAGGACACCTACTTCAGCACCGACTTCCTCGGCCGGGTCAGGGTGCCGCTCGCCGACATCCTCGAGACCGAGGACCACTCCCTCGGAACCGCATGGTACCAGCTCCAGCCCAAGAGCAGCAAGTCCAGGAGGAAAAATCGAGGTATGTTCTTCGTTCCATTGATGCTTACGTATTGCGCAATCATGCCCTGTGTTTTGGCTGCCTTTGATGTTTAGGAAGTACTATCAATCTTCAATCTAAGCTATCAAATTGAGCATGGAATGTTTGTCCCAAGTAAGAGAAATGCCCCATGTGCTGTTCAAATTGGGCACATGTGTTTTTTAGCAATAGAAGCTTGATTTATCGGAGAAAAATTGCAAGCCTTGGATGTAATATGTTCCAGAAATTTATGTAGGAGAATGGATGCTATCAAATATAGGACAAGGATTCGTTTAGGTGTCATTACGCCTCATGCTAGTGCTGTTTATAGTCGAGTTTCTCTATTTTGAAGAGTAATCCTTATCAATTAATAAATTTGTAAATGGTGTAAACCCAATTTTATTTTTTAATTATCAAGTTGCTAATTTCCAATGAAAACTGTATTGCTAGAGTCGATTAAAACTCGCTAGAAAGCAAATGTAGCTGGCACTAGGTTATTCACTATTTTACTTGATTTTTACAGGTGAAATTTGCCTGAAGATATACTTGTCGGTTAGGGAAGGCCACTCTAATGAATCGCAAAACATCCTGATGCAACTTATCAACGACACGCCGTGCAGCTCAACTAGGTCACTTGAAACTAATGGCTCGTCCTTATCAGCAGTTTCTAGCAGCCAGGATCCTTATCAGCAGTTGCTAGCCAGCATGGACCACGCATTATACCGTACCGGCGTGGATCAGTTGCCCGGAAGTATCACAGACCAAAACACCCTAGCAGCATAGAGCGCCTACCCTGTGGCACCACACAGCAAGCCGTTCTTCTGGAGCCCGAAGAAGATCACGGCGATGCTACTGCATCATCAGTAGTGGAGGTCTTGTCTCGGTACTTCCGGAAAGGTGCTGATAATGCACCTTGTATCGCATCAGATCCTGAGTGCATAGAACACTTTCAAGAGACAGAAATAAATTCCGAATCTTGTGAAAACGGCAAGAACGCACACCTGAGGTTAGTCTTGATGAACTACTGAAAACCATGGAGTCCAAAGATCAAGGTAGTGGAATGCCAGGAAACCTGCCTGGTGGTATTCTAGTGGAGCAATCTTACATTATTAAACCAGCTGAACTGAATGCCATGCTGTTTTCAGCAAGTTCAGATTTCTTGCTAGCAGTTGCAGAAGTTCAAGGGCTAAGTGGGTTTCAAATTGATCCCTGGAAACATGACAACAATGAGAATTCTGTGAAAAGAACATTAACTTACACAAAATCTGCAAGTAAATTAGTTAAGTCTGTGAAAGCTACAGAAGAGCAGACGTACTTGAAGGCAGCTGGAAATTCGTTTGCGGTTCTTTCTAGTGTTAGCACTCCCGATGTTCCCTGTGGTAATTGTTTCAAGGTGGAGATAATGTACTGTATAATACCAGGTCCTCAATTGCCATCTGAAGAACAAACCTCACAGCTTACTATAAGTTGGCGTCTGAACTTTGTTCAGAGTACAATGCTGAAAGGAATGATCGAGAATGGGGCCAAACAAGGCCTCAGAGAAGGATATGCACAGTTTACTGATGTACTTTCCCAGAGAATTAAATTAGCTGAGCTCGGTGACGCCAACTCGAGCAAAGACAAGATTCTTGCTTCACTGCAGACTCACGAACAATCAAACTGGAAGCTGGTTGCTCGATTCCTTGGGAGCTTTGCATTCATATTTTCAGTTACTTTTGCAATGTATGGCATTGCACATCTTCGTCTAGCTAAGCCCAATAATATGGTGCATGGAGGGCTTGAATATTTTGGTATTGATCTTCCAGATTCAATCGGAGAGGTTGTGTTTTGTGCTATTTTGATCCTTCAGGGACAGAATATCTTCAAAGTAGGTCGACGCTTTTTGCTTGCCTGGAAAAAACGTGGTAATTATTTCTCTATCTAAAACCAGTGCATATATATTTATCTTTTGATATGCGCTTAATGTTATGTTAACATTAATCCATGACAAAGTGAATATTATTCTTTCCCCATCCTTCTCTACCTACTTTTTTCTGGAATTGCTTTAGTTGTTGAGATGATTTAAAAACCACAAAATTTTCCAACTTAAGAACTATACTATCATTCCCTTCAGGACTTAACTATTACTTCATAAATTCTCTACTCCTTTGGGGATAAGGAATAAGAATATGAAAACCTTTTGTTCTTCCAATATTAGGCAGCGATCATGGGGTCAAAGCTCATGGTGATGGTTGGTTGCTGACTGTTGCACTTATCGAGGGAAGCGGCATATTAGGCGCGGGCACACCTGGCTTGCCTGATCCTTATGTAGTTTTTATGTGCAATGGAAAGAAGAAAACTAGCTCAGTAAAATTCCAGGCGTCAGAACCGAAATGGAATGGTAAGTTTATCTTTTGGTTACTTCTCTTTCATCCAGTACGTTGAAAAGAAGAAAAAAACTGGAAAATAATGGGATCTGAGAACACTTTTATTCGTATGGATTTCTTAGAGCATTTGCTGATACCGTGATTTTCTTAAATCTCTAGAGATATTTGAATTTGATGCGATGGATGATCCCCCATCAAGACTGGACGTGGTTGTGCATAATTCAGATGGACCAGTCGATGAAACTACTATTGGTCACACAGAAATAAACTTTGTGAAAAACAATTTGTCAGATTTGGATGACATGTGGCTTCCTATAGATGGAAGGTTTGCTCAAGGATCTGAGCCCAAGTTACACTTAAGAATCTTCTTGGACAATTCACGGGGACTGAAGTTGTTATGAACTATCTCGATAAGATGGGTAAAGAAGTCGGCAAGAAGGTACGGGTTGGCCAGCATTTGATTTTATCGTCATTTTCAGCACATGATATTTACCCAAGTTGCACATGACTGAATCTTCAGATGCACTTGCGGTCTGCTCAGACAAATTCATCATTCCGTAAGCTCTTTAGCCTTCCTCCGGAAGAATTTCTTATCGATGATTTCAGCTGCCACCTAAAAAGGAAACTGCCACTTCAGGTAACTAGGTGTGTTGAGTTTGTGTTGAATTCCATTGCTAAGTGTCTGTTAATTGTTTTATTGCACACTGACAGTTTCCACTGTTTATAAATCCTTGTTGTTACCGTTCTGCATCAATTTCAACCAAGAACTGAATTAGTCAGTATTTTCCACAGGGGCGCCTCTTTCTTTCCCCAAGAATTACTGGGTTTTATTCCAATATATTTGGGCGAAAAACCAAGTTTTTCTTTCTTTGGGAAGACATTGATGATATCCAGGTTGTTTCGCCGTCTCTATCAACAGTTGGCAGTCCATCCTTGATGATCACCCTCCGGAAGGACAGAGGTCTAGAAGCCAGGAATGGTGCCAAAACACTGGATCCTCAAGGAAGACTGAAATTCCATTTCCAAACATTTGTCTCATTCAACGACGCTTACAGGTGCCTTTCCTTCTGCTATTGTTGTTATTTCTTGGTGGCTTGGTGCTGCTTACTGCTTATGGTTTTACAGCTTACAATTCAATATGATGCCCCCCTTGGTTTATGAAATTTATTTATTATATTGTTCAAAATAGGCAATTGCTAGGACATGTATAACGTGTGATCCTTTCTGTTTAGAAGCCAAATCCCCCAGGTCGCAAGCTTCTACCTTATTTGCATATCCAAAGCCCAACCCAGGGACTTGGCCCCTAGCAGTAACCTCCCGCTAAATAATTCCCCGGACTGACTGAGAAAGGATATTTGGAGGATATTGACTGGGAACCAGATGGTGACTTTGGTGACATTTTACATTTGCAAAGTGGTTAAACTGCACGGTTTGTACCATTTCCCAATTCCCGTTGAAAGGGAAAGAACCTACCTAGGGCTAGAACTGTTCTTGAAACCGTTGTTTTATGTGTTGGTGTGACCAGAGAAGCACAGAGGCACATATTTTTCTACATCAGCCCGCAATATGCTTCTTGATTCCATGGTGAAGACCTCTCAAGTCACTTCTAACTTCTAAGATTTTTCATACTATGCAAATTACCATGGTTAGAAACTCCTCTAAAAATCTGGACAGAGGGAGTAATCTGTATCAGTCATCCTATGCACATTTTCATTGGTACGATAATGCTGTATCCGAATAATACTCATCTTGTTAAACTTCTGTTAAGATTACTTGAAAAATCATCTTGACTCTCATTCTTCCACTACAATTTTCCATGATTTCTCTTATCAAATGGTTGTTGAGCTATCAATCTGATGTCTGACAGAATTATTATGACACTTTGGAGAACACATGCATCGGGTCTAGAACAAAAGGAGAGATGATCGACAAAGAACCTGAACCGAAACAGCTCCCCTGTGAAGAAAGTTCTTTGTTGGGCAATGAAGACGTAAAAATGTCAGAAGTCTACTCGGCTGTTCTTTCCGTTGATGTGAGCCTTGCTCTCTTCAAAAAGGAATGCATGTGTGAAACCTTGTATAATCCAGTTGCAAAGCATCTGCTTAAACCTCTTTAATTATATACTTGCAGGTCAATGCTTTGATGGAGATGTTTTCTGGAGGTCCATTGGAACACAAGGTGATGCAGAAAGCTGGTTGTGTCAACTACACACCAACAGAATGGAAACCGGTAAACCAAAACATATACCAACGGCAGATCAACTTTAAGTTTGATAAAAGTTCGTCGAAATATGGAGAAGCAACGACCACACAACAAAAGCATAACTTACAGAATCGAGACGGGTGGGTCCTTGAGGAGGTGATGACCCTGCAAGGCGTCGTGCATGAAGACTACTCCAGCGTGAGATGATAATCAAGACCACATCTGATGAAAATGCTTGCATGCTTATCCTCAAATTTCAGGATGACGACATTCTCTCTTCCTATTGCAGATCCAGCTCAAGTACCATATGATGAGCACTTCCTTGAAACCAAATTCCTGCAGCATTCAGGTAATGTTAGGGATTGTCTGGTTGAAGGGCACTAAGCACCAGAAGAAGGCTACAAAGAATGTCATGTCAAATTCCACCAACAAGCTGAAGGAAATATTCTCGGAAGTCGAAAAGGAGCTTTCATCAAGAAAAGGTACTCCTTTTCAGCACACCAGATTCATTTTTTCCAGTAGCATACTGCCGAAACAGGACTGCCGCTGCTCTGATGAAATATAGTCTGATTGGCGTCAGCACTAACTGGTACTTTTGCAATGTTCTTCCAGGTGCGAGTTAACGCCAATGCAGAACATCGACTAGATCGATTGACCATGTCGCTTGACTAGATGAAAAGAAGACGTCAAGTATTGGCAGTCCGGATGATCATAACATAGTTCGGCACGGCGGCATATCACCGACCGCTTCCCCACCTCTTTGCCTCCAGCCCGTTTTTGCAGAGATGGCAGCCTATGTGAATAGATAGACACTGAGATACATTGAATCACTCCACTGTTACCTTGATAGGAACTCAAGCAGCACTGTATATACACCGTCAACTTATACCACAAGGTTACACGAATGGAATATAGAATTTTCACCAAGCCTTCTGGTACCGATCATCTGATGTGCTTGAACTACTGACATGCATGCAGTCATTATTCCTGTACAGAGCTTGGAGAGTTTATATTTACATTGGCTAACTATAAACATAAAACGAAACAAGCAGCACGCAGATGATACCAAAATGGCATAACTCAAGCTCATAAGAGTGTAGGACCATGAAGCTGACAGGCAAATAGTACAAAAGAGCATTGCATTAAACGTTGGCACACACAGACTTTCACACTGTTGCACAATCGTTTAACTTCACACTATTTGCCAGATGGTTATTACTACATGAAGCATATATATAGATATGAGTTGGCAAAAACAGGCAGAAACTCTAGGGCATAGAGGAAAAGAATGGTATTTATTTTAGATGATCAGGTAGGCATTTCAGAAAAGAGGTTTTCTGCCATCCAACTTCTGATTCCAGCTCAAAGGCCAGTTACAAAGCCAAAAAGAAATACAACTGCCATTCAAATGCGGGTGTCAGCAATTCAATTCCACATTAGAATGGTCTACAACGCAGCTGCTACAGGTTCTTCTTCCGGCTTCTTCGTATGGAAGAGGTCGAGAACATCTGCGTGGTTTCTGACACTTCCAGGAGATACCAAGAGTAGCTGCTGGGCAATTTCATGCCTCCCCTCTTTGAACAACCCTTGAAACAGGCGTGTGTAAACTGTTCTTGATGGGAACTCCTTTGAAGTCATTGCCTTTAGCAGACCCAGGGCATCCTCCAAGGTCCCAGACTTTGAAATGTGCGAGACAAGTGGAGCAATAAAAGGAGGAAGGCCATTAGTTTTCATTAAACCTAGCACATCAAATGCTTCTTCCAGATGCCCTTGGCGGATCAACTTGTTGATCAAATACTTGTAGGTACTTTGCCAAGGAACCACAGCGTTTTTCACCACCAAGTCCTTGAGAACTTTGAAGGCTTCCTTTGCTTCTTTCTTCTTGCAAAGCCCATACACGAGCACCTCAAGAGCACAGCCAACCTGATTGCCGCTTCGTCTTTCCAGCATTTCAGGGAAACATGCAACTGCCATATCAACCTCATCACCAAGAGAATACTTCTGAACCAAAGCAGACCATACAACTGGATCCAACTTGTGCCCTGTTTTTCGACGCGGGCCAAATGTTTGCGCGCATCTTCCAGATTCCCAGCATCGCACATTGCAAGAACAGCTTTGCCATGCACAGTGCTATCTGGCACAAAGCCACCTTCCTCCATGGCCTTCAACACCCTACCACTCTCCCCAAGCCTTCCTACGCTTCTCAAAGACTTAATAACAGCATCAAACACAGGAAACTTCACCTCATTCCCCGCTTTGATAGATCCGCACAAGCCTCATCACCAACTTGAGGTCCATATCATCCCTCACCACAACCTTCTTCAACAAGAAGACAAAATCGTCATACGATGGCTTCACGGTGCCACCCATCGCAAACCGGAACAAGTCCACCGCATCCTCAAACATCTTCCTCTTGAGGAACCTATCGATGAGAGTAACATACACCTCCTTATCCATCCCAAGCTCCTTGCTGCTCATCTTCTGCAGCACTTCCCGGAACTCCTCGATGCAATCCTCCCGGCCAATGGCCTTCGCCATCGCATTGTAAACCTTGCCCCAACCGATCCCGCCCCAGCCGACTGCTCCACCCACGCAAAGAACACCATCGCCTGTCGCGGGAACTGCCCAACCTTCTCCACAACCAACGCCACCAGCTCATCGGTCACCTCGACGCCTAACCCATCCAGCTTGTCCACCTTGGACAGCTCATCGACATCTGAACGGAGGATCTTGCACGCCTCCGCCACGGCCGCGTTCCTGGCGTGCGCGGCGAAGGCGTCCTGGATCCTGGCGGCGTCCTTGGTCATGCGCTTGGACCGGAAGCTCTCGGTGGCCGCCTGGAGGGTGGTCTTGGAGACGCCGTAGCCCTTGGAGCGCATCGAGGTGACGAGCGACCAGAAGTGGTCGGCGTCGCCGTTGGCCGCGGCGAGCTGGAGCATGGAGTTGAAGCACTTGGAGTTGAGGCGGCGGCGGGGTTGAATGTGGCCCAGGTGAAGAAGCGGGAGGCGGCGGGGTAGTTGGAGGCGAGGTCCGGGTGGACGAGGAGCGGGGATGGTGTTGGGGTGGGAGAGGTCGAGGCCGGATGCCGACTGGATCGCGGCGGTGGGATCCGCGGGCAGGGATGGCTGGGAGAAGATGGCGGCGACGGAGGATGCGGACATGAGGCGGTGGTGGGGGTGGTGAGGGAGGGGAGGCGGCGGAGCCCGCCGCCGGAGCTGAGGACGGCGTGGATCATGGCGGCGGCGGCGGCGGAGGAGGAGGAGGAGGGGAGGGGCTTTGGAAATGAAATTGGGGTTTAGCCTGTTAGGGTTGGCCCAGATCCGGGTTGGGGGCGGAGGACATGGATGGGCTTTCTCAGTCTCTCTTCCGTTGCATTTTCCAAACTGCTTGGATGCAAGTAAATTTGAATTTCGGTCAAATATATTTCGACTGATATCGAGGTGTTCCAGATCAGTAATAAATAAGTCGGAATTGGTCCGATTTGAATATGTTTGTTTGATCCCCAAAATTTTGTGTCATGTAAATTCGATGAAAGTATAATAGTCAACTATGTAAATGTTGCTTCTATGTTCATTCATTGCATTAGACAGTGGCGTATCCAGAAAAAAATTGGAGGGTGGGCACACTAAAAAAATGTCGCACTGTGGATTTTTTTCTAAATGAATAGTATAAATAGGCGATCGATTCACATAATTGTAATCAAAATTTATGTCTTTCATATGTGCATGATTCCAATATAAATAATTAGAAACATAAACATAGTGAAGAAATATTACTAAACTATAAGAAAAGGAGAATGTATTTAAAAAGTATGATTATCACCAACACCTAATGGCTATCCCATTTGAGCATCCTGCATGCGACGCGGGAGGTTCTGGGTTCGAAACCTGTCACACGCACTTTGTTGTTCTCACGCGAGGCGCATGCCGAAACTCGTGAGACAGATGCTTGCAAGGACACCACTTCATGCCTCCGCCGGTGGCAGAATTTCAAGAGTAATGAAAGGAACAAGATAGTGGAGGTTGGTTGTCAATTGAGGAATGTTGGTCAAGCATTAGAGCTTGACTATCAATGGCACCGAGGAGCTTAATGGCATTGAACGGTGGGCAAAAATGTGCTCATATCCGTACAAGTCGGATATCCATGAATCATGTTAATACAATTTAACACGATCTAATCAACAAAAGCAAAAGCAAAACAACAACAATATAATTACACATAGCTCTTAGCTTCCATTGATGATTTCCTTTTTCAAAATCCTCCCACATATTTGATGTATGTTCTTTAAAAACCTCCACATTGTACAATGGCGTTTGGGTTAGTGCCATTGACATATTGGACCGTACATGTCAGATGGGCATCCAATGTATATCCATGGAGCAAAGTCTTAGCCTTTGTTTCTTTTGATGTTTTCTCACAATCATCAAATGATCAGACTATATTTGTTTATGAAATAAAATTTAGAGAGGTAAGGTCCTACCCAACACATTCTAAATTTTCATAATTCTATAAACTTAAAAGCACGGATTTTACTGATTTTGATTATATTATTTTACGTGTCCCAGTTCTAGCTTCATCAATTGAACTGCTCGCTATTGTGTTGATCAGATGATTTTTGAGGTTTTTCTTCATGTCTAGAAAAAAATACTCAGATTTTTTGTTTGGATTAAAAGTTGGTCCTTGGAGTTGGGTATTAGCTGGCTCAATTCCGTTGTTTGGATGTACATAGTATTCAAGCCTGGAAATTAAACCGAATTCCAAGCCCAGCCCTGGTCACCTGTTCGCAACACAGGGGTACCGAGGGTCCTTTTGAAACGAAGTTTGAGGCTCGGCTCAAACTCGAGTAGGGCTCGGCTTGGACATTGGGGAATGTAAGGGTAAACCTTTCGGCCAAACTCAAAAGTTCAACCAGGTGGCTCGGTGAGACTCACAAGTTGTCACGAAAGCTCGGTGCAAGAATAAAATTAGACATTGTCTTCACGGAATTGTTGCAATTCACAATTATAATCAACAATCGAGTATAAATAGATCCATAACATAGTTTAACAAGTTTTACAAAGTACCAATAACCACAACGGTGACATACATCACAATTCACAATTACTTTACATGCATTAAATATGAATAAAATTGAGTGAATATGCACGCTAAAAAATGTGTCTAGATATATCTGAATCAGAAAAATGCTAAAGAATCTTGTACTCCCTCCGTTCCATATTAGATGACTTCCATTTGTATAAAAGTGGATGTACCTAGACTTGTAACATGTCTAGATACATCCACTTTTATATAAATTGAAGTCATCTAATTTGGAACGGAGGGAGTATTTCGGAGTAGGCAGTACTCATCAAAATCATTTTCTGAAAAACCTGTACGTCTAGACCGTCCGTTTCGTCATCATCATCCAGCAGCGCCCCCGGTGTCTCTGACCTCCGTCAGCTTCGACGAAAACTCAAGTCTCCAGATCTCCCGGTACGCACGCACCGAAGCTCTCCCTTCTCCCATGGCTCTCTTTGCCTGACCCGTCGACCGTGAATAACCTCGC
The DNA here is from genome assembly GCA_947311845.1 of Poa pratensis. Taxonomy (NCBI): domain Eukaryota; kingdom Viridiplantae; phylum Streptophyta; class Magnoliopsida; order Poales; family Poaceae; genus Poa; species Poa pratensis. The sequence continues at coordinate 27,419,453 of CAMZMU010000052.1, read as the reverse complement.
GCTCTCTCTCTCTCTCTTTTGCTTCTTGGACCAGGCTCTGCTCCGTGCCCGGCTTTAATCGCCCGGAGATGGACGTCGGTGGCGCCGACCTGAGGAGCAGCATCAAGAAGTGGAAGATCATCTACCCGGTGTACCTCAACTCCAAGAAGACGGTCGCCGAGGGCCGCCGCATCGCCGCCGCCAAGGCCTGCCCCGACCCCACCTGCATCGAGATCGCCGACAGCTGCGGCTACCTCAAGATCCCTCGCGCGATTGAGGTGCCCGTTTCTTTTTTCCCTTTCACATCGTTGGAAATTCTGTGATTCCCTTTGTTCTTCCAAAGATTATTGTACATGCGTTGATGTTTCGAGTGTGCTTGTGTACAGTTGGATAAGGCGTACCCGCGAGATTTCTTCCAGGTTGGGAGGGTGAGGGTGCAGCTCACGAATGACGACGGCACCCCAGTCAATCCTGCAATCAGAACAAGTAAGTCCTAAAAATACTCGCTTATCCTGGAAGAGCCCTTGATTCCTTTAAGCATTGTCTGATAACGTGGAAGCTCTGCGCTATAAATAGAGGTTAAGATCATCTGACTCTGTGTACGATTCAAACCGTTTCGAGCTATCCCAGTTCCTGTTAGTGCAGCAGGTAGAGCTGTCAGTTGTACGTAGTGCTATGTCAATGTTTTGATTGCTTCTATGAAGTAAGGCCGGTCCTGCAAAGTCCTAAATACGATACATCATGCGCTATTGTTAAATTGCACACTTTTAATTCCCTACTAGAAGGCAGTGGCCGGTTTAGGATTTCAGGCTAGGGTTGGACAACTACAAAGTTTTTTCGATTCCGCAAACATAGCATTTGATTAATTCTCTAATTACATTGAATCAACATGTTTCAACAATTCTACAATATCTCCACTCCTCTTCATGTCAACACTTGTACTCCGCAAATTTCAAATCAAGTCATCAGTTCATTGATTCCATTTCTATATTTTTGACCATTGATGAATCTGTAATGCAAGAGGATATTGAGAAGTAAAAATCTAGAAATAGTCAGGAACTAGCACATGATAAAAGCGGTGGTAAAAAAATGTTATTATACCGGTTGTCAGTCACTCTAGACTGCGTCCCAGCCTAGCTGCAGTTGTTGTCCTGTCTTGCTAGCATTCTTGCGGTGTTGTCCTCCATACAGTTCAAGTTTCTTTCAGGTGTTGACTGCCAGCGGCCAGCTGCGGCTACGAAGAACTAGACAACTAGAAGCGAAAACATGAAAGGTCCCTGAATCGTCGCCTCACCGCTTTAGCCATTATTCTTGTGCGCGCATGCGCGTTGGGACTTGCGATCGGGAGGCAGAGGGACTTCTAACCGAATTCTTTGCTGCGTCGAGCCTAAATGGCTAGAGTGATACTGTTAAGGCCTTTTCTCACAAATATATATGTTACGGACCAAATGTCTCAGGGTAGGGTGTGTCCCACCCTTCCACCCTGCTGGAAGGAACTTGTTTTCTGTCCAGTGCAATTCTTGTTGTATTCTCTTCAAGACTGCGAAATCAGTATTCTTGTGGTAAGTTGACAGGTTGAATCTCTAGATTTTAGTGCACATCAATGTGCGTGCCAAGAAAAAAATGTATGTAATACGAATAACCAGTCCATTTTCTGTGTGGCCCTCTCTTCATTTCACCAGTGCACTGTTGTGAATACGAAATTACAATCTTAATCGTCATAAGTAGCAAAAGGTTTATTCCTTTGAAACAGGCATGCTTTGGAATATGGTTTGATCCTTAGTTTATGGGAAGGAAGTCTATTCCAAATTGAATAGAAGATAGTCTCCACAAGTATGCTAAACCTGTTGCTCCGGTAAATTTTTCAATTTATAACATCTACTACATCTTTTGCTACCGATTAAGTTGTCCCTGTTGTCTATCCACCTGGTCACCTGGATCTTGCTCCTGTAAATTTTTCCATTTATAATATATAGCTCTTTTGCTACCGATTAAGTTGTCCCGGTTGTTCCTCACAATTGTGTGCACATGGATATGTAATGTTAAGACATAGCCTTTTATCTGTTGATTTGTAGTGTCCCATTCATATTTATCATTTGGATACGTTTTTGCTAAATTGTTTAGATGATCTCAAGGGAGTAATTACAATGTTGCTTAGTGCCATTATGTTACTGAAATTTGATGTTCATTTTTTATTTGGTTAAGACATATTTTTCTTTTTGTGTAGAGTAAAGCACGCCTTACAACTGCCGATAATATGAGAGAACAGTGTTACTGTTTATTTTTTATACTTGAGCAACAGATTTCTTGCACCTTGTGTCACCGTGATACTGAATTTGCTCCAACTAAGCAGTGTTCCTTCCTAGTTACTTGTAATCACAGGTTTTTCTATGGCTGGCAATTCTTGAAATCTTTAACATGCAACAGGATATTTCCCATGACATGCACGTCTTTGAACATGTTTTTGTGTATCCTACTGACACCACTCCTTTGCATTTCAGAGAAGGAGCTAATGATTCAAATAGCAGAGCTAGTCCCCAAGCATCATGGGAGGACTAAGAAGCAGGAACCAGCGCCTGGTTCATCAGTTGCACCGAGTAACAACAAGAAGAAGAAAAACAAGAAGTAATGCAAGTAGCATATTGCGGTGTTTTCTTCAGTTCATAGAAAGTTTATTAGAAAATTTGTGGGAGAGTTGTCATTTGTGTGTCTGCTATGAGGCCTGAATAACTTAACCTTTCGGGGTTCTGAATCTCTGATCCAGTTGGCAACAGCGGCCTACTGTTGTTTGCCGCAATGGCAGTCGAGTTTGCAGATGCTTTCAGTTTTATAGGGCTTGTTTGAAAGGACTTTGTTAGAAATCCAACGGATTGGCATGTTGTTTAGAAGCCTTGGATGGAGCTCATCTGAAACATATTCATGTGGCTTGCACTAATTTAAGATGGTTTTCGTTGGTGGAAGCAAGTGGAACATGATTTAATGGTTCCACGTCAAATCACTTTGTGTAAATTTAGTATCTGTATATCCTACACAGCATAGTGGATGCTATCCGGTTACTGTGAAAACCTTTTTTTTTGTTATACTAAGTTGCCACACAAAGCCACCGGCATCATCCATGTCATAGTCTCTTCAACTAGGAACTGTCAAACTAGTACGAGTAGTTTCAAGTCAAACTAGGAAAGAACATATTAGTACTCCTTCCATATCAAAATATTACTTTCTAGCTAGTTTCCACATACATGTATCTAGACATATTTTAGTGTAAGATTCACATGAACCTTGCACTAAAACATGTCAAGAATCTTGACTACATGTCTGTGTGTGTGGAAGTCTGGAAGATGCACGCAAGATTGACTTCTAAAGCAGGGAGCAAAATTGAGTGCTTACGTGGTTGTGCTTGCTAGTAATCTACTCCCTCCCCTCCCTATTAAAATGTACTAAGACTTTCTATTCTTTTTGTGTTTATCCTAATTCGTATATATGTAGACATATTTTAGTGTGTTGATTCACTTATTTATAGTAAAGGAGTAGTACACAAATGTGCAGCTCAACTTAACAAAAAGAGCTAGAAGTATGCAGTCATCCAGATGGGCAAGTCGTTAATAAGCTACACCACTAGTCACTTCAGATTACTCAACTTTCTACTCATTCGGTCAGAACAGTATTTTACTCTAATTTTATTTTTAACGGATGTCACTTTTTTCACGTTGATATTCCTATGTCAATGTTACGTACTCATTCACCCCTCGGTTTTAAATTAGATGACTTCTATTTATCTATATATGGATGTATCTAGGATTCTCTTCCAATCACCCATGCACGCTGCTTGGATCACGAACATATTTGATTCAACCGGGTGAAACTTCACCTCCTGTGCCGGCGTCCACGCGGCAAGCATCGTCTCCTTCAAGGATTGCATACTGAAGGGCTTCCTCGTCAGCACTTCGCCGCCGCAAGCCACTTGACCTTTGGCCATGCCCCAACCGCCTCTTTGCACAGCACCACATCGTTGAGCTCTGCCTCATGCAGCCTCAGATTTTTAAGCATCGCATCCACATCAAACTCCTTATCCGCCTTTCCTTTACCCGCCGTCAACACGTTGCCCCATGGCAACAAGCAATCTCAGATCGCGTCGAAACCCTAGCCCTCTCCAACCTCCACCAAGGCCGGGAAGCCAGACCAGCCAGCCCCATAGTTAGCCCGAACAGAGGGAAGCGAGGGAGGGTGTGGTGGTCGCGGTCAGAGACGGCGAATCCTTCGACGGAGATGGATCGCCGCCGGAGTCGTCAACCCTAGAAGACTACTCCCTCGTTTCAAATTAGATGACTTCAATTTGTTCAAATTTGTTAGTATCTAAACATGTTACAAGTATAGATGCATCCACATTTGGATAAATAAAAGTCATCTAATTTAGAATTTAGGGAGTAGGTCGCAGTTAAGTGCCTCGCACTGAGTGGGTGATATATACTGCTCGCGCACCAAACAGCGAAATCATACAATGGAATCGTGCGCAACACCAGCATAAAGAAAAATGCATCACAAATAGATACAGCCCAGTACGACAAGCATAGAAAACTCCATGCCCAGATAGAGAAAAAACAGAAAAAACTTAGGACATATATAACGGTTGCGAATGTGATTAGGGGTGTGCAAAACTGGAATGCTGAAACCAGTGAAAACCGCTCAGGAGAAGCTAGTTCTTTTTGTTTCACAAACTAAATCCTAAATTTAGAGTTAGTACAAAAAATTGAACTATCCCAAACCGGTCAAACCGCTGGGACCGTTTTTGCCCATCCTTAATTGTGATTGAGAATAGCAAATCCGTTAATTGTACCATTTATTGTAGCTTTAATTGACATTTTTTCCCTCACAAAGTTCGACCACAGGTCTGTATTTTGATGTGTCACATGTTTATATGCAATGCGTAAATTTAAATCTACATGATTGATTTGTCTCGGAAGTTGAAAATGGAGATGTAACCAAGCACAACTCGTTGCGGTATTGGTGCATTTATATTGGCTGTCTAGAAACGCTGGGAAGGTGGGAGTAGTAGGCTCTCATGGCACATTACAACACAAAACCTGTGGCTATCCTCTGGCCTATTGAGGGTATAGATGATCTCCAACACGGCAGTCTTTGGATCGTAGTAGCCTAATGACCGCCCGGTGTTGAGCAAAATACGTCCATCCACTGGATTAATACCCATAACTGTGGTCCTATCGGTAGTGTATTCTGGCAAGAACATTCCAAGTTCTATACGATATTTCACACCCCAATCTTGATTGTCCCTCATCATCCATACGTCAATTGCATTTGCGTCCCTTCTTGAACAAGCCACACCAATGGCACCATGGAGAGTTAGGAGGGACACGCGACCATTCTCATGTTTGCATGGGGGGCCTTGGAGGACCACAAAATTTTCACCCATAGTGGTGTTGAAAACCACTAGCTCGCATGCCGCGGAGGAAGGCTCAGGCTCCAGTATCCAGTAAATCTTGCCTTCAACATGTGCAGGTTGGATGTCAGCCACCAGCCTAGGTGGAGGGTTGATCTTAATCCATTCGTTTTCACTTTGTACGTGTCTCATATAGCATTGCATGACGTTTTTCTCCGTGTAGGAAAGATACACCAGCACATGATCACTGTTATCGGAGTCGAACCCTAACCCCAAGCGAATGTTTCTGAAAGGAGAACGGGCTTCATCCGCTCGTAGGAAGTCATGGTAGCCAATAGCAGGATTGAACAAAAATTCCGAACCATTGCAGCTCCCCACATTGAGGCCATGGCAAGGTTGCGAACATTCAAACCGTCCAGATGTAGTTTCAGGCGGAAACATAGGACTGATATTGCCATCCACATTAACGAATGAACCAAAGGAGTGATCCATGACAAACTTGAGACAGGGAGATCTGTTAATCAAGTTTGCATGGATGGTGTGAGATCGGATGAAACGACTTGTGGTGATCAATGCACGCCACTCCCTGCACACAAGGCTTAGCTCCACAACTGAGCGAGCCGGCAACCACTTGAGGACGTCAGACACTGCTTTTGTCGAGGGCGACGAGAAGACCATCTCTTCAATGGTGCGCCCCACAGGCACAAGACTCTCCTCGAATAGGGCCGGTGCTACAAACGGCGAGAGATGCCAATTTCCGGCTGGTACAAAATCTCTGGTGCACCGACTTCAGGATCAAACGTAAACACCTTGCAAGTATCTGTCCCAAACATAATCTTCTTATTCTTCCGTTGTCAACGTTATGCACCTGAGTGGAGTTGTCCAACTGGCCGGTTGCAGCAGCACGCGATCAGGTTCCGACCAAGCCAATGGATCAACGCAGCAAAGCTTCTCCCAGTGCTGTGCCTCGTGGTCTCTCAGCAGCCATATATGGTGCAAGTTGGCACCGGTGTCCCCGTAGCACACACATAGGCACCCGTCGAGCTCTGTCATGAGGACCCAAGCACCGTCCTCAAGTGATGAGGAGGACAACGAAGCAAAAGGTGCTGGGGAGGACAACGAACCAAAAGTCTCCGAGTTGACATCGAAAGTGAGGATGCCACCATCCTCGCAAAGAAAATGCAGGCGTCCGTTCCAGAACACGGCCTGTTCCTCGTTGTCCACGATGCACCAGGGAGGCTGCTGGGCTGTCGGCCTCCAGTAGGCCGGCGTACCGAGGACGAAGACCTCGCAGCACGGCGCCGCCCCGGTCCACATGTCGAAGCTGAATAGACGCACGACTTTGTACTCTTTGGTCGCGGAGCTGTACCCGAGGCCATACGCTACGGCATCATAGCACCGCGGATATGGCTGAATCTCTGTGGATCGCATCTTCTGTTCCGCTTTCGTGTCCGGGAGAGGCAAGATCGCGCCTGTAGAAGGGTTGCAGACGTAGTAGCCGCGCTCTTCAGAATTGACGAAGATCAGCACAAGGCCGTGGAGGGTCTTGGTTTGAATACTAGTTGAATTCAGCGCGGCGACACGCCGCACCCTTGATCAAATTTTTTTTGATGGTTTGTTTCTTTGTCTTAGCTGCATAATATATTCTGTAAGTAGAAGTGGTGATTTTGCTTTCCATAACTTACGTAGCTGTGTAGGTGATGTGTGACTTCCCGTGAAAACCAAATGTAATGTTTTTTTATGTTGGCATTAACTGGACAATGCCAATGCATCAGTAATGTAAAACATTGTCCCTGAAAGGAATTATGGCGTTGCGGGAAACTGATACATAGCAAGATATATACAAAATTACATAGGGTTACTGTGGGGACCCCGGACTAGCCGTCCGAAATACCCGATTATGCTTAACACAACGATCCCGTGATCAGTCTGTCGTTGCACATAATCTGAACTGAAGATCAAAGTTTACATCCAAACAATACCGAGTTTAAAGTCTTACAAACCTGGCCATACAGGCCTAATTATACATAGGTGCCTTCAAGGGCCAATCATCTTTATTCAGCGGAAGCTACGGTAGTAGGGCTAAACCATCTCGACAACACCCGACAGGCAGCTGACTTATGAAGATCTTAGTTCGCATAGACGTCGCCAAACTCCTCTTCAACGTAGGCTCCTCGAAATCTGGCTAAGACAATAGCCAGGACGAAACCAATATGAGTACATTTGATTGTACTCGCAAACTACCCCAACTTGAGTAAGCGCTAGAACTAGTTTTACTTTTTTAAAAACTTTTGTTTAAAAACTCTCCAAAATCTTTATTGAAAAGGGGTGAGAGAAGAATATAGCTATCTTATAAGAAAACATCATTTTGACTGTTTTTCCGAAACTCCACCTCCTTCTGTCCAGTTCTCAACATGATACCAAGCACGTCGCTACCTCAAACCAACTCAATGGCACAGGTACGAAATGCCCTTTCCATTTCAACTTCCTTTCCAAACTCAACACTTTTATCAAAACTTGCACATGGTCTTAGGACAGCCTTCCAACTGTCCATATCCGAGGACTCGGCTATTCGAATAGTTTTACCCTCTGCAGAGGTAGTACGCTTTTCCCACACCCATCCGGTCACTCATCGTGTCAGCCACGTCCCGCCATAACAGAGGTATGCGAATTTGAGTTCCCGGCCATAGCCTGTCCTTTGCTCATGCTAGTATAGGACCCTGCCGCTACGACACTTTCCACCGACACTCAAATCCTCAGAAACTAAGTGTGGGGACTCGTAGTTCTGCCCGGCGGACCCAAGGGAGCCCTTCAATCCTCTTCCTCCGACACGTTCATACCGGCTCCCGGTAGACTACAATGAAGAGGACCCAGGTCAGGGGGTAGGTCCTCAGACCATCCCTCATGGAACGAGGTTCTCCTCGTTATTGAGGCATCCAGTACTAACACGAGCAAATTATATGACTACGCCCTTGCCCATATGTGGGTAAATGTGGTCGCACAGATTTTTGGCTGGTAGTCATAGTACTAGGACACAATGTGCATTTTTCTCAAAACAACACCATCCTTCTTCAACTGAGCACCGACCTTCTGGCAGGTCTATCCAAGTACTTTCAAAGGAGTTTCAAGAAAACATTGTTTTTCCCATCCTATAGTTTTAAATAACTACCTTATACTTCTACACAAGGTGGTAAAATAGTTTTTTCCGGTAGTTTGTAAAAAGGGGGTTTTTCCAAAACTCATTGTTTCCTTTGAACAACTCTTGAGACTAAAATAGAGGTATATAAATGCAAGCTCAGTGAAGTAGCTTGCCTTGCTCAGCAAAGTTCTCGGGTCTTGTTCCTGCTGATCAAAGTACTCCCCTTCCTCGAAGACTCCGGCAGCGTTTTCGTCTAACGTCAAACAAGCGATACAAACAATTACTATACTAACTCAACCATCATCACAACATCACAATTGCTACACATAGCTACTGCACACATCAAGCAACACAAGGTGGTTTCAA